>VNJM01001275.1:0-269201 GCA_008042475.1 Drosophila kanapiae
AGGACTCCACCGGAGACCAGAGGGCCACCGGAGTCACCCTGGCAGGCATCCTTGCCGCTGGTGTAGGCGCAGATCATGGTAGACTTGATCTGGCTGCCGTATCCGTAGGTGGACGAGGCGCAGCTAGACTGGCTGACAATGTTCACGTTGACGTACTGCAGCTGGGTGGGGATGGAGCTGGATCCGTAGGACTGGGTACCCCAGCCGGAGACGGAGGCGGAAGCGCCGTTAGCGGGAGCACTGCTGGCCAGACCAATAGCCTTGATGGTGGAGCTCATGCTCAGGGAAGAGCTCAGCCTGACGATGGCAATGTCGTTGACCATGGTGTTGGCGTTGTAGCCCTCGTGGTTCTTGAAGGAGGCCACAGAGACCTGGGTGCCGCCGGAGTTCCAGTAGCTGGAGCCAGCGCGGACCTGCAGGGAGGAGGCGGACACGGACTGCAGACAGTGAGCGGCGGTCACAATGATGTTAGCCGAGTAGATCGATCCACCGCAGGAGTGGGAACCACTGCGCTGCAGGGAGATCTGCCAGGGGAAGCTGCTGATGGTGGTAGTAACACCTCCAACGATGCGGCCATCCAACTGGGGCAGGAGTCCCTCAGGGACGGTGCCACCAAGGGCGCAGGCAACAGCAGACAACAAGATCACGAACTTCAGCATGGTGAGGATCCAATGAGTTACCTTCTGAACCGGACACCCCTTTTATACGGAATTACTATCTTGGCGGGCGTATTAATCAGCACTTTCAATTATTTTTATCTCTTTAACGGTCGGAAAACCCGAGAAATGCCTTGCAGATACTCCTTCATTGATAGGTGTCGCGAAAATAATATTTATAAAAAATAAATAGTGATAAGGCGGGTTTTATTTGGCACGCTTCCATATATGTACATATATTAGAATTTTGCAGTGCGTATAAGAAACAGCTGAGCAAAGATCAGGTTTGCTACTACAGTTCAGATTTATTGATAGTTCTCACAACCATTGATTGGGTTGACTGTACTATTCCGTTGTTAAATTTTAGTTTAAATTTTACCTATTAGACTTATTACTTATTACATAAAATTTAAAAATGATTCGCCAATTCACTAAGTAGGCTATGACCCTATGTGTCATAATTGTAGAATGAATTTAAGCAATTTTATATTTATATGTATACATAACCTATTCTAGTTTTTGTCAGTGTACCCTAGATAAGCCAGCTAAAATAATCAAGTGGGCCTAATGTCCGTTAAAGATGATCTAAATAAAGCGGTGAGCCGCAAGTTCAGATTAAATCTCAAGCGTCAAGAAGTGTCCGCTCCTGAATGTCTGAAAAACCCATTAAGCATTATCGGACAAAGACATGAGCGTAGCGAGTTGGTATAGCTAAAAATTTGTCAAGATCATGATTTAAAAATTAACAATAAGTAAGGCATTATGCAGTGCACTTACAACGTTTAAAAACTGAAATAATAATGAAAGGCGAAATGTACTGATGAAATTTTAAAAAGCTAACATTTTGAAATTATAATGAAATATTTTCAAAGTTAGAAGAATTTACAAAGATCGTTCAAAAAAAGAGCTTGAATAGAATCAAAGCTGTCGATATTTTGCATGCTGAAATTGATTTATAATTTATTAACAGCAATCCTTAAATCCATTTCTGGCCAATGGCCGGTGGAATGAATGAAGACATTGACTTAAAAATTGGCGAAATTCAACCGGAACCAGAAAGTTGAACGACAATGCCTCGAATAATCAAACACTCGTGAGGGATCTAGGCAGAGATAACCCTAATCAATAATAAGTACGCCTTCTCGTCTGTGCGGCATTCGAATGACACAAAGATATTGTTTTTTCGATGACGTAGATATAACGGAAAGTGTATCGTCTTGATTTATTCTAAATTTTACAATCTTTAAATCACTAGATCCTAAAGAGCTACTAGTTTTAAGTAATTGAATTAATTAGTGAACTTACCTCAGAGCATTAAAGCTATAAAAATAATTATTAAAGTGTATGACTTATGTATTTATTAAAAAGATTTTAAAGATTGTTAATATTTGTAAGTAATAGCTTAATTTAATAGCTTGATAAATATGTATGTATTTGCCGATTTTTAGGCTCTCACAAAAAGTTTCGTAAATCTTGAAAAACTTATAGTATACTGCACGGCGCCTTATTCTTCGATAACTTTTGCAGATACTTTAAACGAATATCACCTAGTAGTTAGTTAAAAAATATATTTCCTTACAATTATCCTTTTAAAGTTATTCAGAGAATATCAAACTTGTATATTAAAAAATATATTAATTCTCAAAGTCGAGAAATTCTGAAGGATACAAAGGGGGGGATAAAAGTACAGAAAACCTTTATAAAAGTAGTTGTACATTTCGTAAATAATGTATTAAATACGAACAATAGTTAAGTTTGTAACTATATTTATACAGGAAGTTGTTTACAAAAAGTATTCTTATGAAAAGTCTGCTAAATATTGTTCTACAATTCTTTCATAGATGCTCCTAAGGACCGTTTAAGTCCCCATTGGAAGTGTAGACTATATATATGTACCTCCTCCAAAAAGTGACAACAAATCTTTAAGCTCCTTTAAAGAACTTAACTCAATCTTCCTGAGTTAAGAAATAAATTCAAAGACAATCAAGTCGTATTCATTTGTGGATTTTATTCGCAAGATACTTAAGCGTTGTTCACCACCCAGGAACGGAGGTCAGCCACGCTGGCGTAGACTCCGGGGTAGTTGGACAGGGCGCAACCGTATCCCCAGGAGACAACACCGACAAGGACTCCACCGGAGACCAGAGGGCCACCAGAGTCACCCTGGCAGGCATCCTTGCCGCTGGCAGCAGCGCAGATCATGCTGCTCCTGATTTCGCTACCGTAGCTGTACTGGCCCGAAGCGCAGGTGGACTGGCTGACAATGTTCACGTTGACGTACTGCAGCTGGGTGGGGATGGAGCTGGAGCCGGAGGACTGGGTGCCCCATCCAGAGACAGAGGCAGCGGCGCCGTTAGCGGGGTTGGAGCCAGCCAGACCGATGGCCTTGATCGAGGAGCTGAAGCCCAGGGAGGAGCTCAGCCTGATGATGGCAATGTCGTTGACCATGGTGTTGGCGTTGTAGCCCTCGTGGTTCTTGAAGGAGGCCACAGAGACCAGGGTGCCGCCGGAGCTCCAGTAGCTGGAACCAGCGCGGACCTTCAGGGCGGAGGCGGACACGGACTGCAGGCAGTGAGCGGCGGTCACGATCACGTTGGAAGTGTAGACGGAGCCACCGCAGGAGTGACCACCGTTACGCTGCAGGGAGATCTGCCAGGGGAAGCTGGTGATGGTGGTAGCGGTACCTCCAACGATGCGGCCATCCAGCTGGGGCAGGAGACCCTCAGGGATGGTGCCACCCAGGGCGCAGGCAACGGCAGACAACAAGATCACGAACTTCAGCATGGTGCGAATCCAATGAATACACCTTCAAATGGGCGGCGCTTTTATAGGGGTCACACCATCCCCCTATCCGTCCGGGGCAGCGAGATCCCTGCGGGCAGAGCTGGATAACGACATGGGTGCTATGGAGTGGTTGGGCGATAAGCTGATTGGTTCGTGGTATCGCTGACAGGCCGTATCTCCAGCGAACGTGACGCAAGAGTTATGCTGAATCTATCGCTGGACTATCGCCGAGGGGGATCACCGCTTTCGCGGGGTAATTTGTATATAAGGACTCATGATCCGCGGATCAGCATACAACCAATTAACATGTTGAAATTCGCGGTACTCCTCTCCGTTGTGGCCTGCGGCCTGGCCGGCACCATTCCCGATGGCATGGTGCCCCAGCTGGACGGACGCATCGTCGGCGGCTATGAGACCAGCATCGAAGCCCACCCCTACCAGGTCTCGCTGCAGCGCAGTGGCTCCCACTTCTGCGGCGGTTCCATCTACTCCCACGACATCGTCATCACCGCCGCCCACTGCCTGCAGTCCATCGAGGCCAAGGACCTGAAGGTGCGCGTCGGCAGCACCTACTGGCGCTCCGGCGGCAGCGTGCACTCCGTCCGCTCGTTCCGCAACCACGAGGGTTACAATTCCCGCACCATGGTTAACGACATTGCCATCATTCGCCTGGAGTCCGACCTGAGCCTGCGCTCCACCATCCGCGAGATCCGCATTGCTGACTCCAACCCCAGTGAGGGCGCCACCGCCGTTGTCTCTGGCTGGGGCACCACCGAGTCCGGTGGCAGCACCATTCCCGACCATCTACTGGCCGTCGACCTGAAGATCGTCGATGTGTCCCGTTGCCGCTCCAGCGAGTTCGGCTATGGCTCCAAGATCAAGGACACCATGATCTGTGCCTATGCTGCCCACAAGGATGCCTGCCAGGGTGACTCCGGTGGCCCGCTCGTCTCTGGCGACCGTCTGGTCGGTGTTGTGTCCTGGGGCTATGGCTGCGCTGATGATCGCTACCCCGGAGTCTATGCCGATGTTGCCCACTTCCACAGCTGGATCGAGGACACCGCCCGCGATCTGTAAACTTTGAAAACAAAGCTCTTAGCACTTCAAATAAACGCAATTAAATCAGCACTCATGTGTGTCTCTTTCTCTCTGTCGCTCTCTGTATTGTTCCCGATTGCGACGTATTTGGAAACCCTTGGAAGGTGGGGCAGATAACACCCCGGTTTGGGGTATAAAAGCGCACTGCAGAGCCATGTAAGCAAGCACTAAACAGCACCGCTCATCATGCTTAAGATCGTGATCCTGTTGTCCGCCGTGGCCTGCGCCCTGGGTGGCACCATCCCCGAGGGTCTCCTGCCCCAGCTGGATGGCCGCATCGTTGGAGGTACCGCTACCACCATCACCAGCTTCCCCTGGCAGATCTCCCTGCAGCGCAGTGGCTCCCACTCCTGCGGTGGATCGGTCTACTCGTCGAACATCATTGTGACCGCCGCTCACTGCCTGCAGTCCGTGTCCGCCTCCGCCCTGAAGGTCCGCGCTGGATCCAGCTACTGGGCCTCCGGCGGCACCCTGGTCAACGTGGCCTCCTTCAAGAACCACGAGGGCTACAATGCCAACACCATGGTCAACGACATCGCCGTCATCCGTCTGTCTTCCTCCCTGAGCCTGAGCTCCTCCATTAAGGCCATCGGCCTGGCCACCTACAACCCTGCCAATGGAGCCGCCGCTACCGTTTCCGGCTGGGGCACTCAGTCCTCCGGTGCCAGCTCCCTTCCCTCCCAGCTGCAGTATGTGAACCTGAAGATCGTCAGCCAGGCCAACTGCGCCTCGTCCACCTACGGATATGGTAGCCAGATCAGGTCTACCATGATCTGCGCCTACACCAGCGGCAAGGACTCCTGCCAGGGTGACTCCGGTGGCCCTCTGGTCTCCGGTGGAGTCCTCGTCGGTGTTGTCTCCTGGGGATACGGTTGCGCTTACGCCAACTACCCCGGTGTCTACGCCGATGTCGCTGTCCTCCGCTCCTGGGTGGTCAGCGCTGCCAACAGCATTTAAGCGTGAATTTGATGTAAAACTTTATTGAATACAACTTTTGAGTACAGAACATATGATCTGCATTTTTTATAAATATTAATGGGGTGTTAGGGATGAGGAGTCAAAGGGTTATGGCCTTACGAGCTCTTGGGAATTGAGTTTCACAGAAATCTCTAAAGAACCTTAAGCCAACCATTCAAAAGATGATCGATTCTTCAAGAAACTCCAGAAACCCTTTCTAAGGTGTACGATCTCTAGGTTCAGAAATTGTAACTTCTAGAGAAAGTTTAATTAAATCAAGATATATTACATAAACGGGAAGCTAGATAAGTTGTATTGGGCTAACCAAGCCTTTTTACACAGTCCTATCTTATCAACTAATTGTCTTTCCACCCCTTAATTCTCTTGGATCTTCGTCACCCAAAGAGAAGTGCAAATGATGGAATCATTTATTACATATTCAGGATGTTTTAATTAGATAACGCCACTCATAAACCCCTATCACAGCTCTCGTCTGTCCAACGTCATTGCCTCGTATCTATTTAAGGGCTGCAGAGTATCCACAAGATAATGCGATGCGCCTTCCGTGATTTCGAGATTTTTTTCAAATGATTTCGAGTGATTTTCAAAGGTCTCAAGTGGCATGGGGCATAAGGGTAAATATTTGCCGAGTCGCGACGCTGTATCTAATCATCAGCTGGCTTGAGTGCATCGCGTGGCCAGAGTTCCACTCCATCTTGCCCATTGATACCTCGTGCTGATGGGTCTGCGACAGGTGCGTTAAGATTAATTAGTCACATATAAGGGCCGTATTGATAAGATTGAACTGATTCCTTTTTGCCAAAGGAAATCGCATGTCTGACAAACTGAACCGTGACTTGTAGAACTACGTTTTATGAATCGATAGTAAGAGGTCGAAAGTGATCCATAATATTCTCCGAAATCGAAGGCAACAACAACATTAAGCCCTAATCTCATATACTTGCCCGGTCTGATAATGTTGTTTAGAAAACAATTTTGTTATCAAATTTAATTTAAAGTACCTGAACTCCATTGATATTTGCGGTTGATATTCGCCATTCTACTTTGGGAGCCACCCCTTACTTTGTGAAGGGTATTACCAGCTAGGCGTTACGCATCTTATATTGTCTTCCATGTTAATAGTGGTTTTTAATGATCCACTAAAAGTGGTCTATATATAAGGTAGTTTTTGGGAATTTCAGGTCATTGGTACTGATTATTAGCTTGCCTTGGAATTCCGGGTCATAAATGGTAACAATAGAGGTGTGTCTTACGCAATAATCATGGTGACACCCGAAGACACCCATCTATATCTATTAACACCTGTTCAAGTGCAGACTTCCGACTCCCTGACACGATAGCGAACGCTTTGATTGATAAGGCTGTCTGCTTTATAGGGTTGATGGGTAGCAAAGCCTTCGGGGCACGGAGTATGCTAATTCCCTGGCTCAAAAGATCGACCTGATACTGTCAGTTGTCCACTTGGACCTCGCGAAAGGTTATAAATACTGGTCGTACACGCTTGAAGGCTTCAGTACATTGTTTCCAGAATGCGAGGATTACTTGTGGCCTCTCTAGTTTGCCTGGCAGTGGCTTCGGCTTGGGCTGGAACCATTGGCGCTTCCCAGGGCGATCCCTTTGAGCATGAGGGTCGCATTGTAGGCGGCGAAGATACAACAATTGCAGCCCATCCCTACCAGGTTTCGCTGCAGACCAAGAGTGGCTCCCACTTCTGCGGCGGCAGCGTGCTCAACGAGGACACCGTGGTCACGGCTGCCCATTGCTTGCAAGGCAGGAAGGCCTCCAAGATTTTTATCCGTCTCGGTTCCACGCTCTACAACGAGGGCGGCATCGTGGTAGCTGTCCGCAATCTTACCTACAACGAAGACTACAGCTCAAAGACCATGGAGAACGACGTGGGCATCCTCAAGCTGGCCGAGAAGGTCCAGGAAAGCGATGACATTCGCTTCGTGGAACTGGCCAAGGAGACACCGGCCACGGGCACCACTGCCGTGGTCACTGGCTGGGGTTCCAAGTGCTACTTTTGGTGCATGACCCTGCCCAAGGTGCTCCAGGAGGTCTATGTGAGCATCGTGGACTGGCGTACCTGCGGCTCTGATGACTACAAGTACGGCGATATCATCTACAAGAGTATGGTGTGTGCCTATGAGAAGAAGAAGGATGCCTGCCAGGGCGACTCCGGTGGCCCCTTGGTGGTTGGTAAGAACACCCTGGTGGGCATTGTGTCCTGGGGCTATGCCTGTGCCTCGGATGGATTGCCGGGGGTATATGCCGATGTGCCATACTTGCGAGAATGGATCGAAACGGCGGCCAAATTATTGTAATAAATTCGATGATGAGTGTATACTTTTGGGGAGTTTTAATAAGTAACTTTTGGGTAGAGTTTACTTGCGTTATCATTGAGAATTTATAGAGGTTAGTGCATAGTCTCAGGGATTTTATAGAAATGGAAGTTCATGTGATTTGTTAGTGGCGAGTTGTAAGCTTTCTAAGGTTGGTCTCAGCCCTAAACAAAGATTTATGCTTAAGCCACAAGACAGATGATTTATCTAAAAGAATGCACATTTATACGATCTCTAAAAGTACTAGAAAATATTTATTCAAGATGAAAGGAGTTTAATATAAGTTTTAAACATTTCTTATACACTTTTTTATTATAATTACCAACCTATATATAGATACTGATCCAAATCCTCACCTTTAAACCATGCCATTCCGCTTAGTCAGCACAAGGTCTTCTCTTTAGCTTATGGAAGCCCTATCATCGCTCTCGTATTGGTCATCTTATCGGTCGTCTTAGACCAAAAGCAATTTATTGACCAATTCAAGATATGGCCAAAGCTTTTCGCTATTCTCTGACTTCCAAACACAACCGATTTAGTCACTGATCGAACAACGAAATGAACAAAGTTCTGCTACCAATTTTCGCGGGCTTGCTTCTGCTCCAGCTACTTGTTGTGGAAGCACATCCCCAAGGAGATCTAACTGGAAGGATTGTGGGCGGCGCAGACACCTCCAATGTGTATACAAAGTATGTGGTCCAGGTGCGCCGACGCAGCTCGACGAGCAGTGCCTATGCCCAGACCTGCGGTGGCTGCATCCTGAACGAGACCACCATTGTTACCGCCGCCCATTGTGTGTATAATCGACTGGCGGAGAATTTCCTGGTCGTAGCTGCTTCGGATAATACCGGCAGCATGGATGGCGTGGTGGTGCGAGTGGAGAAATTCATTTTCCATGAACTATACAACGCCACCACCACGGATAACGACATTGCCCTGCTAAAGCTTAGACCACCGTTGCCGTTGTCCAAGAATGACAACATGGAGGCCATTGAGTTGGCATCGGAAGAACCTTTGGTGGGTGCCACGGCCACCATTAGTGGTTGGGGTTACACCACCGAGGGTGGACGCTCCTCCAATCAGCTGCAGCAGGTCACGGTGCCGATTGTGGACTCCGAGAAGTGCCAGGAAGCCTACTACTGGCGACCCATCAGTGAGGCCATGATCTGTGCTGGAATGTCGGAGGGTGGCAAGGATGCCTGCCAAGGAGATTCAGGTGGACCTCTGGTCATTAATGGAAAGCTCGCTGGCATTGTTTCCTGGGGCGAGGGATGTGCACGTCCCAATTATCCAGGAGTCTACACGAATGTGGCCTACTTCAAGGACTGGATAGCCAAGCAGATGGATGGCTTTTAGAGATGAGTAATGATATTTTAATTAAACAGAAATATCCATTTTAAATTGCTAAATAAAGTTATTTAAGCATCTCTACGGCTTACGTTTAATCCGGGATTAAATCTTCTTTTCCCCATTTATGATATTATAAAATTGAATAAATAAATATAAATATTGATAATCTATTTTATTGTTGAGTCTAACTTGCTTCCTGTTTGCATTGCATTGTTCAAATAAACTGCAGTTATCGTTTTCTTAACTATATATTCATGGTGTCATAAAAACGTAAAATGCTGTGACTGGTGTCAAGTTTAAACTTTAACTTGTTGGGAAATCTAAAAAGTAAAAAATAAGGCAACAACCATTTGGGTAACCAAGCTAATATATAAAAGATAAAGTTATATAAAAACATTGTAAGGTATCCAGAACTAACAGAAATATTGGCATTATGAATCCTCTAAAGCACAAGGGAGCCTCAAGGCACTTGTTTTTAACCTAAACATAAATAAATCCTTAATTTTTGTAGTATTATTAGTCTCCAATTTAGTCCTAGATTCTTATCCTCAAGCAATCTATATGAAATCAAATAAAGTGTAAGACTAAGTTCCCACAGAATTTTATATCTAACATCTTTATAGATATCCATCATTAGGAACCATCGCTGTATCTTGAGGATTTTAAGAACTTTGGAGATACCAAACCCTCAATACTTAAGACCAATCAATGGACCTAATCTTGTGTATATTAAGAACACCCTATTCCTTAAGAAATAACCTCCAAGTCCATCGCAACCCTGATGTACAGTGTTATTAACCATAAATCGTAATCACCCGTTGTTGCGAATGACCGAGCGTATCCAGAATGAAATTTATGGTCTTTATAGACGGTGTAGACCGTTAGATAAGCCTTTTTGGTGACCGTTCCAATAGTTATAGCCCTCAGTCCTCGACATGTCGCGTTCTTGGTTGGTTTGCCTTTCCGCTTTCCTGATCTGCAGCCTGGTGGCCACCACGGTCCGTGGCCTGCCCCTGCAGGATGAGAAGACAGTCGCGCCCGATGGCCGCATTGTGGGGGGCTATGCGACCGATATTGCCCAGTGTCCTTATCAGATCTCTCTGAGGTACAAGGGCATCACCACGCCGCAGAATGCTTACTCGCATCGCTGCGGTGGTTCCATCATCGCCGAAAACCAGGTGATAACAGCGGCGCACTGCGTCATTGGAACTGTTCCCAGCCAGTATAAGGTAGTGGCTGGATCCAATTACCGCACCGGATCGGATGGCGTCATCACCTCCGTTAAGGAGATCATCATGCACGAGGAGTACTTCTCGGGAGCGGCCTACAACAACGACGTGGCTCTGCTCATCCTGGACCCGCCACTGCCCCTGAACAACTTCACCATCAAGACCATTAAGTTGGCGTCGGAGCCACCGCTACCGGGCGCCATTAGCAAGATCAGCGGCTGGGGTACCACCAGCCCCGGCGGTGTGGCCTCCAACGTTCTCCTCGCAGTCGATGTGCCAATTGTGAGCAACGAATTGTGCGATCAGGACTACGCGAACTTCGGTGACGAAAACTACCGCATCACAGACACCATGCTGTGTGCCGGCAAGCGCGGCGAGGGCGGTGTGGACGCCTGCCAAGGTGACTCCGGTGGCCCGCTGGTGGTGCGGGATCAGCTCTACGGCGTGGTGTCTTGGGGCAACAGTTGTGCCCTGGGCACGCATCCTGGCGTCTATGCTAACGTGGCCACTCTGAGGTCCTGGATCGATGAAAAACTAGCCGAGCTCTAAGGCGGATTTCATCATTTCGTGTATTTTATTATTTCTGTAAATAAACCACGTGCCCGTGGGCTTTCCCTAATCCAAAGACTATGTAGTTATAAGTTTTTCCCAGGCGTAATCGGTTTATACTGAGATTAGATCAACCTTGGACAGTTGGCTTGAGATTAAGTAACCTCCAAGAAATCTAAACGAAAAGCTGAAATGGATTTAGGGGGTTGGAGGTTGTGGTCTTTACGCGAATCCCTGGAAGTAGGCTAAGTTTTGTTCAAGAAACGAAATTAAAGTGGACCTGAGCTTGGGGTAATCAGCATTGTGGGGTTTTCTTAAATATTTCACAAATTTAAGATTAGTTTTCAATGATTTGTCATTCAAGAAAGTCTACAAAAATCTCTTAAAACTTCTCTTAAAACCCTGAACTTATTTTTAAACAAATTATACAACTTAAGAGCAAGCAAGCCTTGGATACTTGGAGATTAATTGAACATAGTCCGCCTATACAATGGTAATCTCCGCTGGAACTCCATTATCTGGGCCATACCCTGTTTATACTTGGAGCTATCTCGAGGACCGGTCATTAAGCTAATCATTGAATGCCGAACACGGCAAAGGTGCTAAATCGAGACCCGTAATCAGTTCGATACGAACCTCTCGCCCGGGCAAATCGACGGAATACTCAGCGACCATGTGCATCATCCAGCCTCAGCTAAAGGCGCCGCTTCTCCTGCTCCTACTGGTGGCCATTGGAGCTCCCTCTGTTGCCTCTGAGGAGCTAGTACAACCGCAGCCCAGGATTATAAATGGCACCACGGTGGACGTGGCCCGTCATCCGTACATTGTCTCCCTGCGCTACCGCCACGATGCGGAGGAGAGCTACAAACACGAGTGTGCCGGAGTCATCTACTCGGAGCATGTGCTGCTCACCGCTGCCCAGTGCCTGTACAACCTGGCGGCGGAAACCAAGCTGCTGGCTGTGGTGGGAGCCAATACCCGCACCGGACCCGATGGCATCATCTACCCCGTGGCCAACTGGACGCATCACCCGGACTTTAACTACTACACCGCCGACTATGACATCGGAGTGCTCTTCCTGGACACACCTCTGAACCTCTCTCACTTTGGAATCAGTAAGGCCAGCATCCGGCCGGAGCGTCCGGCAGTGGGGCGCCTGGCCACCGTGGCGGGTTGGGGCTATCGGGAGGAGTGGGGTCCCTCCAGCTACAACCTGGAGGAGACCCAGGTGCCGTTGGTCAGCTCGGAGCAGTGCAACGAGATCTATGGCGCTGGGGAGGTCAATGAACGGATGATCTGTGCGGGTTACGTGACCGAAGGTGGCAGCGATGCCTGCCAAGGTGATACCGGTGGACCCCTGGTCATTGATAATCAGCTTGTGGGCCTGGTGTCCTGGGGACGTGGTTGTGCCCGGCCCAACTATCCCACGGTCTATACCTACGTGGCTAGTTTTCTGGATTGGATTGAGGAAACAATAGCCACCGGCGGAGCACAATAAACGGAGGAATTTCAAAGGCAATTGATACGCTATCATTCCGGATAGAGCTACCTAATGGAATATAATAAAACCGTAATCGAAAAAACAATATACAGCGGTGTTATCATTGGCTATATCATGCTTGCTGGTGCTTATCTCCTTATGTAAGTCTCAGTTATTAAGCCTCTAAGACTGATTAGGTATTAGAGGTTGGATAACTTTTGTCATGGAAGGTAACTGTTGCACATTAGTGGGTTTAGTGGGTAATACTCATTCATTCAAGACTTAAAGTTATCTAAAGACATTAAGTAACGAGGCTTTTAAGTCTGCCAATAAATATATTTAAGATAAGAACAGGAAGTTTACAGGAAATCAATTGTGCCAACATCATCGTAGGCGGCAATGGCCTCCACCAGCCAATCGTGAACATCCGGAACAGAGCAATACACTCCGGGATACTTCTCTCGAGCACAGCCCGTTCCCCAGGAGACAATGCCCAGCAGCTCGTTGTTGTAGATCAACGGACCGCCGGAATCGCCTTGGCAGGCATCCTTGCCGCCGCCGGTGACACCAGCGCAGAGCATCCGAGTAGTCAGCATGATGGAGTAGGCGCTCTTGCACTGCGAATTCTCCACCACATTGACATGGACCTCCTGCAGGACGTCAGAGATGACGCCACCTTCGCTGGTGGTGCCCCAACCAGTCACTGTGACTTGTGTATCGTGCTCGGGACGCTCCTTGGCCAGCTCAATGGGTTGGACGGCCTCATTGAACACGAACTCGCCGTCCACAATCAAGATGGCCGCATCGTAGTCGTTGTTGAGGGTCCTGTAGTTCGGATGAATGATGATCTCCCGGACGGCCAGTTCCTGCTGGGGTCCTGTGGGGAACCAGATGTTTGACGAACCGGCCACAATGGTCAGGTTCTCCACGGAAGTCAGGGTGTTCACACAATGGGCAGCACTGATGATGGTGTGTGGGTTGTAGACGGTGCCTCCGCATCGATGGTTTCCCCTAAGCCTCATCGATATCTGATGCGGATAGTGGGTGATGTTGGTGTCCTGGCCACCGACAATGCGTCCATCTAGCTGAGGAATCTGCACCTCCTCTGCGTTGCGATAGAGGGGATCCGCCAGGGAGCTGCAAGCAGCGCCCAGCACAAGAAATACGACCAAGGTCCGTGACATTTTCAGAGGCGACTGAAGGCGAATGCCGCACCTTGCGTGGATTTATAGAATTCGCCTTATCGACCAGCTGTAGATTGCGATTGGATTGACCATTACGCGGTAATCTGACAAAATCTAACGATAGTCGTCGTAATCAGGAGAAAGACATGGACAACGAGTCAGGTCATAAATCTAGGCAAGAAATCGGAGTAACTTCGGGGCTTTTCCCCGAAATTAAAAGCTTTCCCTGAAAAACCCTGAGATGAGAGTTATTTTTTAATTGAAATTTAATTGAAAATCTTAACCTACAAGAGAGATTACTTTGGCAATTGCCTTGTAAAGTAATTTAAGGGAAACCCGCAAGTCCTAATCATTGGGCTAATTACAGGTAATTTATTTACTCAGCAAACTCTTTCCTTTCCAACCCAAAAGTATGTTACTTTTAATCTTTAACTATAAAAACACCGTTTATTACTCTACATAATTCGATTGCTTTTATTAATGCTTATTTATAAACTACAAACTTATCGATAAACCATTTACAACTGACACTATGAACTAAGATTGCACATTTCCGGCCCAAGACTGCTGACATTTATCACAATACGCATCCGTTACGATACTACACGATATATATTATATATTGATTGCACTTGGATATCTTAGGGCTTGGCTTCGTTGTCCTGTCGGTACCTGCACTTTGCGTATTGGATGCAGTTCCCCAGGGTTTCCTTTTCCTATATAAATAATCATTAAATCTACTAAAATTGCACCTTATGGTTTGGCAAGAATCTCCAGTTATTGCACTGATCGTTGCTATATGCTTAGGATCTAAAAGTCTGCTTCGGATATATAGTATTGCACGTCCCTAGAAACTATTTATTGCGTAGGATTATCTAATAGATCGCATCTATACCTATTTTAACTCTTCCGTATCATCTTGTAGAGCACGGAGTGGGTCTCTATGCTCTCCGCCCCCGACTCCCACATGTCCTCCGCGTTGGTCTCCTCGTCCGTCTCCGAGGAGCCACAACAGGTGCTGTGTCCGCGTCCACCGTTTTCATCCGAAGAGTAGGACGACATCGTGGTGGTGCTGCCGCGTACATTCAACTCCTGGGAGTTCGTTTGCGAGTGGGATCGCGTGAGGGTCTTGTCGGAGTCCGCGTCGCTCAAGTCACCATTGGTCACGACGCCCAAGGTGTCCGGCGATCGTCTACTGTGTCCCGGTGAAACCATATGCTCCAGATCCTCGAAGCGACTGTCATTCGGACCACTCTCCTCCTCGTCGTTGTCCTCGATGGTGTCCACGCGAATGATCTGTCCCCGGCCACCACCGGAGAGCATCTTAAAGTTGTACCGATCGTAGACATTGCGTTTGTAGAGCTCCGTGGAATCGGTGCTCATGTAGCCGCTGTCCAGTTGCCCGAACCTCTGCTCGTAGTAGGTCTGGCTACCTGGTTGACCCATTCCCGCGGAGTGGGCTGCATCCTCGATAATGGAGGCGATGCCGTCGTCCTCCAGGAAACCGGCTGCAGTCTTGCTGCCATAGGTGGGCGCCGGACTCTGGCTGGGACTGAACTTGTTGGCCGCCATTGTGACAAACTTGCGCCACGCATTCTTCAGATCCTTGGCCTTCTTGGCCCGATCCTTCAGCCCGATGGCAATTTGCATTCCGGCCGTGAGCTGGGCCTGTTCGATCTCACACCGGTAGACGGTCTGGACATTTCCAGTGCCAGAGTTGGGTCCGCCGGAACTGCTGGCCGCTCGCTGCGGATAGGCGATGCCCACGGGCACTCCTGCGTTCCTATACATCTCCTTGGTGCGCTCGGAGAGGTGGCCGCTGCTCCGATTGGACCGGGAGCTCACGCTCAAAGCATCGAACTGGACGAGATCGACGTCTTTAAGGTTCTTATTGCTGGTGAACTCTACGGGATCGGCGGCGTCCTTTGGAGCAGCATCCTGGCCGCCTTTGGAGGCTTCCTCCCGCTGGCTCTTCCGCCGATTGAGATACTTGGTCAGACTGTAGTCGTTCCTCAGACTGTTGATCTTCTTGCCGTACATCCCCTCGTAGTCCTCGTCCTGGACTTTACTACCTGTCTTTCCAACTCCCGTCCTAAAGGAGCCCTTGGTGTGGGTCCTCTCCTCGGTGGTGGCCGATATCGCACTGGACATGGTGTTGTTGTCAAACTCCGAGATGCCGGTGACCTCAGTCACCTCACTGTGCAGGCTGTAGGCATCGTCCTCGGGCGCGTGATGCTGCTGAGGCTGCTCTGCTGAGCTGGGCGGAGGAGGTGGTGGCAGTGGACGCTTGCCGCCCTGGCTGGGCAGCGGTGGGCAGTAGTGCTGATTGCTAGCCTTGGGGCGTGCTGGGGTAGGAGCAGCAGCAGGCTTCTCGGCCTTGGGAGATGATATCTGGATGGTGGTCTTGTTCACCTTGGTGATATCCACCACCGAGTGCGTGGGCGAGGTCTCCATGCCCATTCCGCGCTGACGACGCGAGTGTTTGGCCTCCAGGGTGAGTATCCGACCCTCTTCCTCCGGCGTTGGCTTCTTCTCGCACTTGCAGCTCTCCTGCTGGGCCACCAAGGGCGACTCGTAGATTTCCCTCAAATTCCGGAAGGAGTTACTCGAACGGAGAATGAAGGAAGCGGTCCTTGGCTTGATGGACGCCGGACTGGGTACGGGACTCATCATCTGCTGGCGGCTCAGATCGGGCAGCGAGTTGATCTGATTGAAGTCCGTGTCCATGGGCTTGTGGCCATCCCAGGCCGAGATGTCGCAAAAGCTCTGCTTTTTGGGCTTCCTATCCAGCGTGTCCGGCTCGAACTGATCGCTATCCGTGCGCTCGAGATCCGAGGGCGGCTCATGCTCCACCTCGATGGTCATGCTGCCACGAAAGGGCGTGTCGTACTTAATCCTGGCAGCCGCCTCCTTCTGCTGCCGCTGCTGCTGAACAGGATGGGAGTGCTGATGGTGATGCTTGCCCGCCAGCCGCTTCTTCATCTCGCCCTCCTTGCGAAATCCGTCCAGGCGATCGTAAACCGTGTGGCTGATCTCCAGCTCTTCCTCCAGTGGCAGGGCCGTGCTCAGGCTGGGACTCAGTTGGGAGCTGACATCGGACGACGGGGAGCTGGAGGAGTGCGAACTCTTACGCTTGCTGGGCTCCAGGCGCTCTAGGCTGTCCGTCTCGTAATCCACAATCAAATACTGAGGGGATTTCCTTCTGTAGATCGGAGAATCCGGCTGGAACTGCTTCAGGGACTTGCGGCTGAGGGAACTGTAGTCCGGCGTCGGCACTGAGGGAATGCTGCTCTGGGTACTGCTGTAGATGTCCTTGATCTTCTTCTCGATGGTGCTGTCGTAGTCGGGCGTGGGTATGTGGGCGGCGAACTCCCGCTTCAGGGAATCGTAAATGACCTCCGCTGGCTTCATGCTCCTCAGCATGTTGTAATGCTGGCGATCGAAGGAGGTGAGCGAGGTGGGCGTGGAGTTGGCGGCTGCAAATTGGTCCAGGACCTCGCTACGCTTCCTCAGAGACTTCGAGCGACTGGAGGCGCTGCGCAGCGAGGCGGCCGGCGAGTCGGCCAGCATGAACTTGGGATTATTGTAGATCTCGCCGCCTGTCTCTGCGAAACCATAGACATTGGCGGCCACCGAGAAGGCGGAGAAGGCCTCGAAACCGTTGCCCACTGGCGACTTGTTCTTTGGCGACTCCGGGCTGGCCTTCAAAGGACTCCTGCTGGGGGTAACTGCTGCTGACGATGGAGAAGTAGTCTCCTCTGTCTTGGCTTTGTTCATGGGCGGCGGTGGTGGTCGCTCCTTGGGCGCTGTGATCTCCCTTCGCAGGGATCCCTTGCCGGGAGATCCCGAACCCTTCTTAGTCGGCGTAGTGAGTGACTTTTGTGCTGGACTAGCCGATGCCTCCGAGTTGGGCACACTCTGGAGCCATTGCTCGATGCTGTTCCGCTTGTCACCCATGCTCTTGGTCGCCGCCAGGCTCTGCTGGAGCGGTATATTAAACATGCTTGGTGAGCTGGAGCTGGGAGAATCGTGCTGCAGTTCCTCGGGAATGATATTCAGGGATGGCTGGTACCGCTTGGCGGCCATCTTGTACTTGGCAATGGCTATGACCTCGCGGATCTTCTGCAGAAACTCAATGGCCGCTTGCGGGGGTTCCTGAAAGGTAAGAAAGAAAATGAGATCTTCTCCAGCTTCTTTTTTCTGTGTTTTCTGCCAGACTTACCGCCAGAAGGTGAGGCTCAAAGTAGGCGGGATTAAAGTAGAGCTTCTTGCGAACATTGCCACTAACCATGGCCCGGAGATTCTCCAGCTTTTCCTCGCTCATCAGCTCATCGATTACGGCCACATTCTCGGCGGGCAGGCACTCGTTGTCCTGCAGGAAGTCATCCGTGTCCAGGGAGCTGTTATCTGATGGCTTGGGCGACTTGCTCAGTTGCGGATGAACCAAAACAGAAGTCTAATAAGAAAAACAAGGTACTCTTTAGCTTAATTTAATGGGAATTTTAATCTTTGAGCTCACCTTGATCTTCTCCTCCATTTCGCACTCTGAGTTCGAGTTGGATATGTCGCTGGCGAACCCGGAATTATGCTCTCTTTCGCTCAGCTGCGGAAAATGCTGCAGCAGTGGATTGTTCTTCACGATGCCCATGTCCTCCTTGAGGCTGCCAATGCTTGTCCGGTTGTTTGGATCATTACCAGACCCTCCCAAACCCATGCTATTGGCGGAGTAGATGCTGCCGACGCGGCTAAAGGGTGCACCGTACGTGACCTGGTCATTCTTGGGGTAATTTATGTCATTGGCCAGGTTATCCAGCGAGTTTCGGGAATTGTGACGCTTCCTCTTCTTCATGTAAAGATATAGGAAGACGGAGGCCACGTAGATAAGGCCCAGCAAGAGACTGCAGATTCCAATCACCACATACTCCCGCATGGTCATGCCATCGGAGGTGGAGGCCAGGGTGGTGGAGTTGGCCGGCTGGAAGAACACCTCGGGGACATCTAAAGAGAAAGTAAATAATAACTATCTTTGGGACTTCGGTATTTTTTGCGAAAAACTCACTGTGGGTATACTTGACGGGACTGCCATTCACCCGAAAGGCCACACAGGGCGAGTGCACATTTGTGGGCGGCATCAGGGGCTCTCTTTCGCCTGGATTAACCTTGGGATAACCCGTGCCATTCAGGGCCACCGTCATGTCGCGACATACCAGATGTACCACGATCAGGCGACCCTGCATCTTCTGTCGTAAATCCGCCTCGCCCAGCCACAGCAGGAAGCTGCGTCCCTCATCCCGGAACATCCGGAAAGGATAGTCTGTGTCAATGGGATTCCGCAGATCCGACCAGCCATTGGAACCCAAGTACTGGGCACCCGTTACGGCACAAACGGGTGTGTGGATGCCTGTAAGTTGATTAATTATAATTATATTAGTTCAATATATTAAAATATCGAAGTTCTCGACTTATAGATGGATTTCTTAATATCTCTAGGATACATTCCTACTGTTATTATCACAAAATCTTATTAAAAGATCTGGAAAAAACCCCGAAGAATATTACTTATACCCTGAGTACCCTAGAAAGCTAAGTACCCTGCTGTTCAGCTTTTAACTTAAATAGAAAGTAATATTTCTGAAGACAAGTAGACAGTCACTTTCCCAGAATTATTACAATTAAAAATCGAATTAAAATACCCGATGAAATACTCTGCAATAGAAGACCACTTACTGGCAAAGCTGATCTCCCTGCTGGGATAGATGATCTGACCCTTGAGCGGCAGGAAGACAAAGGGTATCTTTTCCGATGAGGAGCCGCTCACAAACGGCGACAGTGAGCACTCTATAAAGAAAAATGTAATAAAATGAGGAAACGATTAGCCAAAATGGTGGGAAAGTCCAGACAATGGAAATAACATAAATAGAAATATATATAATAGTTATGCCAACGATAAAGATCGAAGCTTATCAATTACCACTCGAAGAAACTATTTCCAGAGGTTGTTTTTCCGCCCCAGCTCTTACTTTTTCGGAGCCGGAGTCCAACTTGAAGTCCGATTTTTGAGTTGGATTCCAAGATTGGCAGCTAGCCGAGATTGTTTATGTTGGCAGACGACGACGACTGCGACTCCGATGGCGGCGAAAGTTTCCTTTCATTCATTAGCAGCGGGGAAACAAGCGATTTGTTCAATAATAATGGCATTTTTTCCCTCTTTGCGTCACGACGTTTCGTTTTCATTCTGCATTCAGCCCTGCCCCTTACCTTGCCGCCCTGCTGCCTGTTATTACAGCATTTCTTTCTTTTTTAATTTTTACATTTTTACGTTATTTTCGTATTTGTATTTGTATTTTTTTTTTTCTTTTTGTAAGTTGGGCAACCATTGTGCCTGGGATATGATGACAAAACAATGGATGGATATGTCCCACACACATGTGGGAGCCACAGCGACTCCCACAGCCGCGAAATGGAGCAGCGCCCATTCCCTTCCGCAATGGATAATGGTTAAGAGAGTACTCACCGTGGATGTCGTCCACACAGATGCCCAGGTCCTCGCGATATGCCCTTAGATACGGCAAGCACCGACAAGTGCAGCCACTTTGTTCCTCATCCGCAGACGTCGGCTGACGACCCTTCTTCTGCAGCTTGAACCGGCGGCTAAGTAACTCCATCTGGCCGCCGGCCAACGAGGTCGATGCCGGCTCGCGTCCATCTAGGGGGGATTTGGGTGTTAGAGAGATTATGACAGGCACACATTACCATGCTAATCTGCCGTGTGTAGTTACCGTTGCCTTGACCGTTGCTGCCCGGCATGGAGAGACGCACCAGCGAGGCCGTGCCGCTCGAGAGTCCGATGCAGGTGTCCGCATTGCAGGCGCTGCCCAAGCCTGCGTAGAGAAGGAGGAGGAGCAAGAGAAAACATTAAGATGGATTGAGTCGGGACTTCACAACAGCATCGGGGCTTTGGCGGATTGACGGCCAATCAGACGGGGACGAGACCGCACCGAGTCTCTGGCCTTGCTGGCAAAAATTAATGCTGCTGTCAGCGGCTTAGCCGGATCAGCCGGGCAAAAAGCGCAGCATCACCCAGCTGTAGCTGAAGCTCTAGCTCTAGCTCCTTCTCCAGTCGAAGATGCCACAAGCCATGTGGCATTGGCCACTGACAATGACACTGCAACTGGCACTCCATTTGGAGAAATTAGCAAGTATTTTGGGCGCTAACCAAGTTGGTTTTGTTAGGAACTTTACAAAAGGAAACTCAGACTGGGTTTAAAAGGAATTAACAAATAAAAAAATATTGAAATATTGTAAATATGATGAGTTAGCAAGTATTCTTTACTTTAACCAAAAGAAATTGGTAAACAATTAAAGAAAAAAGCTAAATAAACTCAAAGACTTTATTATTTCTTTTCTAATTTAGTAAAATATATTATTACTAACATTTTAAAGGTGTACAATTAAAATTTATTTGAATTCTGCAGAAGAACAGCTTTCATTTTCTTAGTGCAACTCTCTGGCTCGTAAAATGTCTGCTAAGAATTCAAAGTGATTAATCGCCAGTTCCGACTGAGTAGATTTTTCACAGTTTAAAAGCAAACATCGTTAATTACAATTACAAATACGGTTTAAACTATAAACATTTTTTATAATAAATAACTTTATGAGTAATCAAATTATGTTAAGGATATTTTCCGCTTATATTATAGAGCTTAAAAAATTGTATCTATACGAATTCGATACGAATTTTATAATATAATACATAAAAAATTTATGATCAATGTTTGATTTGTTTCTATTTGTATGTAAAATCGATTATTTGGTCGTTTTGCTGGCTATATTAAAGCTTGTTTGTTTAAGCTGGAAAACCATAAAAATAAATCGATTTAAAATCGATTTTTGCATACAAATTGAACTAAAACGATTTTGTAGGCATTTGCCCGCTATATAATTTATGCAAAAAATATTCCCTAACACAATTTTAACCTCAACCTAGACCTCTTGAAAATGTATGAAGTCGCGGTTCTCGTTTTTTTCCAGTGTAAGTAACTCACCGCTCGTGTGGAAGGTATCGCCGTCGTGATGTCGCGTCAGATTGACAACCTGACCGCTCGTCTGCTGCAGTTCCTCCAGCAGCAGACTGGCGGGCATCAGCGGATCCTCGCCGTCTTGGTGAGCATCTTGATCTTGGCCCTGATAGAGGTTGCTCCTCACCCGCGAATGGGCGGGCGTGGCGCGAAAAACAAGCAGCAGGAGGAGGAGAAGGCGGAGCTGGTGGAGCAGCGGTAAGGATTGGAGCTGCATCTTAACAGCAACATAGCTGGTAGCCAAACGCACTCTGGGGGATTCTCCGGTGCAGCTGCTGGCACTGGAAAATATATATATAAAAAAAAAAGCGCTAATTAATTACAAAGAAATCCAAAATCGTAGCTCGCAGCTGGTGACATTCTTTGGGACTCGCTCGCTCTACGCGACGCGACTCACTTAATGAGGCAGAAATTGTTTCGTCCGTTTTTGCGGGAAATGGAGCACCATCTACATCCAGTTGGTGTGTTGGCTTAAAGCTAGTTACCTGCTGACTATGTACTAGTTTGTAGCCAGGGGCTAACGGACAACATTTAAACAAATGTTGCAATTAAAACTTGTTCTTTGGCGGCGCAAAGTGTATACTTATAGAGGTGTAGAGGTGGCATTATGCTGTTATGCTGCTGCTGCACTGGATCAAGTGCGTTTTGCAGTGGGAACGTCGCAGCGCGTCTGCCGCTGCTACTGCGTGTACCGTTATTAAAAGCCGCTGCAGTGTGGCGTCTTTAGAACAACCCCAACCCCGTTTATACCGCTAATCAGTTGCACTTTAGCAGCTGCTTTCGGCCAGGCCAATTTACATAAATATTTCACACAACACACCGAAGAGAGGAAAAAAAAAAACGTATTGGGGACTTCTAACTGTTCATATCGCCGAGTTCTACTGATCTGGCAGTGTGCGTATATCTGGTTCTCTATGTTTTTTTCGGGCGCTTGGGCTCTTCAAAAGAAGAACAAAAGAGACGGATCGGTAGGGGGGAGTGGGTTGAAGGGAAGGGAGCATTCACATAATGTGCGGCGCGCGAATGAATGAGTGGAGAAGAAAGCGATAAAAAGCAACAGTTGCGGCCTAATTTGAAAGTAAAATTTCTTTACAAAACGCAGCAGCAGCAGTAGAACACGACAGCAACGGCAAAAACATACTATAGTTTAAGTTCGGTTCCTCAGTCTTTTGATTGACCAGTCACCACACTCACCAGCCATCAGCCACCAGCCACCAGCCTCAGCTTCCATAATCACCATCCATCTTGCACAGACTAAGCTTGAGCTCTCGAGCTCCATCTATCACACCAAGGTGCTGTACAGTTATGGCATTTAAAAATAAAATACAATATCATTTCTATTATTTCTCTTTCTTTTCGATTTGTTTACGACTTTGCCTCAGTTTTCGGTCATCGGTTTTCGGTTTTCGGATTTCGGTTTTCGGTTTTATCACTCTTTTCCAGTCTGCATTTTCGAAACGAATTTAATGGCAGTAATGACCTGCTTTTTTTCTCTGTTTTTGTTTCGCTTTTCCAACTGCAACATCAGCAGCAAAGTTGCGACTAAAACTGATGCGATTTTGATGATGCTGGGAAAATGATGAAGAAAAAAGGCGGAAAATGAGCCAGACTTTTGCTGAGCTGAACTGAAACTCTTGGGGAGTTCTAAGATCTATTTTGCAGTTGCATTTGCAGTTGGAATTGTATGTGTTGTCTCTCCGTGGGGCACTAAGCCTGGGTCTTGACTCTTGCGCACTCGACTAAACTCAATTAACAGGTAATTGAACCCGACTGCATAAATTAGAGCCATATTCCATCTATTGCAGTCCGCCGCCGCCGCCGCCGTCGTGTACGCGATCATTAATTATTGGCCAACACGAAAGAGCGTGTGCGCATTGTTCTAAGTCTGTGCATAAATTTAACCATAATAAACATCAGCAAGTGTAAGCTGGGAGGAACATGGCTCGACGCCGGACATACCCCCTTGAAAATTCTGGATGTGCTCAGCGAAGCGTTCATATGTTACCTTTATAAACTGAACACAGTTATTGGGTGTAATGTTACAAGCTAATTGTGGAGGGAAAGTGCTTTGGAAATACGTTTTTAGAATCCATTTCCTATTTTTGAAATCTTTTTTACATTTTGAAGAATATCTTACTTAGGAAATATATTTTTTTAAAAGCAAATATAGAATCTTTTTCTTTAAATTCGAATTTAATTGTAGGTATTAAAATATTTGTATTATAAACGAAGGTTTATCTTACTTTAAAATGTTTATTTTGTAAGTTATAAGTACATTTTAACCCTTTCTTTTCCTGTGGCTTATAAGCTAGAGGTGAACTTTTTAGAAAATGATTTATCGATATCTTAAAAGTGTTGGCCACTATCGGAAATACTTGAAAAGATTTATCGCTTAAGGAAACCTAATGACAGAATACTGCTAAACAAATCCATACATAACTTCCCTTAAAAACCTTAATTGAAAAACATTCAAAGTCCTGCTCTAGTTGATCATGCCCCAAAAAAAAAAAAAGAAAGAAAAGTGCACTGTAAAGGGTGTGGAAATTACCACAACGCATTCTAACCTGGCCATGGCGATTCACATGAACATGCACCAACTATGGCGATGACTATGAGTATGGTTATGGAGTTGCAGCTGGAGTTGGCTGCATCTCTGGGCACCAGCAGATGGGGGCCATTGTCTGGCACCCGGGAGCCACCAGCCACCAGCCCGCTATACACTTCCGAGTGCAGTCGACGTCACACTCGGCGTACTTTTAACACTTAGAACACGCCACATGTGGCTGAAGCTGAAGCAGAATCAGAATTAGAAGCAGAAACAGAAGCAGCATCGCACATCCCATCCTCGGTCCCTCTCCCTATCTCGCATAATAACAAATTTCAAATTTATTCCGCTGTTAGGTTTATTACTCGTATTTTGTGTTAGCGGCTGTTCCGCCGGCTTCCCTGGGCTACCCGTGTCCATTGTGTGGCCAGAGGAGCGCATCATTTGCTCCGCCGCCTTAATGTGCTTTAATGTGTACTTGTGCTCCGCCGCTCTGGACTTAGGGCCAGCAACGGTTTCGGCCAAAAGTTGTTAAGACCGACATTACGGCAGTGCAATGGCCGCTGTATATACATTTTTTTGTTTTTTACTTTCTCCCCAAAAAAAATACAAGAAGATTTTCAATTTTTTTTGGGTGCCAAGAGCGAGTGCCCAGTGACCTAAACACAATTGGCAATGGTCTGATAAGCCCAAAAGCCAAGGGCAAAACCAAAGCTAGAGCCTTTTCACCCAGCAGAAATCTGGCTCAGTTTGGAATTTACATTTTAAATTGAAATCTAAATAATTTACTCACAGCAGAGCCCGGTGGAGATGGCGAAATGTACAACACACACTCGTAAATTAACACCTCTTGGCCGTTAATTTGCTTTATGCCAAGGACTGCTTTTCTTCACACATAAACTTGAGCGCTTTTCTTTTCTTTATTTCTTGTTGTTTTGCTTAACTTCACTTTGCATCTTTCACACACATTTCTTTGGCATTTTCTGCACGTTTTTTATCATTTCTGGCCACATTTTTGAAACATCTCGTGCCACAACACAGCAATAACAATAACAACACTAAAGATTACAGACCGCTAACTGTTATTGTTTTCAGTCAAGTTTCTTTTGTTTTTTTTTTTTTTTCGAAGAAAGCGAAGTCAGCGGCGGCTTTTCTTTGGGGTTTGGGTTTTCTCGGGGGGAACCTTTTCTTGGTCGGAACCGCTGATACGTCTATCAAGGTCGCCGTCGTTGGAGCGACTGAAGCCGCCGCAAACACAGCTTGAAGAAACCGCAGCTTGGCAGAAGAAAAGCTTCGCAGAGAGAAGACTGAGTCCCCTAGCATTTGCTCTTAAACGAGTTTTCCTTTTTTTTTCTTTCTCCCCCGAGTTACGCTCTTATATCTCGAAAGTATAAGTTCGGGCCCGGACTTGGTTTTGTCTCTGTTTTGACAAATTATGTTGGCCATAGTTGTGTTGTGATGTGTGAAGGCGAAGATATCTCCAACTGCAGACTAATTAACACAGACACTGAGTGAGAGGGAGGCTGAGGATGGTTGGTGACTGGTTCTGCGTAGAAATGATGCAGAAAACTGCACTGCACGCTCCAATTTGATAAAAGCCTTTCGGTCATAGTCATTTGTCATTGGTTCTGGCACAATTTGATGACAATTTACTCGGCTTTAGATCCGGAGAACAAGTGAAATCTTGACTCAAATTATACGCCGCGACAGGCTGCAATCTGTTTTTGACATAAGCGAGTTATAACATATATAGTCATAGAGCCAAAAAGACAATTACCGCAAACTGGTTTCAATTAAAAACAGTTAAACAGTTGCCAGGCTTTAAAAACAAGATATAGAAATATATATATATAGAGAGAGAGAAATATTGGCATCTCCTGCGTACGTGCCCAGTTGGAGACGGAGCTGCCGCAGTCTTCGGACCACGTCTTCAAGCCTCGTCTTCATTCCCATCTCGTCGCCGTCGTTGTCTGGGCAATAATTATACTTTAGTTGGCGACGCCGCTGCAACTATTTGTTGCATTTACAGTTTTGGTTTCTTCTTGTTGCCGCCCGTCATTTAGAAAGTTTTGATTTCGTAGATCTCCAATCTAATGGATATAGTATACCCCGCCCCTTCGCTCCAGACGGTTACTACTACTCCACATTATCGGCTCTGGAAAATGGGACTTCGATCGTTTTATTTGCTGCTTTTATGACGGCTAGCCGTCCGTCTCGCATCTGCATTTTATGACGCTCAATGCGGGAATTTGTTTCTGGCGATTGGGATCTTTAGATGCCTCAATGCTCCGCCTCCTTATGGCTCTTATCTTTTGGGCTGGAATAAATTTGTGGTCGAATGCGTTACCTACACACAATTACCGGCGTATCTGTTTGCCATTTGGCCATGCATGATCCATAAATCTTTAACTGTAAAATGAAGCCAGCTCCAGGTCCAGATCCCGGTACGCGGCTAAGCGTTCACATCCCATGTCCATGTCCACATCCATGTCCATGTCGGGGTCCAACTTATGCAAACTTTGGGCACACGTCGCTGGTAGGCCGGAGGCTGCGGTGAGTCGTCTGATCTGCTGCTGCTGCTGCGACGGCTGCTGTTGGAAAAGTGGAAAACCAGTTCATGTCTGGGATGAGCACACTGAGAAAAGGAGCTCCTGGCTTCGAAAATCTAAGGGAAAATATATAATAAATAAAAAAAACTATTACTTTACCATTACTCCATCCATAGTCATCGCTAGAAATAATAAAAGGAAGTACGAACAGAATCGATACTAAGAAGTACTATTACTTATAGCTAACATTAAACAAGTATTAGTTAATTATTATATATTAATAATAGACTACATACCCAGTTTTTTTTCTGTGCTTTGGAGGATGGAAATGCTCCTCTTGCCAACGATCTCTCCTCCTATACTCCACCTAATCTCCAGCTAGTTATTGATACGCTCCCGGCGGAGTGAAGTGTGCAGGTGAGGCCTCCGGCTCCGATGCTAAACAAACTTGCAATTGTATTCATAAATAACGATTGAGAAATGTGTTCTTGTATTATTTTTTAGTCCCAAGTCCAAGTCCAAGTCCAGGTCCAGGTCTGCGGTCGCGTACTTATTACCAATTGCTTCTGCAATAAACATGAAACTGCGCTCATCGAACTTGGTCCACATTGGAACGCGAGTCCATAACGGTTAATGGAGGATGCGAGTTGGCTTTGGTAATTATTTGAACTCCTTGCAGAATACGTTAGAAATTGGGTGAGAATTGCCTGCCATATTGCTTAATATTCTAACCATGTTAAGGCTGTTACGGCAAAGATGGAATAATTAAAATGTAAGCCCGAGGAGAACTACGCTAAGCGAGTGGCAGTTAAACAAACAGTTTCTTAATATCTTTTTAAATGCTCAAGATGATCGAGAAGTTTGCATTTAAAAACTAAATGGTAAAGTTGTAACTGCAATGGGATATAAACATATTTTTATTTGAAAGTCTACATGAGTAATGAATGCAGTTAAAACGGATTTGTTTATATAAATATAAAATAATTACCCAATAAAGCCGTTAAGAACATCATAATCCAGGATAGATCTTACCAAACAGAAGTTTTCGCAGCAGCTAAGCCTCTTTTATGGCCTCTTAAAGCCATGAAGGTGTCAATTGGCTGCAATGAAGCTTAGCACACCGATAATTGTTATTACTTTCGGCGCTCAAATAGAATAATTAAAATCCTGGCAGGAGCTAGAATCATTACAGGGGAACCCCATTGCGTGTGTGGATGTGGATTTGATGACCAAGTGGCGTATGACAGCGCCATGGGGTTGCGTGTGCGCGTCTCCATTACCCTTCGTGCTCCAATGGCTATCCGCCGCCTATCATCCATCCGTATGTCTCTGATTGACAGCCAACAAGCCAAATGCATTTCAATTAAACGCTAACCGCTACGAATATTTCCATTTCTGGGTCTCTCTGGTCAGGTGTGCTCTGCTTTGCTCTACGTTTTTCGTGACCGAAGAGCTGGAGGAAAAAAACCAATCCGAAGCGAACCCAAACCCGTAGGAGAACAATTCCAGAACAGCGGTCAACTCATCAGTATGCTGTATAAATTAGAGCATCAAACGGCGCTTTGCCAACTCGGAACTGGTCTATACTGTTACAGCTGCACTATCTGGTATCTCTAGTATCCACCACCGGCCACCAAGCCAAGCCAACTATTCAACTATTCAACTGTGCATGAGGATGAGGATGAGGATGAGGATGAGGTGGTGGCAATGCCTGTGGCATGGCATGGCTTGGCCTGGCTTGGCTTGGCTTGGAATGGGAGTTCAATGACGAGACTTGTGCACACATATTGTTGCAAAATTGATATCAATTTGTTTTAATAGTTGGCCGATTATGGGTGCTATTATATGGTTAGTCCGTGGGTTATAATAAAACACACTGTATTACAAATATTATGAGCGACGCGCGTGCCGGGCTATTGACTCCTCTTGGTGCTCTTTCTCTAATCCCAGATTGATTCCAATGGCCTTGCTAAACGGTCTCTCTTGTCCAGGCCATTAACATAAAACGGAGGCGGATGTCCAGGCCAGACACCAGAAGCCGGAGCAGAACCAGTACCCCCGGCCAAATCAAGACGGAAAGTGTGCCTGGTGAAATTTGAATAAAAAACTGGATTTATGCCCGTCCATGTTCAGTTATATCGATGTCTCTTATCCTGATTAAGACATAACTCATTTGATTTTTGATTTATTCTATGCTGGGGAAGTGAGAAGCCACAGGAAGCACCAGGTTGATTGAACCTCCGAACCCATTGCGAATTTTTGTGGCCTGGTATGGGGAGGAGCGCACTTTGCGATGATCATGTTTTGCTATACGCTTCAAAAACTGTGAATAAACAGAGGACGGGGAAGCATTTATGCGATATATTATTCATTGTTCTTAATGATGCTGATGATCTAATGGAGCACCCGAGTCACGCGAAGCTATGTCGGGTTCAACGAACGCTGTGGAGTGAGGCTTTGTGGGGGTGCAAGCCGTAAGCTATATCATCCGATTCCCAATCAATCGATGTAGTGCGATTTTTAGCACATGCTGCAATCATTTAATGCAATCTATTCAGTGGGCGTGTCCTCTGGCAAAACAATTGCCTATAAACATGGTAATTAGGTGACCTCCAGCCTTGAGGATAATCTGCATATGTGGGAGCTAAGTTTTTATATAAAAGGAAGTGCCCGCGAATTGGTTACACAGCTAAGACACTTGGCAGCCATGGCAGACCTGAGCTATCAATCAAATCTGGGCCTTTTGAGCCACTTTGTGGATGAATTCCGTTCCGTACTGCGGCAGGAGACTCCAGGCCGCATCCCACGCCTGGCACTCAACTACAATCGCGCCTTCTTGGGGTGAGTGGTCTTGCCGCCTCATCGATCATTAAACCTAGCCTCTCCCCACAGTGTGCTCTGCCAGTATCCCAACAAGAAGTTGGCCCAAGTGGCTCTGTACCGAGGGATTAACTGGTTCATCATGTGCAATGTGATGTTCGCCTTTTGGACCATGGTCCTGGCTCTGCCCGAGTCCAAGAACGTGATCGATATGGGCGACGACCTGGTGTTTTTATCGGGGGTGAGACAAGTTCCATTTATTCACAAAGTCAACAAAGTAATGGTGAAAAAACTATTGTAAGAAAGTCCAAGAAACTATAAATCTATTTCGAAATGCACCTATAAGTTCGTATATTTAATATATTTAAAATCCCCGATGGCTTCCCTGAATATTATTAAGCTATTATTATATTGAAAATGTTTATACTTCCCACAGATGGGTCTCGTCTTCACCAAGATCTTTTACATGCATCTGCGTTGCAATGACATCGATGAGATCATCTGGGACTTTGACTATTACAATCGGGAGCTAAGGCCGCATCACATGGACGAGGAGATTCTGGGCTGGCAGCGATTTTGTTACCTGGCCGAGACGGGCCTTTACATCAACTGCTTCTTTCTGGTCAACTTCTTTAGTGCCGCTGTGTTCCTGCAACCGCTGGTCAGCAAGGGCAAGCTACCCTTTCATCTATTTTGGCCCTTTCAATGGCACCGCGCCGATCTGCATCCGAAGATGTTCTGGGTTCTATATGTGTGGCTGAGTTGCACTTCGCAGCATAACCTGATGAGCATCCTGCACGTGGACATGGTGGGAATTACCACGTTCCTGCAGACGGCTCTCAATCTCAAGCTGCTGTGCATCGAGATACGGCGGCTGGGGGAGATGCGAAATGTCAGCAATGCTCGGTTTCATGAGGAGTTCTGTCGCGTGGTCAAGTTCCATCAGCACATCATCAGGTGTGTAGGGTTTCTTGTGGGGGAGTTTTCTGTTTTAAGTCTACAATTCGTTTCATTTTCCAGCCTTGTCACGCGGGCGAATAAGGCCTTCAATGGCACCTTTATTGCCCAGATGATAGCCAGCTTCTCCTTAATCTCAATAGCTACCTTCGAGACTATGGTGGCTGCCTCGTTGGATCCCAAAATGGCAGCCAAGTTTGTGCTCCTGGCCATGGTGGCCTTTGTCCAACTGTCAACCTGGTGCATCTCTGGCACTTTGGTTACTACTCAGGTGGGATTTTAAGAGAAATATAATATATTCAATATGAATACAATTATTTTATACATTACCAGTCTCTGGAGGTGGCACAGGCAGCCTTTGAGATGAATGATTGGCACACCAAGTCACCGGAAATCCAGAAAGACATCTCCTTTGTGATCCTACGCGCCCAGAAGCCTCTGATGTACGTGGCCGAGCCCTTTGTGCCCTTCACCCTGGGCACTTATATGATTGTAAGGATATATCTATAACACATATATAATATACTGAATATATATTCTCCTCTGCAGGTCCTGAAGCAATGCTATCGCCTGCTGGCCCTGTTGCGAGAATCCATGTAGTTTTGTGTGTGTAGTTTATGGCTTCTGAAAATAAAAGTTGGACATTTTCTGGGCACCTGCATTTGCATTTGCATGGCTCGTTTAGGTTGTCGCCGCCGCGCCCAGTGACACCAGTCGCTTCCAAGTGGCAACAATGGAGGCGGACCACGCACACCCAGCGGCGACAGGTGCAACCCCCGGCTGCAAATCGCGGAGGAGGCGGCGGCCGTCGGTCGTTAGCCAGCCTCGAACTTATTCAGTCGTGACACGCATTGTCATGATCTGACCCAACGCCGGACAATGAAGAGTGGCGGCGATCGTTTAGTATTTACATTCGGAGTTGTTGCAACTTGGGGGCCCCCAGATGCTGCTGCTGCTGCTGCTGCTGCTCCATGCCCTTCACAAGTGGGAAAGTCGCCCATGTCCATGAAACGTTGACCGGCCGAAATGTCATTATGTGGCCCATGTGCACATTCGGCCAGAACGAAAGCTCCACCACACACACACACACACTAAATAACGCCCAAACAACACACCCAATTCTGGGCAGCGAGTGGGTGTGCACTGGGAGAAATCAAGAGCAGTTATTTGGTTTTAAACTATATTTTTATATGGTATTATCTGAGATCTCTCCAAGCTTAAAAACAGGAGAAGTTTGCAAAGTTTTCTAACGCATTTCTGTTGAAAGTCCCCCTATGTAATGAATGGTTTATTGATTTAATATATAAAGCAAAGAAAATAATGGAGATTTATAGTATCAGGTACATCTTCTTCAATAGTTCAAGACAAACATTAAGCTTAGAATATGGAAAAATCAGTAAAAACAGTTTAGAATCTTCCTTTCCCTTCGAAGTTGAATACAATCACAGTATTATTTTAATTATTAATCAATATTAATCATTTATTCTTTTTTGTCTGTACCCGGCGACTCCCCAATTGAAGAATTAAAGGTTGGGGAATGGGTGGTTAGTCGCTCTTTTTTTTGTTGTTTTTGGTGGGGGGATGGACTGTGGGCTTTTGTCAACTCCGGTCTGCTCGCCGCACTGATTAACATTTGAATGGCAATCCAGGTACGAGCATTTAGAACATTGTGTGTCCATGGCTCTTTGTTGCTGTCTCCACATCTAATTAAATCCCCTCCGATTCGGCCATTGTTGCCATGGAGTTGGGCTTGGGCCCCCGGCTTCCCCCGCTAATGGTAATCGCAATGGCAATCGCGATGGTAAACTATATAGTAATGGTAATGGTAATCGTAATGGTCCAACCACCGATCCGACTGCAGAGCCGCGCTGGAGTTCGGTTCTCGAATTTAGTTTGTCGCGCATTATTCTAACGATCGGTCGGGTTCGGTCCCCAAAAAAATTAACTCTTAACTATTGGCCTTAAATAATCGCATTAGTTCGATCTTTACTTGTTAATAATTCATTTAAAGAGGATATCCTTGTTGCTGATAAGTGGTATTTAAATTAATTTAGGAGTTTTAATAATGTCCTTGGAAAAAGTGCTGAAGTGGCTGAGAAGAGTTTATGAGAACTTCCATTGATCCTTTTTAAGGAGAAAAGTGCTGCAGGACTTTCAGAACAGTTGAAAGCACTTTAGTGATGAATAAATAAATTAATCTAAGGATAACTAATAACATTATTTAATGGAAAATCTAGTAAACTGTGTTTAACCTTTGAAAAGAAAAAAAAACAATTAGTGATCAAGGATATTTATGGAAATATTTATTCAGCTTAAAATTAATGAAAAATAACAAACAGGATAACATTTCTTAATGATCTTCTTCATAAATGTTGCAAAAAGGATTTCATGATCCTACAACCTAACATAAAATATTAATAGGATCCTTCTAAGAGAGATCACCAGATTTATACATATTTTTAGCCTTAAATATATGAAATACATAGATCCAACTAAATTTCACCATTCTAGAAAGCCTTTCATTATTAAAAACACGACACTTTCCACCAAGTACAGCCGCCACCACCTCGCTGAGGTCAATAGCTAACACTTTTCCGAATAAACTCTATTCTGGGCTTTTGTGCTGTGCGGAGAGCATAAAGAGCTGAGTGGACAATAAGCCGGAAGCGACATCCGGAGTTGCGGATCGATATGAGTCCGACAGCGACACGTAGCTCGGCTAGATTTTAGTTTAATGATCCAAATTCACGTTACGCATTGTGCACATTATGGCGACAGAAAATCACAAAATATAGTTAACTATTCATGTGATTTTCCCCCGAAAGCCCGAAAGGGGGAAAACTCCACCTATTGAGGTCGCATATTTCATGTCATTTTGTCAGCCAATGAACTAATTAGATCATGTCGGATAAACCAACTAACCACCCCACGAATTCTAAACTATGATTCCAGCTAAAAGTCACGCAGTACTAGAAAGGCCAGAAAAGCGGCTAATAATGCCGCGATCAAGTTAGGACTTACCCTGACCAAGTATTTATAAAATAAAACCCCTAGAAGATCGATAACCATGAGATCTAAAAGAGGTTTACACGTGCTACTGACGGCCCTAGTGGTTGGTCTTTGTCTCAACGAAATTCAGGGTAAGTTGGTGGAGTTATCTATGTTTAATGGTAAGATATATAATGTATATCGCAGGTCAAACCACCTGCAAGAATGGCCTTGGCCGAGTGCTCTACGAAAGACTGCCCAACCAGCAGCTCCAGGGCTACGACGACGATGTGGTGCGCGACACGGCGCCACCGTTTCGGGTGCTGGAAAAGTGCCAGGACTTGTGCCTGCGCGATCGAACAGGCTCCAATAACCTGGTGCGCACCTGCACCAGCTTCGACTTCCAGCCAGGCAGCCGCATTACCTCATTCGGAGGCAACTCCGAGTACGAGGAGTCGCTGTGCTATCTCACCTCGGAGCAGGCGGGACCAGAGGGTATTGGCAGCCTGATGCTGGTGCCCAACAGTGTGCACTTCAATGAGATCTGTTTGACCTGTAAGGGGAACCAGAGAAAATCTAGGAAAAATACTAGGTGTCTAAATAAAATGTCATTAAATCCCACAGCCAGCCGACCGGAGAGAGAGTGCCCCAGCAGAAGGTATGTGTTCGAGCGGCATCCCCGCAAGAAACTAAAGCTGCCCATCAGCGACATCAAGGAGATCACGGCGGCCAATCGTTCGGACTGCGAGGATAAGTGCTTGAATGAGTTCTCCTTCGTGTGCCGATCGGCCAACTTTGACTCCACCATGCGATCCTGCACTCTGAGCAGATTCACACGACGCACTCACCCCGAACTCATGGAAGATGATCCCAACTCCGATTACCTGGAGAACACCTGTCTGAATGGTAAGTGCTGGGAAAGAGGCCACACACACAAGTGCCATAATTCACCCCATGAACCATTGATTAGCCGAACGGCGTTGCGACGGACTGGCCGTGTTCGTCAAGGAGGAGAACAAGCGCCTGGGTGGCCCCTTCGAGGTGGACATCTTCAACAACATGACGCTGGAGGAGTGCCAGACCATGTGCCTGCGGGCCGAGAAGTGAGTGATCTTGGCTAATAGCTCTATTTCAGCGCCATTTGGCTAATTGCCCGCACATTACATAGATACTTTTGCCGATCCGTGGAGTTCGACGACCAGAGCAAACAGTGCATCCTCTCCGAGGAGGATTCGATCTCGCAGAAGGATGACATCAGCATCAGCTCCAGTCCCACACACCATTTCTACGATCTCGTGTGCCTCGATAATCGTAAGTGGCTACTGTAAAGACTCCTCTCTCTCTCTGTGTGAGGTGGGGAAAAGTCAACAGCGACAACAAGATTATATGTGTTGTTATGGCGGACCGTATGGCCCATCACAACGGTTGGCTTCGCTACCAACTACTACCTCTAGCACTTCCATTTCCACATCTCTGTTATATGCTGTGTATTCCCGTTGCAGAACGAGCCAACGATTATCCCGATAACTCAGTCACCTCGCACCTCTTCTCGAGCGGCCGGCGGCCAGATACAGCATTCCAGCGGTACCGCAACTCCCGGCTAGGCGGCGAGTTCCATTCGGAGATCACGGGACGTTCACTGTCCGAGTGCTTGGACGAGTGTCTTCGGCAGACGAGCTTCCAGTGCAGGTGCGTTTTGCCGTTGCAATTTCTTGTTTTCATACCCTTCCGAGAGGTATTTCCTTTATCTGGTAGATTGGGTTTTACCTACCTTTTTTATCTACCTTAACAGAACTTCCTCTAGAATTGTCTTTAGGAAATTATACAAGTACTTATGTTTTACTAGGTTCTAATTAATATAACTTTCTATAAAGCTTTTCCCATGTTGTAAAATTACAAGTGCTTTTCATAATATAAAGTAATCTGCTAAGCCTCTTTTTTATTCTACATTTTTGCCTTTAATATAATCTTGATTCAAGTTTAGATTTTCCCAAAATCAATTGATTCTCTACTTATCTTATATTTTACACAACTTAGGCTAAACATAATCATGCATAAGATTCTATTAAGTTAATGATCAGATGATCAAATGACTTTAAAGGAGTATCCTTAAAAACGTAGTATCGTAGGAAATAATAGATCTCTTAGATCTCTTAGATCTCCTTATAACTACCGTAGTTTAAGAGTATCCCCAGCTTCGTCTTTAACAACCACAGCCACCTTTCTTCTCGTTCTCCTACTGCCTCACTAACCCATCCCCATAACTCCATCCTCTTCACGGAATCTTCTCTCCTCGCAAATTACAGGTCTGCCGTGTATAGCGATCGCTTTCGTACTTGTCGCCTGAGTCGGTACAATCAAAAGGACGGCATGCGCATTATATACGATGCTGATTATGATTACTACGAGAATCTAATGTGTAAGTGGTCGGAGGAGGTGCTAATGGCGGGCTAGTGGTTACAATTCTTCTCTTCTTCCTGCCAGTGAATGTGGTGGGCGGAGGCGCCGATGGCGACACCAGTGGTGGGCACGGGCACAGTGGCAGTGGCAGCGGCGGCGATGGCAAGCGACCCGGGGATCAGTCGGGCAGCAACTGGAGACAGCCTAATAAGCACGACGATCGTTACGGGTCAGGCGGATCAACTGGCGGAGTAGGTGGAGCTGGCTCGCATGGCGGAACGGGTTCTGGTGGCTCCAGATTGCCGGTGGGCAGCGAGGGCGTGGACTATGGCAGGCCATACGATCGTTATCCAGACTTTGCGGCCAACGAATATGGTATGGATATGGCCGCCTATAACTTATGGCCACTAAATATACATTTATGGCATTATTAACCCAGCAGATCGGTATCCTTATGGCGGCGGCGATCGCGATCGGGATCGTTATCCACCCGATCGTTATGGCTCTCGGTATCCCGATGGCATGGCCTATGGCAGACCCTACGATCGTTACCCAGATGATTATGGTGAGTTAACCTTAGTTTTCTGCCCTTTAAACCCATTAATTCCACAAGTAAACCAAGTAAGATCACAGCCTTCTACTGACAACTAATCCTTCTAACGCCACTAACCTCACGTCAGATCGCTACCCTTCGGCGGGTGGTGCCAACGGCGATAGGGATCGCGACCGGGAACGGGATCGGGATCGCTATCCAGGCCCCGTAGCCGACAGAGATCGCTATCCAGGCGATAGGGACAGGGATCGCTATCCGGATCGGTATCCTGCTGATCGCTATGCGGACAGGTATGGCGATCGTCGTTATCCGGACAGGGAAAGAGAACGGGATCGTGAGAGACTGCCCTATCGCCCACTGCCCTATCCCGGCATCAATGACAACAGCCTGCCCAGCGATCTGCCGCACACGCGGCCCTATCCCACCGACGATGATGCTCCCTTCCGACCCTATGGCTATGGAGGCGGTCGCTATGGCGAGAACAGATACGAAGGTCGCTATCCTCCTGCCAGATTCCCACCTGGCCGCGAGCGTGATCCCGTGGGCGGCTACACCGGCAGAGATGCGCCGGACAGCATATTCCCGGACAGACGTTACCGACCTTCGTCCATGGATGCGCCAAGATATCCCTATTTGCCGGACTCACGGGGACCGCCAGGCCGGTACGATGACATAGTGCACAATGCCAGGAGGCCAGAGCCGGACTCGGCCAAGAGATATCCCCCTGCGCCCATTGCGCCCACAGGCAGTGCCAGCAAGTATGCCTCCACGCCGAATCGGTTTCCGGTAGGTAGCGATCGGTATCCCATTGACATCTACAAGTACGGCAATCGGCCGGGACCCAATGATCTAGGCGGCCGGCGACCTGGTAAGTACTCCGGGACTAACCAACTACCAACTCATAACCCGTATCTCTAGCCGAGATTTAAGAGAGAAAGATTGGTGTTAATAAATCCACATTCTGTAGGCCTAGAGCGTCCTCCGCCTCCCTTCTACGACTACGACTACGAGGAGCGGTATGGCGACAGGTATGGACCCTACGACAGGGAGTACGACGGTCCACCGGGACGAAGGCCGCCAGTGGGTGGGCCCTATGGACGCTATGACACACCCTTCAATCGTCCCTATGGCGGCGGCAATGGCCTCGACGATCGTCCTCTGCCCCTGCCCGGACTAGGTCTCTCCCATCCCCCTACCCCATATGGCGGCGGCGGCGGAGGTGGACATGTGGGCCTGGGCATTGGTGTGAACTCGGGGCCACCGCGCCCGCCGATCACCCGTTGCGAGGAGAGCGACAATTTCAAGCAGATCGCCGCCAGACACAAGATGCGCCGACACTTTGTTCGCCGATCTCTGATAGTTCCCAGCCTGATCCAGTGCGAGAGGGAGTGCATCGAGAGCCGGGACTTTGTGTGTCGCAGCTTCAACTACAGGTGGGTGACGACGTCGACAACAGGAGATCTTTGATGTCAGATATCCCCTACACGAGCCACTACAAATTCGCATGGTAAATTTCAATTTGCAGAGACACTGCCGCCTCCAGCTACGAGGACAGAGATAGGGATCGGGATCGCGAGTCGCCCAACTGCGAGCTAAGTGACCGAGACTCGCGCGAGCTGGACATCCACGATCCGGGCTCCTTCGACGCCTCCAACTACGACTTTTATGAGCGCAGCATTGGACGCAGCGGCGATGGCGAGTGCATGGATGGTAGGTTTGGAGGAGGAGAGCATACATTATTCACAAGTGACCACATAATCTCATACGAAATGATCTCCACAGTGACGCAGACGTGCAACGAGGAGGGAATGGAGTTCACTATCCGCACGCCGGAAGGCTTTCTGGGTCGCATCTATACCTATGGCTTCTACGATCGCTGCTTCTTCCGGGGCAACGGGGGCACCGTCAATGTGTTGAGGATCAGCGGTCCTCAGGGTTATCCGGACTGTGGCACGCAGAGGGTGAGTATCGCTCGAGGTACCTGACTTAACCAGAGCTTTATAAAACCAAGTTCATTATCAGTATGGCGACACCTTGACCAACATAGTGGTGGTCCAGTTCTCGGACAATGTACAAACCAGCAGGGATAAGCGCTATAACCTCACCTGCATCTTCCGGGGACCAGGCGAGGCCGTGGTCAGCTCTGGTTACATAGGAGCAGGGTAAGGAATCCCACAAATCGTCCTCAATAAATTCTCTAATCCATAGAGAACCCTTACAGATCTGGTAGCCCCATTCCCATCGAGTATCTCCCAGCGGAAAATACTTTGAGCTCGAAGGTGCGCCTGAGTATCTTGTACCAGGGTAGACCCACCACAACCATCGCTGTGGGAGATCCCCTCACCTTCCGTCTGGAGGCACAGGATGGCTACAACCATGTGACCGACATCTTCGCCACCAATGTGGTGGCCCGTGATCCGTACTCCGGACGTAGTATCCAGCTAATAGATCGCTTTGGTTGTCCCGTGGATCCCTTTGTCTTCCCAGAACTGGACAAGTTGCGAGATGGAGACACTCTGGAGGCCAGATTCAATGCCTTCAAGATACCCGAATCCAATTTCTTGGTCTTTGAGGCCACAGTTCGGTCCTGTCGCGAGGGATGCCAGCCGGCCTACTGCCCTGGCCCGGCGGGTCGTCAGGAGCCCTCCTTCGGACGCAGGCGGAGATCGCTGAACGTTACTGAGGAGTCCACAGAACCCGAGGCTTTGGCTTTGGAAGGAGGAGGCGCCAATCAACTGGAATCCGATGAGGTTACCGTGGTCAATAGTACCACAGTGAGTGCTACCCTGGGACAGGCGCCCGTGAATGAGACCGAAGCGGGAGAGAAGCCAAAGGAGGTCGAGGAACCAGAGCAAGTTCGTGAAATGATCGAGGTAAGTACAAGGTGTGTCCAGAGGTTAATCCTCAGTGGATAAATCCCCTTTTAATTTAGGTATTTGAGACCCGCGAGGAGATCGAGAAGGAGTCGTATCCCCGTAAGCTGGTGGCTCCCGTGGAGACGGTGTGCATGACGCCGGCGGAGTACCATGGCCTGATCACAGCCATTATCCTGCTAATGATCCTGCTATTCAGCATAACGCTGGTAGCGGGCTTGGGCTACAGGTAAGCCAAGGAGAAGACTCCATTAAACGAGAAGAATCGTTGGCTAATTGGCGCCTTTCCTCGGATAGACGCTACTGGAAATCGATATCCAAGAACCGTTTAGTGGACCGCCACTCGCCGATCCATTCCCTGGGCCACTCCCATTCCTCCATACGCACCCATGAGCGCTTCACGGAGATCGGACATATGCCTAGCCTGAATGGCGGTGGTGGGGGAGGCAGCGGCAGCGGCAGCGGAACTGGAGGCGGAGCCAATCAGAGCGCATCGAATCGGGCCTCGAACGCTTTTCGCACCAACATGTCCATGTTCGGCGGCTCATTACACAAGACGTTTGCCACGGGGTGAGGAACAGCGTCCAGTCTAGTCACTCGACCGGTCCACTTACGAGGTGTTTAATGTCTTTACAGCAACTTGGCGCGTATGTGCCAGCTGCCAGTGATAAATCCCATGCGCAGCGCCGCCCCTGGCCACCAGTTCGAGGATCCCAGCGAGCCCATCTACACGGACCCCTCGCTCTTCGAGCGCTCCAGGCAAGTTACAGTTCCACACTTCTCCGTTTTGTAGATATCAGTTTCCTTTTATTCCAATTTGTCGTCGTTAACTAAGTCTACAAGGGCCTGCAGACGCAGATGCCCACCTTGTTGCAAAGTCCATCCGATCCGCCAACTATGCGGCACTGGTTGCCGCACAAATCTCCCTGCTGCTGGCACAGGCCGCTGAACGTGGGCAGCTCTCCTATGCCTGAAACCAGAAGTTAGTTAGTTAGTTAGTTGGCTGATTTTCCTTAACCAAATCAGCAGACTTGCCTGCCGCTTGGGCAACAGCCAGAAGAACCCAGGAAAATAACAAAATAACCAGACAGAGACGCAGGCCTGCCATGCTGAAGTGCTCAGAGATTCGAACTGAAAAAGTCAAGCACTTGACATGGCCGATAAACCCTAGCAGTATCAGTCTGGGGAATCTCTCTCTAAAGCCTAGCTAAACATTTACTCTTTATTTTGTATTTATTTCACTGATTAAATCATGTATGTATGTTTTATTTTCTTCACGACAGATCGCTGCGTAGTCTGACCATGGTGGCCGAGTCTGAGGATAACCAGGAGGTCTGAGCTGCACGCACTTCTTGTGATTAGTTGTAAATAAGCTAAAGGTTCTCTAAAAAGAAACAAAAGGAAAGCTCTCCACTTTATAAAAAACTCAATCAATATCTTTATACGCTAGCTGAATGCGTGGGAGGCTCTTCATATTCCGAGCTCCATTCCATGTAGCCTAAGAACTGCACCAAAGACCAACAATATCCAAGTATTTAACATAGTCTATCTAAGCCTTAACAGAGCAGAAGGAAACCCCATTAATTATTCTCTATAACAGCTAAGATATGAAATGCAATAAAGCCTAAACTTATCCATATCAGTGACGACCCCTTTCCTTCTTTCCAAACCGAGAGAGAGAGGAATGCAAACGAGGCCATTAATCAGCATTCAAGTGGATGCAAGCTAGGCGGGTTAACGAGCAAGGCCAATTGCCAGTTGCAGTTGCAGTTACAGTGGCAGTTTCCGTTGCCAGACAGTAGCCAGAGGAGGCTGAGTAACCCAGCTTAGTAACCCCCTGCTGCTTTCAGGATCAGTTCAGAGGCCGACACATAAATCAAGCAACCTCTCTGGCTTAGTGGGTCACCGAAACAACACTTAAAAAGGCATTAGGAACCCCTCTTCCTGCTCATATGATTACCGCCAAAAAAAGGCATTTGAAATCTTTACCAGTTACATTTTAATAACCACTTTCTTTCGAATAAATTAACACCTTTCATCTTAAGAGCTATAAATACATATATAAACTAAAGCAGATACGGAATCCAGGACATGGCCTGGCAGCTGGTTGTTGACTAGCACAAATGGAAAGTGTTCCAAGTGGAGGACAGCTTTGCATATGCCTTCTTGGTGGGATCCGGAACAGGGGAGGATGGGGGTACGTTTTAGGTTTCTAGATTACACTATTTACAGACACCTTATAGCTAGCTCAATCAATCGTCGAAGAATAGAATTTCTAGGATTCGCTTCTGGGCACTCTTCTTCCGCTCCTTGTTCATCTTGAGCAGCTCGCTGGTTACAAGTTCGCCCAGCAGGTGCTCCGACAATCGATGGACTCCCTGCTGACTGGGCGGCGTTGGGAATTTCCCAAAATTGGAGGAATGCGAGCCGCTGGCCTGGTGTGGAAACTGCTGGTACAATTGAAAGAGGAAGTCCGTGTTGGAGGGAAACATGTTCTGATGCTGCTGCTGCTGCTGTTGCTGAAGCTGGTTATTGCTTCCACTGTTTGCACTGTTATTGTTGCTGCCGCCGTTATTGCTATTGCCGCGCTGCATGCCCATGGAATTGCTGTAGTGGCTCTCGTGCATCATCACCTGCGGCTCCATCAGATCATGACTATTGTCATCGGAATCGTCATCGGAGTCGTTGCCAAAGTGGCCGCCACTTCCGCTGCCATTGCTGCTCAGCTGATTGTGGCCATTGATCTGCACCCGAGGCTTCTTCATATGGAAATTGGCGGACGTGGAGGAGGAGTCCAGATCATTGCTGCCCTTGGGGTTGTAGACGTGCGACTGCTGCTGCTGCTGCTGCATCTGTTGCATATTGGAGCTGGTGCTAATCGATCCGCCCGCGGCACTGGAAGAGGAATGTACCACCGGAAGCTGTTGGCTGCCTGATGCTGGCGATTGCTGTGGCTGCTGCGGTTGCTGTTGCTGTTGCTGCTGATGCTGCTGCTGTTGAGAATGAAGGTGGCCAGCACCGATCACCTGCAGCGGCGACGAAAGCGGCGACTTCATCGAGGAAGACGTGGAGGTTAGGCTGCCGCCACTGTTCTGGACGCCCGAAACGCCTACGGAGCTGCTGTCCTTGTATTGCTCTTGGTAGCCCTGAGAGGAGTCCGCCATAACAGCGGCCACGGCTGCCGCCTGCTGTTGCATTTGCGATTGTGAGATTTGCTGGAGTTGCTGCGAGGCCACGGCCGCCGCAAAGTCCCTGAAGACCTGATCCGCCTCGATTTTCACCTGGCCGTTGACGGTCTCCAGCGCAGAGGCTGCCGCCGTACTTAAGGCACTCATGGAATGCTGCTGCTGCTGTTGCTGCTGATCGGGCTGGTGGTAATGATGGCCCTGACCCGAGCCATTGCCGCCGCCGAACTGTGATACGTTCTTCATGCTGGACTTGTCCAACGCCTGGTACTCGTTGTAGCTGGAGCTGTTCGCCGAGTGCGGCGACGTGAGAAAGTTGGGTACATGGCGGTAGGACTTGCGGGGCTGGATGTGCTGGTCCAGGAACTTCATCTTCTCCAGGTACGGACGCGACAGGTGTTCGTAGACGGGTGGATCGCCCTGCTTCCGCTGCGAGACGTACCGCTCGCGTAGGTATTTCCACCGCTTCTTGCACGTGTCCACTACAAGGAACAGAAAGGATATCCAATTAGAAACCAAAGAACGGCCGGAGACGCGTCTCCTTCTCGGGCGCTCCACTTACCATCCGTGCGCAGCTTCATCGCAATCAGCTGCCAGGCCTCGTCTTTCGTCTCGTACTTGCCGCCATTGGTGCTGCCGTTCAGGTAGTACTTCTGCCGGTTGAATATCACTCCATGCTGCGCTACCTCGTCAATTAGTTGTTCGTCCATCATTTTCGTTTAATTCGCGTTTTTAGCTCTGCTTGGAGATGGGAAATATGCATCAAAATATCCATACATCGATATTTCGTTGGCAAGAACTTTTCTGTCTATCGTTGTGCTATCGTGCACAAACCAAATCAAAACCAAAACGAATTTGCTTCCTTGAAAACGCATATTTTATTAAAGAAAACAACTATAGATAGATAATAAAAAAGTGCTGCACTTATTTAATTCCCAAAATCACGAACCACTTTCAAACAAATACAAAACTCTGATTATCGATAGACTCATGCTCACCTCTAGTACTTCGTACTGGTTTCATTCCGAAAGGTTGAACTGTCGTTGAAACAGCCCTGATTTTATTCGCGCTTCAAAAATCAAATAGAAATGTTTAAATTGGTCCGCCAGCTCCTGCCGCAGCAGCGGATCCTTGCCAACTCCCTGCGCCTGCCGCGGCATATCTCCACCAGCGACGAGGTCAATTCTGAGCCCATTATCAAGTCGATGGACACAATTGGCGGCCTGCCCACAGAACTGGTCAACGAACAGAAGCTGAAGAAGACGAGCAGGTACACTTATCTACCGGTTTTCGGAGCACTTGACCTTTGTTTGTTTACCTTTTGACCGGTATGCGCATTAATCTGATGCCTGAATTGGGCGTTATTTCTGGCCGAATCTCGTCCAACTTCGGATGTTTCTCGCTGCTTATGTGGGGGGAGGGGGGAGAAAGTTTGTACCTATGTTTTATGCAGTCACGTAGGCCAGCACAGATGTGTGTGTGTGTGTGTGGCGTGAGTTTGTGTGCGTTAGTAGTTCTGCATTCTTTTGTCTTGACTTTGTTTTGTTTTCTTTTCTTTTCTCCACACAGAACCTTATCGACGCTCCAAAATCACTCCGTTCCCATTGCTGCCCGCGTCACGGTGTCGAAAGATGAAAGCCGCGACTTTATGGCCGTGTTCCCAGGTTAGATGTTTATTTCAATTATCATGCTAATACTAATGCTAATTCTCCTCTGCTTCGCTTGCAGATCTTGTGCGTGACATCACCACCGTAACGAAGACTTACAACTGCAACGATGCCGCCAAATGGTTTGCCCAGGTCCTCCAGTACAATGTGCCCAGGGGCAAGAAGAACCGTGGCATCCTCACCGTGCTGACCTACAAGAATCTGGTGGCGGCGCAGGATCTTACGCCCGAGAACATCAAGCTGGCCCAGTATCTGGGCTGGTGCGTGGAAATGGTGAGCATATTTTAGGGAAAACTTCATTCCAATTACTAACTACCCTTGCTCCTTGCAGCTCCAAAGCTTCTTCATCATCTCGGACGATGTGATGGACAACAGCACCACCAGACGCGGCCAACCCTGCTGGCACAAGGTCGAAAACGTTGGCCTGACCGCCATTAATGATGCCCTAATGATCGAAAATGCCATGTATGCCATTCTGAAGATGCACTTTAGCCACTTGGACTGCTATGTGGCCCTGATGGAGCTCTTCCACGAAATCACATACATCACCACCTGCGGCCAGTCGCTGGATCAGCTCAACGCGAACCGCAGTGTCTCCGATTTCACCATGGAAAACTACAAGGCGATTGTGGAGAACAAGACTGCTTACTACTCCTTCTACCTGCCATTCGCCATTGCTTTACATTTGGCTGGGTAAGTGGTCAGACTTTGGCGAATTATCCTACCTTCTCACCGCTAAATCCCTGCTTTATGGTTTAGCTACAAGGATGCTGAGGCCTTCCGGCAGTCAAAGACGATTCTGCTGGAAATGGGCAACTTCTTCCAGGTGCAGGACGACTTCCTTGATTGTTTCGGCAATCCGAAAGTGACGGGCAAAATCGGCACAGACATTCAGGACAACAAGTGCTCTTGGCTAGCCGTGGTGGCCATGCAGCGAGCCAACGTCGAGCAGAAGCAAATAATGATCGATTGCTATGGCAAGGAAGGTAGTGTCACCTTCAATAATTGTTTGTATAAAGTGATAACTCAGTCGATTCCCTTACCAGACCCCGCCAAGGTAGACAGAGTCAAGGAGCTGTACAAGGAGCTGGGACTGCCGTCGACATATGCCACCTTTGAGGAGGAATCCTACAACATGATCAAAACCCACATACAACAGACTTCACGGGGTGTGCCCCATCAGACCTTCCTGCAAATCCTCAACAAAATTTACCAACGTGACTCCTAAATGACTCGTTTTTAAAATATTTTTATTATAAGCATTTATAGGTATGAACTGTTGTTAGCAGGGGCTCAGCAATTACAAACGTAATGGATTTTAACTAAAAAAACATAGACTTTGCTCTCAGCTTTAATCGTCTGTGAAATCAAAGGGCGCAAATGCTTTTCGAAAGTCTGCTACATACGCCAGCTCCTCCTCTCGTTCGAGCAGGCACTCTTTCCAGTTGACTTTCTCATCGCAGTTCAGCAGATTCTCCGAACAGAAAACGTCCCTAGAAAAAAAAAGAGGCAGTCAGAGAAATGCGAGCAATGTGCTGGAATCGCATAGGCACCTGGCAAAATGAATGGGAAAATGCTTCATCTGGCGCGTTATAAGTGTGCTGTCGTCAGGCAGCTCGGCGAGGAAATATGGCCCCATTTCTGGCAGCATTTTCACCGAATCCAAGGCCGGCAACGTCTCAAATTCCAGATTAAATTCCTCCGCCTTGTCCTCGAAACTATGCTTGATCTTCCACGCATAACCCTCCTCGAAGGCCAGCACATTGATCTGCAGGTGAACGGACTTGTAGTGTCGCTCCGTGAAGCACACAACCTGGCCAAGAGACTTAAAGAACTTGCGCAGGGCCGCCTTGAACTTATCCAGTTCCGCCCAATCCTCGGGACTGAGTTGGGCGGCGCAGGGCACATGCTTGGTGGACAGTATCATGACATGATGCTTGTTAATGGGTCCCTTGGCCAATGCAACATAGAAGTGCTCGCCCACGGTAATAATGAGGTGCTTCTCCACATCAGGCGAGGACAAACAGAACCAGCACTTCTCTGTAAATTAAAGGAAATATTAGGAATCAATTCCAGTAAGTAAATTCTTCTTACGAACCCTGATCAATTTGTGGTATTCGAGGGCGTTTGTCTCTTCTGTTGTTTTCACCGCCCTGCCGTTTGCGATTGCCGCCTTCCATGTCGTAAAAGTACTGACGATTTTCCGACTAAACAATAAAAGGTATGAATAATTATTTGTGGTCTACGAGAGATGCCAAGATCACCCACCGATTCGTTCTTGCTGACGGCTCCGCCCAGGTCTAGACCTATGAAAGGACAAGGTATTTCATTCGTTGTCTTCTGCACCAAGTCCAGTAAACGTGACTTATCCACCGGCTTCAGGCTGAGCGCGTAAATGTACTTGGCTTTATTGGCATTGCCCACATCCGCCAATGATATAAAGCGTGTGCACAGCTCGAATTGTGTGGTTTCGTCCTTGGGCATCCGAAAAGGCGCGCACTCGTAGTGGGTGCCATTGATGGCGCAGAAATGATAACGCGGCTTAACCTCACGACAGAGAAACGACACCAGCTTAGAGGCTGTGGCCTGAAATGTTTTAAAATAATTAACACACGAATAAAAGTCAAATTTAGAATCATACATTCTCCTTCTCTAGCATGCCGTATGGCCACTGTGAGGTGAGCAGCACATCTACTCCTCTGTACTCGGTGGAGCAGTTCTTCGACACCAGGCAGGAGTTCCTTACAGCTATAACATCGGCTTTGGCGAACTCATGCTCGGAGCCAGTGGATTCCACAGCGCCAGCAGCTTCAAAGCCGCTTAGATAGGCTATTTTTACGCCACTACTGAGCGTGTAGACACCACGCCGGCCGAGATATGTGAGATTTGTGCATATTTCACCATCCGCCAGATCGGCAAAGTATTTAGTGTGCTCCTGCTTATTTGGTCCAAGGACATAGGTGGGCACGGTGACTGGTGATGTAAAGAGCTATTAGAGACTACAAAATAAACAAAAATCTATGTACTTACTATGTTTAAATCCATTTCTGTATGCAATCAGTTCATCGTTTTGCTTATCGTCGCCGAAAAAGTCGCCCACACAACACAGGATTTCAAAGGGTCCCGCCTTTTTGTTGACCTGCTCCACGCGTTGGAACAGTTGCTTGAATCGACCCCGCACATCGCCCACAACTAAGCTGGGAGCAAATACTAGTATAATTACCAATAAATAACATTTTTAATTTGTGTTTATTACTTACATTTTGGTGCCGGCGTCCATGTTATCGATAACTAGTTAGCCGATTCTTCCCCTGCCATGCTCGTCGCGGATGGGCTGCCAACTTGCTTAAACTTATAGGCGCCGGAACTTAAACGCACAACTACCAAACATTTAATGTTTTCTGCTTTTTGCTTCATTATTTATTTTACAGATAACCACGCTCTTTAAATTCAAGCATAATTATCGCAGTTACTATTCATTTCTAGACACCATGACACACTTTTAACTGGATTTTCCCAGCTCTGTAGAATTTTTTTCGGCAATTGCTGGTTAATTGAGCGTACAACATTCTATGCTTATATAATCTATAAACTATAACCTTAGTGCAATGTCAATGGCCCAAAATATGGCATTATTTATGACATTGGCCCCAAAGCAAACGACAGCAGATTGCAACAATGAACTTTTGCTGGGCCTTTCTGGTCATGCGTGGCTGGCACTATTAAGTGGCCATTACTCTTTGCGTTCCATTAGATGTGGACGTGTGTCCGGCGCGGGATATAAAATGGGCCTTGCTAGTCCACTTCGATATCAGTCATCTCAGTTAGTCAACCGCAGTGATGTCGCCCACTCAAATATTCTTGATCTCCGTTTGCTTGGGATTTGTGGCGCTGAATCCGCTCCAAGTCTTGGCTCAAACCACAATCGATTGCCAAAGGCCGCCGCAACTTGTGGTGAGTTAATAAAGGGTATTCCCTATTTTAGAAGATTTCCAACTTGGTCGTCTTCTCTTAGGATCCAGCTTTGTGCTGTAAGGACGGTGGTCGTGACCAGTATGCGGATCAATGCGCCCAGCGAATTTTGGGAGCGGGAAATGGGCAGAAAACCGGACCGCCCTCCATAGAAACCGCTGCCGTAAGTGATATTAAATACTTATAATAAGAATCCTACTGATACGGTTTTCAAACCACTTACAGTGCCTGGCCGAATGCATTCTCACATCCTCCAAGTATGTCGAGGAGCCGCAGAAGCTCAACTTGAACAATATACGCAGTGATCTCTCTGCCAAGTTCTCCAACGACAGCGTCTATGTGGAGGCCATGACGATGGCTTTCTCCAAATGTGAGCCCCAATCTCAACGCAGATTAGCAATGATCCTGCAGCAGCAGCAGCAAGTGCAGCAGTCTCAGCAGCAACAGCAGCAGGCACCGCAGCAACCGCGCTGCAGTCCCTTCTCCGCCATTGTTCTTGGTTGCACCTACATGGAGTACTTCAAGAATTGTCCAGACCATCGTTGGACACAGAATCCCCAATGTGCGCTAGCTAAGGCATATGTTACTCAGTGTGGGTTGGGAGCTTGATGGCCAGATTGTAATTTGAAGCTTGTACATAATATAATATATAGAAAATAAATACATTTTTTAAAATTTGGAAAAAAAAACCCACCAAATAGCTTGATTAGTGCGACCAGTTGCGCATGCACAAGAAAATCCACCCAGCCGGCAAAGAGTAGCTGGTTTTTTCGCCACAGCTAACACTCGCAGACCAACAACATTTTCATCTTCCATTTGCAGCCTCTTTGCAGTTGTCTTTTTGCTTTTTGGTGAGATAAACTCGCAATTGGATCGTGAAAAGTTAAGCCCAATCGCTGCCGAAGTACCCTCCATAAAGTTATTCTAATAAATTAAACAACATGGTTGACCTCACCGACGCCGGTTCGCCATTCCAGCAATCGATTCCGAATCTCGCCTTCTATGTGCCGGCTGTTGTTGTTTTCACTTTGGCAGGTGAGTTTCGGTTAAGTTTAATTCCTCCTCCCCTCGTTTGTTACCCCCTCCCAGCAGTCACCTGACTCCCCTCCCGTTTGTAATGCATGTAACCTGGCCGAGATCCCGGCCAGACCGCGAATTGGGTCAAAAGACTTTCACCAAGCGAGCAACTTAGAACGTTAACCCCTATGCTGGTGCCTCTGTTTTGGCCCCAGCTGTTGGCTGTCGCCATTTGTGTTTGGTTTTATTCTGTTCTTATCTGTTATCTGTTTTGGTTTGAATTGACTTTGATTTGGATTATATGTAGTCTTACGTGTTCTTTCTGGCCATATCATTTCATTCTAGTTTTTTTCTGCGTACGTAGCCAAAAGTTTGTGGGTTTCAAGAGCGATAAGAGAGGCGTCTGATAAGGGGACAGGCGATCGGCCACCATTCACTTGTGTACCATAAGAGGTACAGTCGTACCTCTGAGGAAAACATGTGTACATATATCGTTGGAATATTGGAATAGAGAACAGTGGGTACTCAGTGAAAGAAACTGGATGAAAGGAGGATTGGTTGGGGGAAATCAAATTGTAAATCAGAAAACTAGAACTTGTACACTTTAAGATAAAAAAAACTCCTAAATGAAGTTAAAAAAGAACTATTTATTTTGTTGTATTACTTGTATGTGCTCTAGAGTTATCTAGTAGAAAAGCTCTTGTTAAAAAAGAGAAGAACTAAACCTACAAATCGACAAGCTCGCTTAGAATTATAATATCAAAGTAGTTGAGCCGAAGGCCTTAGCTGCTATGGCTCCTTGACCCTAGTTAGCTCTTAGTTTAGAACTATTTGTTAGCTTTATATAAATAAATAAATAAATAATATCAAAGTACACATGGCGAAGAAGTTTTTGCTTGATTCTTTTGTCAGGCTCCGATTGTCACATTCAGTGTCCAGCTCTGCTAGAGTTTCCAACGAGGAAGCAAGACTGTAACTGTAACTCGCTTCAGAATCCATGTAAAATCTCTTACAACTGAGAGCACCTTCGTGGTAGAGTTTGAACCTCTCTTGCGTTGGTTTCTTTAGCTCAATATGAGCTCCGTCCAGCACTGTGATTAGCGCGTGGCTCTCCGTTATCGCAGCACACCAACACACCTGTACGGCTGGCTCTGCTCTACGCCTCGCCATGCCATCTTTTTCGGACTCCTAGCTTTGGAAAAATATGCTGACGAAGGCAGGTCCGGCAGGCAGGCCAATCGAAAAGCGCAGCGAAAACACAGCTACTAGGTGGTAGCGGCGGCGGTCATATCTCAGAGTAATGAAATATAAGCAACTGATTACACACGAGTGTCAGTTTATATTCGTATTGATTTTAATATGATTTTTAGAGAGCGCTCAGTCCTCCCGAGCAGTAGTAGGTCGGTGCACGTAAGCAAACGGCAGCGATATAGCGGCCATTAAAAATTTAAATAATTACCACGCGCACTGGGGGCATCCCTCGATCCTTTAATACAAAGATTCCAAAGAATTTAAAGCCTCTCCTTCGATCGCCCTAATCTCTGCATGCCGCGTGTCCAAAGATATTCAATGCCCGGTCTGTTTAGTTTCGTTTTGCCACGTTGTTTGTTTTCTGTGATTTAGTTTTGCCCCCAGTAGCATGCCGATCCTCCCGCTGAAACCAGAATCCAGAACCGTATACTATGTTTTCATCCCATATTCAGACGCCAACCGCTAAAGGCGAGCCCCACCATCACCACACAGCACAGACAGCCCCGTAAATTAAGGCTCATCCCACAGACAGAGAGAGAGAGAAAGAGTGAGAGAGAGATTAGACCATGGCTGAGGATCCGGTTAACCAGCAGGCATTCGCCGACGACGTGGCAGCGGCCGCTGCTGCCGGAGGACCGGCTGGCTTTGCCGGCGCCGAGCCCGGTAGTCCGGACTTCAAGATGCCCAGTGCCGATGAGATCTGGAAGATTGTCGAGAGCATGGAGGGTATTTCGGATCAGGAGCGCGCCGAGCTGCGCGAGAGCATCTATAACCCGAAACCCCCATCGCCGGAGGACTTTATGCGCCAGTACGGACATCCGGGACACAGTTCGCGGGAATACATGTTCTTCTTCGTGATGCTGGCCGTCATTCTTGTCGTCTTTGGTAAGCTGAACGAGAGCCACCATTGCCGTCGCCGTAAAGCCTTATCGGGTGCGATATCCGCCACCCATTTGTGGAGAGCAGGGGCGCCGATAAGTTTTGGGGGGCCCTGCCACAGCACTCACACTCACAGTTAGACTCAGCCCCAGGCTAGAATGTTTGCTTCGTTTATAGGCGTTCGATTTGCGATAAGATAACACGGGCCGGCGTAGGTAGAATCCATCACGGACATAGCTACCAACACCAGACAGTACTCGAGAGGGATCCATGCCGGCGAGCAGTTGACACAGACAGAAGCAAAGAGATTCGTTGCCCAGAAACTGCCGCCGCCATGAGCCAGCACGAACTCGGCGTTGTCGAGCAGTTAAAAAAGTCCGTGGAGAATATTGTGGACAAGATGGGACCTAGCAGCCAGTTCTCGCAGGATCTGATCAAGAGGATCGGCGATATGCAGAACAAGCTGGAGTCTCTGGCCGACACGGACCGGCATCAGTTTCTGGCGGAGATGAAGGACAAGTTCGAGGGGGCGATCGAGCGGATCGAGCAGCGCATAGCGCAACATGCCTACATAGCGCAGACCTATTCCAGCTCGAAGTTGACCGCCGTGATCTTTCTCCTGGTCTCCATTTTCGGTCTCAGTTCCCTTTAAAGCTTCCGCTGTGAGAAACCCACATTAACTGGAGTCCTTTTCTCAATCCCATTACAGGTCTCTTTGGCTACAAGCTGTACAAGTCGCTGACGGAGAAGGAGCTGAAGAAGCAGGAGAAGCTCAAGAGTAAGCAACAGAAGAAGGCCAAGAAGGCGAACTAAGCGAGGAGGTGGAGAACGAGTAGAATCCCTTAAGTAGCTTCCGGCCCTGCAACCTTCCAGCTGTTGTTAATCAATACAATCACCGCCCTGTAAATGACTAAATTATGAGTTCAGTAATCGTAATAAAATAAACAGTACCCCGTAATAATAGTAATACTTGTAAATGTCATGCTAAATGTCTTGTAACGAGGAGTCGCGCTAATTGCCATTAAGGAACGCCATGTACGCCTGTAAGCCATCAGGAAATGCAAATCAGCAGCGGCGAATCGGTGTCGTGACTCGTGAACTTGTTGCTGCCATTTGCTGCTCCTTGATGGCCTCCGTTGCCCGGGGTAACGTAGGGTCGTTTTGTCGAAGCGCCTCCTGTCAGGCACGGCTCTATTAATAGCCAGATTCAGTTTCTATTTACCCAGTTAAGCAGCAACACTCGGAGCAGGCATCAACAACTACTTTACAACACAAAACCATGTCCTACTCCAGCCGTAAGTATTTATTTGCCCCAATCTCTGCCCTGACTCTATTTGAACCCCGCAGGTTTCGGTTTCGACTTCCATCTGCCGGATGAGGGCTGGTGCTATCCTAAGAACGATATGCACTTCATCCGCAGCGCCGAGTGGGTCCCCGTGGAGAAGGCTGGCGTTGGTCGCTCCTTTGCCAATCCCAATGGCGTGATCTATCCACGGGTCGTGGGCATGATTCCGCGCTATGGCGGCCATGTGCCTGGCAATAAGTTCCGCGTGGGCAACACCTGGGGCCGCTCCACCATAGACGCCAAGCGCCATCTGGCCCTCAATCACGATTGATTCGAATCTGATTCTTAGATGCCTCCCTCGGTCCGTCAGTTATAGCCAATCAAAATTGCTGTGTTACGCTTAGAGAAGCACCCAGAATAAATCGTAGAAAACTGTGTTACTGATGTAACCGAGTTGGTTTTTATTTAAAGGGAATTTCAATATTAGTTTGGATTGATTTTTCTTTTATAAAACTGATATTAAGAAGCTCCTAAACACGGAAAATCTAAATAAGTTCCCAATATTAATATCATGCTTGAAATGTTTGTTAAAACATTTGTTAAGGATTATAAAAAACAAAAATTATAGAGAATTCAAAGCGAACGTCGTTTTGCCCGCCAAAATTAAAATGTTTTTTCCATTTTCGCAATAAAATAAGCATAGTCAGTAAGAAATATAAGTTATTTTCTAAGAAAACTCAAGAAAATCTAAGAAAACCATCAAATTTGAGAACCTACGCACCTGTACAGTGTGACCAAGGCCCACTGGAGGCAAGATACACTATTATTTTCCACTCGGAGTTAGGGATTTTGGCGGCCACTGGTGAAAGCGATCCGCAGATAAGAAAGTAAATAACAATAATCATCATTATTGGACAAATTTCATCATCTGTTGCGCTAGGAGATCTGTTTACTTGTGGTCCTTCAACTACAAAACACAAGGACCATGGGCCTTAATCTTCTTAGCGTCTGCAGACGACATCTCCACACGACTTCCGCCCGCCTACAAGTTATCCAGGGCGCGACGCCTACCAAGCGGATATGCATAGTGGGCGCCGGACCCGCCGGCTTCTATGCCGCCCAACTGCTGCTGAAGCAACTGAGCGACTGTGTGGTGGACGTGGTGGAGAAGCTGCCGGTTCCCTTCGGACTGGTGCGGTAAGCAGGCACTGAATCTAGCTTTAGAAGGAGGAGGAGGTGGTGTTCGCTGTTGCTCCAAAGCCAAAGAGGGGACCCACAACAGACCGAAAGATGCCACTAAAGTAGGCTAAGGGAGAAGATTAAGGTGGTATCTGTGGAAGAAGACTGTGGAGCGGGAAACTCACCTCCCAGTTGGTCAAGACCCCAGAGAGTGCTGGCTGCCGTCAGGCTGCAGCTGCTGGAGATCAGCAAGAGGCAGAGGAGCAGTGGGAGCAAACCAGCCGCCATCGGCATCTTGGGAGGCGAAACTGTGACTCGCGCTCCAAGCTCAAATGCTTTTATCCGCAGCCGGGTTGCGTGTGCACGCGTCATGCATTCCATCCATCGCACTTATCGACTAACGACTTGTCCCATTATGCAAATCGCACATTGCAGCTTTGGAGTTGCGCCCGACCATCCGGAGGTCAAGAACGTGATTAACACCTTCACTAAGACCGCCGAGCATCCGCGTCTTCGCTACTTCGGCAACGTCGCCCTGGGCACGGATGTGAGCCTGCAGGAGCTAAGGGAACGCTACCACGCCGTCCTCCTCACCTACGGCGCTGACCAGGATCGAGAGCTGGAGCTGGAGAACGAGCAGCAGGGCAATGTTATATCAGCCCGAAAATTTGTGGCCTGGTATAATGGTTTGCCGGGAGCGGAAGGCCTGGCTCCGGATCTAAGCGGGCGAGATGTCACGATTGTGGGTCAGGGCAACGTCGCAATCGATGTGGCCAGGATGCTCCTTAGTCCCTTGGATGCGCTGAAGGTAAGGAAATCGTATTGCCGAGTGAACCAAGATAATAATCCTAATTTATGCAGGTCACCGACACCACAGAGTACGCCTTGGAAGCCCTTTCCCGCAGCCAAGTGGAGCGTGTGCATCTTGTGGGCCGGCGGGGTCCTCTGCAGGCCGCCTTCACCATCAAGGAGCTGCGCGAAATGCTCAAGCTGCCCAATGTGGACACCCGCTGGCGAACCGATGACTTTTCAGGTAAGCTTCAAACTCCATTCCATAAGAATCTAAAGTATAAAGCCTTTTTTTATATCACAGGAGTGGATGCCTTGGTGGAGAAGTTACAGCGTCCACGCAAGCGCCTTACCGAACTGATGCTCAAGAGTCTGAAAGAGCAGGGTAGGTCTTCTGGCGCCAAGCAATTCCTGCCCATCTTCCTGCGTGCTCCCAAGGCGATAAACCTCGGGGAAATGGAGTTCTCCGTCACGGAACTCCAAGAGAACTCCGCGGTGGCCACCACTGGCACAGAGCGTTTGCCCTCAGACTTGATTCTGCGCAGCATTGGCTACAAATCCAGTTGCGTAGATTCGGGCATTAACTTTGACACGCGACGCGGAAGAGTTCACAACAAAGAAGGCCGGGTTCTTAAGGATTCGGAGAAGATCGACCCAGGACTGTATGTGGCTGGCTGGTTGGGCACCGGACCCACGGGCGTTATCCTGACCACCATGAGCGGCGCATTTGCGGTGGCCAAGAGTATTTGTGACGACATAGCCGCCAATGTGCTGGACACAAGTACCGCCAAACCCGGATACGAAGCAGATGCCAAGCCGGTGGTCACTTGGGATGGTTGGCAAAGGATAAATGAGTTTGAAAGCGAGGCGGGCAAGGCCAAAGGAAAGCCACGCGAGAAAATCGTAAGCATTGAGGAGATGCTGCGAGTTGCGGGTGTCTAGTGAGTGGAATCCTCTAGGTGGCGGTGTTTTAGAAACAAATCTACCCAACTTTTATTTATTTGTCGTTGAAATCCTTTGTTGTTAGTTTGTAAATAAACAAATTTCATTTATAAAACGTTTGTTTAACTCTGGAAAATTTCTTGTGCGATTTAAATTCAAGTTAGCGGAAGATGGACCAAACTATAACGCCAGAACCGCACTTGGTGCCCGGGTAAGCTACGTTAACTTCTATAGAACCAGGACTCGTACCTAGCTTGTGGCCATTAAAGATATACTGGCCACTGTGCCGGGGCTCGTGATCGAGTGGGTCGTACCTATGGTCGGCAGTCTCACATCCTGCTCATCGATCCCTGTGTCAACCATTCACCGGAACTGATTGTGGCACCCATTCATGCCAAGAGGGGTCTCAAGGATTATCCCACGCCGCAGGAACTGAAGGTGCTGCGGACGAGAGAGGACCTGGTCGACTCTGTGTACAGACACCCCATCCTGCCCGGCTATGCCGGCTTTGTCCCTAATATGGCGAGTCAGATCGGCAAGCGTTATCTGGCCGCCGCATCCGCGGGAGTGGCCGACCACGAGACTCTTATGGAGCTCTACCGCTGCGAGAATCGAACGTTGCGGCACCGGGATCTGCTGGAGAGCGGAAAAGGTCTATTCGACCGCAAGATCAACGAGCGACTGCTGCCCAAAGCCTACTACCGGTCACCATTGATCCCGGTCACCGGCGTTTCCAGGGGCCTTAAGGAAGAGGTCTGTCCGCCAAGAACGGAGAAACTCTGCTACAGCAAGTTCACGACGCCCCACTTCCTGGAGGACGATGACGACGACAAGTTCATCATCAACGGCTATGCCGGCCACATTCCCATGTCGGTGACCCGCTTTGGGGAATCCAACAAGGTGCTCACCAACCGGGCGCTTTGTAGCTTCTCCGATTACATGTACAAGAAAAAGAGGGACTCATGGTGTTGCGGCCAAGATCTCAGCACGCCGGCAGTCACCTGCCCACCGGTAGGGCACTTCATCGTCTATCACACGACCGATGGTATGGTGCCCAATTACGCCGGACACGTTCCCGGCGAAATGTACAAGTTTGGACGCACCTACGGCAAGACCACATACGACGCCAAGCGCTGGCTGGAGGTGCACAAGGGACTCACCGTACTGCCGGAGGTGGCTAACCTGGATTATGCCTACTAACATAACAAGAGTGTCCTTTCTTTGGTACTGTTTTTATATATGTATTTCCAGTGTACAATAAATTGACTGTATAAGCATTTAAAAAACCGTTATTACCCATTGCTTTCTTCCTAGAGGTGAAACCTGAAATCCCTCAATAGTTGCATCAAATTACCGATTAGTGACAGATATCGTTGCATCGAAGGCACCCCACCACTACCAGGTATCAACACCATCGATAGAGTCGCGCACATATCGATATACAGTGCTTCTGCTTCTACGTCGTTCGGCTGGTGGAAATAAGTTTTAATTGATTGTGTGTCCAAATAATGTACGAATACTCGCAAATGCCGTGGCCAATTGGAGTGCAGTGCCTCAAGTGCTCGTCAAGAATGTGAAAGCGGCAGTTTGGGCAGTGAAAAGGCCACAGTTTACTACCAAACGTAAAGAGAAAAAATCTTTAGAATCGAAATCGAACAATTCAAACACACACACATCGTGCCGCACCGTTCACTCACCGCAGCGCAGTACAGTACCGCAGCGAGTGCGAGCGAGCGAACAGTATCTCGGCAGATAACATACATTTGTGTACCTACCTCTCTTCCAAGTGGTGAGTTGAATGCCGATTATGCACCCTGCACGCGTCGAGCAGCATATGAAAATATAAAGTGAAGTGCAGTGCCACAACACACAGTTGGGAGACGAGAAAGCCCCAAAGATTGGATCGATCCGTTGAGATTGCGCCAATCTAATATCGCCCCCGCGTAGATAACGAGCCTCCTGGCGAGATTTATGGCGGGAATTCGCTGCGAGTTTGCGCACAGGTCACTAACAAGTCGGTGCGACCCCAACTGCGCCCGACTTGTTTATTAAGAGCGAACAAACGAATAAAAATAAAAACAAAAAATATATATATGTAATTGTTGTAGCAGGTGAGATTTACGACTGTGTGTTGTTCGTGGGCTCGGAGAGAGAGCTTCGCGTCGTGTTCGGTGTTTTTTTTTTTCTTTTTCGTAGTTTTCTAGTTTCGTATTGAGAACGGGAGCGAATGGGAAACTGTGAAAAACCGCCAAAATGGGTTGAGAGTTCCTTTTGGAATCGATTTTCCCGGCTGGAATGGAATTTGAATTTAAATCGCATTTCAAGTGCCTAAAGTTTTCCTTTTGATTGCAGCAAAGCGAGTGCAGTGATGAGCGAATCTCTACCCGCTCAAGTGGAGGAGACCAAGGTGTCCGACGAAGATGGCGTAAAAGAGAAAGCTGAGGCTGCCGAGGGATCGGCAATGCAAGTGGACACGGATGTCACTGGTGGTGAGCAGCCGTCGCAGCTGCCGCCGGGCGAACCGGGGGACAAGGAGAAATCTGCCACGGTGGATATCAACACACTCACCCCGTCGACGCCGTCGCAAACGCCTCCCCAGTTGCTGGGCGGCGAAACTACGACGTCAGGAACCACAGCAGTTATACCGGAGAACATCCTGTCTCCGCCCAAGTCAGAAACGCAGACGGATGAGACCAACACGGCCACGTCCACATCCTGCTCCCCCGCCTCGGAGGGCCAGCGATCTCCAGTGGCGGAGCAACAGCAGCAGCAGCTACAGGCAAGTACGCCGCCCAAGCAGGAGCAACCGGAGACGGCGGGGGTAGCGGCAGCGGCGAAGACGGTCAATGGCACCATACCAAAGTCGGGAAAACCTCTATCCACGGCCCTCAGTGCCAAGAAACCCAGCAAGGCGGCGTCCACGTCACCACGTGCCTCCCGAGCCCGCAAGCCAAAGGCCCTGCCCATGTACGAGAGCGAGATCAGCGATCACAAGGTGGGCATAAAGCTCTGCATCAAGAAATCCGATGCCGGAGACAGTGCACCAGCGGCCACCTCCCCCCCGGTACCCGTTTCTCCGGCCACCAAGCCTGTGCGCAAGCGCATTCGCAAACCAAAGCAGCCGGACAGCGATGAGGCAGAGTATGAGCCGCGCAAGAAAAAGGGTGGCGGCGGAGGAGATGGCCAAAAGAAGGTTTCGACGAGTGCGGATGCGGCGACCGCTGAGGAGCCCATCGAGCAGAGTGTGTGGGCCCAAAAGCTGCCCGAGGAGGTCTTATTCAGGGTAAGAAAGTGGCAATGACTTCCAACAACCTTATTCACTCACAACCTCTTCCGCATCTAGATCTTCGAGCATGCTGTGGACTTGGAGGGCTGTCTGCCCACCCTGTTTCGCCTGGGACGGGTTTGCTCGCTCTGGCGTCAGGTTTCCCTTAGGCCGACACTGTGGCGAACCATGGACCTGACCACCTGGGTCAAGGAGAAGTATCGCACTGAACTGAAGCTCAAGTGGTTTGTGGACAACCGCTGCAGTGCCTGCACAGAGTTAAATGTTTGTAAGTAGCGAAAATCCAGCGCTGAATGAATGAATCTATTGTGTGTTACCTTGCAGCCAATTGGAAAATCACGGACATCAATTGCTTTCTGACCAAGCTGTCCAGTGGCTGCCCGAATCTGGCTGGCATCACGCTGTCCGGCTGGAAGGGATTCACCTCGGATAATCTAACCTATTTAGTGGAAAACTTGCACAAGTTGCAGCGATTAGACTTGAGTTCCATCAATGTAAGTTGTGTGATGGTGGCGTGTGTGCCCTTTCTGATGTGGATTGGTCTCCTCCCCACAGGTTGAGATGAATGCCAGCAAGAGCGCTGTGGGCATCAACTCATTGTGCAATGCTCTCCAGACTATGGGCAGTCGCATGACGCATCTCTACTTGGCGCACAACCGCCTGGCGGGAATACCGCAGATAGTCAGCATACTGTCGGTGAGTAGTTCGGTCTCCCAGCTCGTAATATTTTATACTTACTGGGACTTAACTTCTTGTCAGACGCACTGTCCAAATCTGGCGCTACTGGATCTCTCGAACGTGACCACTCAGGCCACATCGCACGGTGTTTTGCACATTGAGAAGCTGCAGCGCGGCTGCCAGAAGCTCAAGGTCCTGCGGGTGACCAACTCTCACATAACGCCGAGCACGGCAGGAATGCAGGAAATTGTAAGCACACACGCAGCACATAATTTTTAAAATATTATTGATTATAATATATATATAATTATCGCCATTTGCCAGATGGACTCGCCCGGCTTTCCCAATCTCGAGGAGCTATCCGTGGCTGCTTTAACCGATGAGTCGCGCATCATTAGCGACGATCATCTGCAGCGCATCCTCAAGAGCAGCTCCAAGCTAAAGCTACTGGACGTTCGCAACTGCACGCGGCTGACCCACGAGAGTCTCATCCGCCTGCCAGCCTGGGATATCAAGCATTTATTCCTGTCCGGCTGCTCAGTTACGCGGGATATGGGGTGCGTTCTCATCGCTTAATTATCAGTTCAGTTCAATTAACAGATGGCAAATCCTACTTAGGTCGGGCCTGGAACTCATCGCCTCCAAATGGGCACACAGTCTCATCGAGCTGGATCTGGCCTGGGCGAATGTGCAGCAGCCCATAGACAATGCCCTGCGCGCTCTCGCCGAGAAGGGCAGGGAATCGCCGTTGGCGTGAGTATATATAAAAAATAAATTAAACTATTGTGTGCTCATAAAATGCAATTAACTCGATATGCAGCCATTTGAATCTGTGCGGTTCGTCCGTTTCGGACGAGGCGGTCAAGGAAATACTCAGCAACTGTGTGAACATGAGCTCAATCAATCTGGCGTCGTGCCGGGGGCTGCCGCGAGGAGTCAAGCGTCTGATGCAGGGACCCCAGGAGCTGCACGAGCTAAGGGAGGTGCTGGGTGTGCAACTAAAAACTGGCAGCAGCAGCAGTGGGAGCAACTAATCCAGTCAGTGGGCGAGAGACCACAACACATCGGTTTTATTGTTGATCAAGGCGGGCCAAGTTTAAATGTAATTTAAATTGTTGCAACCCTGTTAGCGTCTGTTGATTTTGAAATGTAGTCCGCGAAGAAACACATGTTGCAATCGCTTGCATCTTCCAATAATGCTTATCTTGTTCATAGGCCGTAGAGTGTAATTATTGTACTATTGTACTAGTATTAAGAGTATTCAGCGCAGACCTTTTGTAAATGCAATATATGTGTATTCATAATTTAGTTGATTCGAATTTCTTTTGCAGCGCGAAAAGCATTCACTTCTCTGATTTTGCAACGATTTTTAATGATTTTTTCATTCATTTATACATCTCTATATATATATATATATATACACTGATTTATTGTTAGTTAAGTCCGACCATTGAGTGTTTGTAAAGTATGTACACAGAGTTTTAAGCTAAGTTTAAACGAGTATGTTTCGCAATACTTAAATAATATACATAATTATATATTTACTATAAATTAGTCGTCAATTCAGAGTCGCTAACGAAGGCAATTTGTAGAATGTGTTTTAACCCGATAGAAATGTACATATTGGCGTTAGAGAACGTTCCGATTGGATGTTTTTTATATACAAAATATCCATTAATAAAATATATACCACACATACATAACATTAATTAACATAACATAAATTAAAACAATTCAATTGTTAAGCATTACTAGCAGTTAAGAGACGGCAATTAAAGGTACATTTAATTTAAAATAAACGCAAACATTTTCAATCTTTAACTGTCAGAATACTTGATCCGACTCGCGCTCCCTAAACTTGGCCACCTACGGTTAAATTCAAATAGCTTTTTCCGTTATTCGGTTCGATTATGTACAATCGATAATTTGACTTCACCTACTACGTTTATGCTGTGAAATACGTGGACTCTTGAATACGCGAAATCAAATAGTTCATGTCTACACCTTTTTCCCGAAGTCATGTATTGAATGCATGAACTCGACCTCGCATGAACCCAGTAACCGATAACACCGAAATCGGTGTGGTTATTTCGTTTGCATGTTTACAAATTGCTAATAACAATTGATAATACCCATTTTCTGGGCTAATCGTGAACCACTGAATAACAGGATGCAAGAACAGCCACTAAAAGAGGTTACCCAGCTAATCCACGCCATCAAAGTGGGGTAAGAAGCGGTGTTCGGTCAACATGTTCTGCTAAAGCAACTAATATGTACATATCTTCCAGGCTGGTGGAGGGATCCTATAGCATAACAAATAAGACGCTGGACATCTTCAAGTACATCATAATGAGCAAGAGCTGGAAAAATGCCGATGCCCTCATGCATATAGTTCGCGCCCAGTGTCGGATTCTGCAAACGGCTCTGCCCCAGGAGACGGTGTCCTCCAACATAGCCCGACGGATCCTCAAGCTTACCCGCGAGGAGTTCGACCTGCTACATGCCAAGGTCCAGCACATTGCCGACGACTCGCAGGCATCGCTGTCTCTGCACAAACTGGTGACCCAGACCAGCGAGAGCAATGTGAGGAGTGACTACTCGGTGCCGCAGCAGGGACTGAGGGAAGCGCTGCTGGATCACCTGCAAGAGGTGGAGACGGAGCTGGAGACCAGCTCGGAGAACATATGCGTGCAAGCCGAGGAGCATATCCATTCGTCGGAGATCATCCTGACCCTGGGCCACTCGCGTAGCGTCCAAAACTTCCTGAAGCGAGCAATTAAGCAGCGCCAATCCCTTACCATTATCGTTGCCGAGTGTGCACCAGCCTGTCGGGGTCACAACTTGGCAGCCAGCCTGGCGAGTGAGAAAAACGTGGAGATAATCCTCATATTATTCAGTTGCTGCTAGATTTGTTTTAAATTTTTATTGAATGTTAACTAAAAGCTTAAGGAAAAAATAGCTTCTTAATAGAATCAACAAATTGATCATGAATAACTCGAATAATATCGAATATGTTTGTAGCTTATCTTTGCTCTGGCTGGTAACACTGATTTTGGTATATCAGCTGCTATATTGTTATTATCGATAACCGATAACATGTCACAGAAGACAAAAGTTTTGTCTCAACAAAATTAAACGCATTTTCGTTTGTTAAAGTATCTACGTAGTCGAGTAATTAATAATTTTGGCTATAATTGCAGCAATATTTCTGGTCTTCGCTTGTCTTTCTTATTTAGAGTTATATTCAAGAAACATTGGTTTTGGTAACTGCGCAGTATTTAAGTTTGTTGCCCGAAAACACATGTTCGTGGAAGAAGAAGAACAATAACATTTTTGGTAAATATGCAATTACCTTTGTGACGTAGTTGGTAAAATACGCCATAGTTTTCCCTAGACGTCGCAGTTTTGGATCCCATTCCTGGTCCTTTGTCCGCCGCGAGATGTCGCAAATAGATAACATCTTCACCCAGGTGCGCGCCCGCCTTCAATCCGAGGGAATAAAGCTGTGGGAGGAGCCCTACTACTCCGAAGGCCTTGGCTGCATCGAAGCCGCCATGGAGGTATGTTTACTAAAAAAGATTAAGACCTGGAAATTAGCTCTATATTATAGTTTCAACAACATTTTATATAGAGCTTAGCTGCTGAGTACGCCCGCTTTCTGGGCATCGCTTCAGATCGCTGCTATTTCGTTCTCACGGAACTCCAGGACAATGCGCTTCGCAAGCTTGCCGCTTGCCGGGAATTCAATGCCACCGGACTGGCCACGTTCAAGGTGCGGCGCATTGGCAATCGAGGTGGTGGTGGCACCACCGCCATGCAGGACATTAAGTGCGATCTGAACTCGCTTGGCTCCGATCTGCAGGCAGCGATCGCTGCCAAGCTGCAATTGCCGGACGCCAATCATGTCAAATGTATTGCGGCTGGCAAACTGGTGACCGCCAATGCCACACTCGCCGCCCAGCAGCTAAAGAACAACCAACAGTTGATCGTAATTGTGACCGGCAAAGGCGACAATCAGAATGAAGCGCTCTACGAGAGGATTGATAGAATAAAGGCCGACGTAGAGGCGGTGGTATCATCGCAGAATCAGCTAATGGAGGTGAGCATATATTGATCGTAAATGGATTCCCATTATTCGTTATTCTCCACACCCTGTAGATGGAGGACCAGAATGGTAGTCCCGTTTTCCTACCGCCCGACGAAAATCGGGCTCTGCTCACCGGCCTGGGAATTTGCGAGAAGGCGAAGGCGGCGATGCAGCGCGAGGATTTCGAGGAGGCACTGCTCCTCCTCCTGGAGGCCGACGAGCGCTTCGCCACATGCAACTCGCAGTTCCTCGAGAAGGTGGATAATTACGCTCTGCTAAACCTGGACATCGTTTGGTGCTATATGTGCCTTAAGAATGTCACCCAGCTGCCGGATGCGGACCGTCGCCTGACCATCTGCCTGCGCAGCTTCCGTCGTAGCTATGGCGAAAACTTCGAGAGACTATACTCCCTGAAGGGTAAGGCATGTCCGGAAAGGGCTCTCCTCATGCGCCTGAAGCTGTTGCAAGGTGTGGTGCTGTTCCATCAAAATCGTCGCGACGAGGCATTCGAGCATTTTGAGGACGCCTCCGTCTTGCTGCGGGAGTTAAAGGTCAACGAGGAGGAGCTAACTATGCTGGTGGAAATGGGCTTCGAGGTGGGCGAGGCCCGCTTGGCACTCCGCTCCTCTTCAGGCAACGGTGGCAAAGTGGAGCAAGCAGTGCAGTTTATCCAGGAGCGACGGAAACAGCTAAAGGATGCCCGCATGCAATCAAGAAAGGAGCGTTACCTGAACCGTAGCATGTTCAACGCCAGAGACGGCGGCGACTGGGCGAATCCACGCAGTGTTTGCACCCTTACCAGCATGGGTTTCGACCGCCGTCTGGCCGCTCTGGCCCTGAAGCGATCCAAGAACGATATTCCCCAAGCAGTGAGTCTGCGAAAGCATTCTAAACTTAACCTTTTCTATACTGATATCTTGTCTTAGGTGGAGCTTTTGCAGTCACACGCTGACGAGCTGTTGGCCGCACTGCCCAAGACAAGTGTTTCCGCCGATGTCGACCAACTGGCCCATCTCCGCCAGCTAGGTTTCGACGAGGACTCAGTGCGTGCGGCTCTCGAGAGCGCGGGCAACAGTTTGGAGCGGGCCGTCGAGTTCCTGCTGCGAGCCTTCCGCAGCGAAGGGGAGCTCAAAGAGGCTATGAACCGTATCACCGATCTGGCCAACAATGGAGCAGGAAGAGGCGATGGGCCCTCCACCTCGAATGCCAATGCGGCGCTGCCACCACCATCGGCCATCATCGAGACTGTTCTCCGACAGGCGAGAGCTGAAATGGAGACGTACAAAGCGTACCAGCGCTTTAACGCTGATCTCAGCCAGAACGATCAAGAGTATTTGGATCTGCCGCTTATACAGGAGGAGCACATACTGGCCGAGTATCGTAGACTGCTGGAGCAGTGATATATGTACGATTGTCTAACCTTTGCACAATTGTAAAATAAATATTAGCTATTGGTTATTAATTTTCTGTTCTGTGCTGTTTCCTCCTAATTACTTTGAGTAGTTGAAGTCCCGTCTTACAATATCGTTAATTTTTATTTATACGTGTGTTTTATAAACGTTACTATAATCCGTACGAACCCAGTTCAGGACATATAATCAGTACTCGGCTTCAGTTCTTCTGCAGCTTGTCCACCTCCTGAATGTAATCGGTGCCCACTTTCACGATGGCAGCTCCAGTTCCCAGGCCAGCCAAGGTGGCGAGCAGGGCGTTGTCCTTTGGCAGGGCAGACTTGATCAGTGCCCAGGCCAAAACGGATCCCATGCTGAAAAGGGTGGCACCCAATAGGGCGTAAGCTCCACGCTTGTTGTTCTTGACGTCCTTGAGGTGAGGACGTCCGTAGATGTAGAAGGCAGTGCCCACCACGGCGGAGATCAGGAAAACATTGGTCAGATCCTTCTTGGGCAGCAGCTTGGGCACGATCTGGGGGTTCATCACATTGACCGATAAGGCTCCATAGCTCACCAGGCCGTGGAGCGGTATGTAGTAGTTGAAGACGTTCTCCCGGGTGAAGGGCTTCAGGCCCACCTTGTCGCATATACTGCAGGCGTCTTTGTTCTGTGTGCTGACCATTATTTATCGGTGAAAATGCAATTAATCCGTAATAATATAATATCTCCCGGTGTGTGGTGAGTCTTCTTCTTCTTGTTATGTAAAGAACAGAGTTGCCAAATCGCGCCGATGATGAAAGTTTTTGCCGGTACTACTAGTGTATTCGCTATCTTCTCAACAACAAAACTTTTTTAATGTTTAGAGAAATGTAATGTCTAATGTTGTAGAGAATGTGAATGTGATTAGTGAGAGAATAGCATGTCGACATTTACTGAGCCTGTTCCTGTGTTTGAATATACTTTATTCCGCTATAACTTATTTACAAGCTATGTTTGATTAAACGTTAAATGCTAGCATATAAAAAGTTTATGGTTTCGAGTTTTTCTGTAAATATATTCTTAAAAAATTAATGTTTATACTATAAGAAAACAGAAAGCATAGAAAGATAAATAATTAGAAATAAATTGACGCAGTTTTTGTTCAAGCTCTTAATTATTTATCTAATTTAAATTAAGCTTTCGATCTATATTATTTAGTGGTTCACGAACCACTCCCGGAACGAAACATGTGAACTCTATTGAACAGCCGGCACAGCTTGGAAAACTAGGTGGCAACGCCCAGCAGGGGCAGGAGAGTGTGGGGAACGAGTGGGGAGCGAAAGAGAGCGGAATAGGTGCGAAAAATTTGTAGTTGGTTGGAAATTCCTTGATTTCGATCCGCAAAAAAATAAATAGCAGTAGCCGGAAAGGAGCACCGATAAATGTGCGTGTTCCACGAGCAGCACCCGACGCGAATTGCCACATCCGCAGCCAGCGCCTGAACCAGCGCGCAGTCCAGTCCAGTCCAGAGATTTCGCCGAGGCCCACAGTGCAGCAGATCCGTGGAAGACATGTTGACGCACAAAACTTGTCAGGCCCGTAAGAAAATGCAGGTGAGTTTGGGGGCGAATAGGAAGGAGCAGTGATACCAAACTAATCCAATTAAATCGCCGGAATTCCGGCGCAGGTTTCCTTTGTGATACGGGACGCGGAGGAGAAGCAGCATCGGAATGGCGTCAATGCGCTCCAGCTGGACCCCAACAACGGCAAGTTGTACTCGGCCGGGCGTGATGCCATCATCCGTGTGTGGAACACACGCACCGAGTCCAGCGAGAAGTATATACAGTCGATGGAGCACCACAACGACTGGGTCAACGACATAGTCCTCTGCTGTAATGGCCGAAACCGTGAGTTGAGCCCAAAACTAGGATGTGTGATGGATCCATCCAAAAATCCACTAATCCCTATGCCTCCGCAGTTATCAGCGCCAGCTGTGATACCACGGTGAAGGTGTGGAATGCCCAGAAGGGCTTCTGCATGTCCACCCTGCGCACCCATCGCGACTACGTGCAGGCGCTGGCCTACGCCAAGGATCGGGAGCATGTGGCCAGCGCCGGACTGGATAAGGCCATCTTCCTGTGGGACGTGAACACGCTGACGGCCCTGACGGCCAGCAACAACACGGTGACCACCTCTAGTCTGACCGGGTCCAAGGACTCCATCTACAGCCTGGCCATGAATCCCGCGGGCACAGTCATCGTGAGCGGTTCCACGGAGAATATATTGCGCATCTGGGATCCCCGGACCTGCATGCGCAGCATGAAGCTGCGGGGCCACACAGAGAACGTTCGCTGCCTGGTCGTCTCGCCCGATGGCAACCAGGTGGTGTCCGGCAGCTCGGACGGCACCATCAAGGTGTGGAACCTGGGCCAGCAGCGATGCGTTCAGACCATCCACGTGCACAAGGAGGGTGTGTGGTCGCTGCTGATGAGCGAGAACTTCCAGTACATTATCTCGGGAAGCCGGGATCGCAACATCATTGTGACGGAGATGCGAAATCCCAGCAACAAGATGCTGGTGTGCGAGGAGCAGGCACCTGTGCTCAGTTTGGGGTACAACATCGACAAGACTGGGGTGTGGGCCACCACCTGGAATTCAGACATTCGCTGCTGGAAGCTGCCCATGTACGACAGGTGTACGCTGAATTCCTCGGGCGGCATGGACGCCCAGTGGACGCAAGGCGGCACAGAGGTTGCCTGCATTAAGGGCGGGGCGGCCATCAAGGAGTGCACGGTGCTGAACGACAAGCGTTATATAATAACCAAGGATTCTGAGGATCAGGTTGTCGTCTACGATGTGCTGAGAGTGGTGAAAAAGGATCAACTGGGAGCGGTGGACTACGAGGCGGAGGTGAAGAAGCGCAACAAGCAGGTGTACATTCCAAATTGGTTCACCGTCGATCTGAAAACAGGGGTGAGTGCGCGAAACTATAAACCTTTATGTACGTACTTAATTATAATATGATCTGCGTAGATGCCCACGATTGTGCTGGGCCAGGAGGAAGTGGATTGCTTTGCCGCCTGGGTGTCCATAGAAGCCGGACTGCCGGAGTGTGTGGATCCCACAACAGAGATTAAGGTGCGTTTACTTTGTTTCTAAAAAGGAATTATCTTAATAGTAAAGCCTGCCTGCAGATAAACTATGGTAAACTTCTTCTGGAGGCCCTGCTCGAGTACTGGACACCACCGCATACCATACCACCAAACGAAATGGACCCGGACATGCATGGCAATGGCTACTTCCAAGTGCCCAAGCACACGCCCGTCATCTTTAGGTAAGCCACTGTCACAAATATCCTTGAATTCCTTTCCATTTATGACATGAAACCAAACAGCGAAGTGGGTGGCCGCACTGTCTGTCGGCTATTGGTGCGCGATGCTGCCGGGGATAGCGAGAGCACTCTGCTCCATGAGACGGCGCCACAGTGGGTGACCGATGTGGTGATCGAAAAGAACATACCCAAGTTCCTCAAAATACCGTTTTTCCTGCAGCCACATCCGCAAATGACCAAGCCAGAGCGCACGAAGAAGGTAGGCTATCTGTAATTTACTTTAATTAACCTACTTATGTTGAAATTATATTTAAAAAGGATCGCCTGGTGGCCAATGAGTTCATACAGTGCCGCAAGGTTTGCGAGCATGTGCTGGAGAAGGTGCTAAATGCGGAGACCACTCCCAGTGGCGGCAACAATGCCAACAATTCCCTGCAGAATAGCCAGAGTGATGCCAACTCCGAGGGATCCCAGCTGCCGGCCGAGGAGCGCATTGAACTATGGTGCAACGATGTGGTAAGGATTGAAGGACTCATAGCTTAAATAGGACTGCTGCTTATGCCTTAACCCTTTCAGGTTGTGGATCCCAACATGGACCTGCGCACGGTGCGCCACTTTATCTGGAAGCAATCTACCGACCTTACGTTTCAGTACAAGACCAAGCAGAACTTCAACTACGATGGTAAATAAGAGAGAGAGCGACACTAGAACACCACACCAAACACCACACACCATTCAGCATACACCACCACACACATAATGCAAACACAACCCTTGATTGCCTAACTGTGAGTTGTCGTCCCCTCCCGCAGGTTCCATCGGGGATAGCCTGGAGCGCGTGACGCGCAACAAGTATTGAACGCCTGGCATGTGATCTCCCGCCTAACCGAAGCAGCAGCAGTCGCAGTCGCTTACCGATGCATTATTGAAAGAGAATGAGATTTAGCGCAGATTGATTAACCATTTTGTATGTATTTATGGAACGTCTTTGTGTTTACCTACAACATTCGAGGAGGAATCTGTTTTGAACGTTTTCCATCAAGAGCGGGCGCGTTCGCCTCCTCCATTTCGAACTATACTCCGCGTACTTCAGATCCAGATTCAGACTTATAAGGATTAAGCTTGCGACACACAACACAGGGCGTTGGAGCAACAGCAGACATACCATTTACATGTATTTGCATCTGAAGCATCTAGACCTAGGGAATTGCGCATATATGTATGTAATATTCACACTTGTTTCACATTAGGTTTATAAATATATATAATTATATACATAGAACGTAAGCATACATATAAAGAATCTGTTAAAGATACAAAAAATCAATGCAATTGTAGAAGTCCAACCTGTAAAGCGCTCTATGCAAGCCAACGTGTACATAAGTAACAAACAAAACGAAAGAAAAACAAAAAACAGAAGCAAGGCCAGGATGAAAATCAATTAAAATTAAACTTATTAAATTATTTGGAAATCAAGCTTGGCTCTCATTCCCTAACCCGCCCGAAGGTTGCTTAACTAAGAGTTGGTAGTGGTCCTAACGCCTCCGCCTGGTGCCGGCGACCCGCGAGTATGATTCTATGGTGGTTAGGAGCAGGAGCAACTGTTGCTTCAGCGTCGCCGGTATGTTGTATCCGGCTATGACCCGACGCGGCGTGTTGCTCGTCCGTATCAGCCAACGGGCGATGAGCCACAGGCAGTTCTCTCGCAGCGATCGGATGGGGAAGTGGATCAGCACCTGGCTGCGCACATCGCACAGCTGGTCCGGATGCTGTGGGTTCTTGGGCACCCGCACACGGACCGGCTGGAAGATTCGCCGCGACCGTACGTGCATCCGTTCGCCCGTGTAGTAGTCGCGGAAGAACCAATTGTGCGTGCTGAAGGTATTAACGCGCACCTCCTCGAAGGGCTTCAGCGTTAGGTAAATGTTCTCCCGGTCCCTCTCGCACACCCAGTAAAGATCCACTGTGCGGTTGGTCGTATTGACGAACAGCACATACACTGCCACCATGCCCGGGGGCTGACCCCCAAGCCGGCCGTCGCGGTTGTTGTGCGCTATTTGGAGCGCCATCTCCACCAGGGTGCCAAGTCTATCCGCGATGGCTATTAAATCAATTTTCGTTGTTTTTTTTCTGACTCTACAAGCAAACAACAAGTATAGATAATAGCGATGGTTAGCTATCGATAACGGTGGGTTTCGATAATCGATCAAGTTCTATTTATCGACGTAATTACAAATTGGCACACAAAAGAAAGCAAGGAAATAGAAACAAAGAAAATTAAATTAAATTTAACGGTTTAATTTTGGTTCAGAGCATCGTTGCTTTAATAAGTAACATGACTAACAGTGGACACATCTAACCTTGTCACAGTTTTAAGACTATTATAATGAAAATAAACGCTATGAAGCTAGAGCTCATGCTTAAATCATGCTTAACTAATTTAAAATCGCCATGTTGGAGTAAAATAGAGACTTTTCTTGGGTCTTCAATAATAGCTCAATTTTTTCCATGAAACTTTTTGATTGGCTACCACTGTCGATAATAGCTTATCGATAACAAACAGCTGAATCCCTCTCTAATGCAAAAAGTAAACAAATAATTTAGTAAATTTGTATTTTTCTTTAAACTTGGGCAATTTGGCGATTATTTACGCTACATAATAGATTTCCAGAGGAAGAATACCTTACCCTACACCATAATATACTCGTTATGGCATTTTGCATTGCAGTCATTGGCAAGGATGTAAGTTATATTATCTTAGCTCCACACAATTATTAATTATATTCTGCATAGAACGCCCCGCTATACTTGACCACATCCGATATGGAACAAGAGTTGGAGCTGCAGTATCATGTACATGCCGCCTTGGACGTCGTGGAGGAAAAGTGCTTAATTGGCAAGGGAGCTCCCGAATCTAAGGAACTCTATCTGGGGCTGCTCTACTCTACGGAGAATCATAAAATGTAGCTTAACAACTGTTTAATCCATTGTATTCGTGTAACTCAATAGTGGATTTCCTTGCAGCTATGGTTTTGTGACCAACTCGCGGGTAAAGTTCATCGTGGTCATCGACTCCAGCAACGTTGCGCTGCGGGAGAACGAGGTGCGTGCGGTGAGTTCTTATTCCTGTCGGTTTTTTAATAATGTAATATAAAAACTCCAATCTCTCTCATGCTCTGCAGATCTTTCGCAATCTTCACATGCTCTACACAGATGCCGTTTGCAATCCGTTCTACATTCCCGGCGAGTCGCTGACTTCCAAGTAAGCTGGGATGTGCTCTCATTCTGGGAAACCTCTTCTAAACATTTCTACTTACAGGAAATTCGATCGTGCTGTACAGAAGCTGATGAGCGGCAATGCGTAGAGTGTAGATTAAGGCGGAGTTAACAATAAAGCTGAATTATTTATCGGATACGGTAGTGTTGGGGGAGGGAGGTATGTATATTTTCTCGGGAGGGGATGTCAAGGTGCCCCCGCCCGACTCTAGTGCCGACTAGATTCAAATTTAGATACGCACAGATCGAAAACCGGTCGCGCTTGCTTGGCTGAAAGCGAAATTATGCTAATTCCGACGATATTTTTGACGAAAATAATTCGAGAATTAATTATATCTTTACAATGTGTCTGCTAGTTGACACATACTTAGTTAATGTCTCCGAACTCGTCTTCCGTCTGCTGCGATCTGCGTGATCTTTACCCGATTCGTACAACAATAACGAGGCTCACACATAAACTTGTATTTTGGCTTATCTTATGCATAATTAATGAAATTAAATCCTCCGCGTCACTTGATTTGAACTTGGGCGCCACAGGCAGAAGCCCCATGATCATGCTTCGGATTCGATGCCATCAGTAGCATATAAAAGCCGGCAGAAGTTCCATAACGATATCAGTAAGCCTTCTCAAGTCTTCCAATCAACAACATGAAGTTCATCGTAAGTGGCTCTTATCACAAGACGATCCCGATCGCAAACACCAAGGAATCACTTAACTGACAGATTGTCTTCTCCTTCCAGATTGCTTTCGCCTGCCTGCTGGCTGTGGCTTTTGCCAACGAAGACGCCGGTGTCCTCAGACTCGAGCAGGAAGTTAATGTAAACGACTTCAAATATGCTCTTAAGCTGGACAACTCTGTGGACGTTGAGCAGCAGGGTGCTCTGAATGGTGATGTGTGGAAGGTCGATGGAAAGCAGTCATGGACTTCTCCCGAGGGCGAGCAGGTGTCCATCACCTACGTTGCTGATGCCAACGGTTACCAGGTGCTGTCCGCCAACCCTCCTCTGCCCACCCCACCACCAATCCCAGAGGCCATCCAGCGCGCCCTGGACTGGATCGCTGCCCACCCCTCCAAGGAATAAGTTATGTTTGCCAAAAAGTAAATGCGTTAAAAAGTAAATCCCCCCGAGTCTTTTGTTCTTAGCCGAAAAGAATCCGCAATGCATCTTCGTTTGCAGCATGTGTCCGAAAATAATTTGAATAATGAAACACACTTTGTTAAGAAACAAGTTTCCCTAATTTTATGCGGCGCAGCACAGCAAGTGAAGGTCAGCCAGCGACAGATACGAAAAAAAGAAGATAAATATTGGTATTCGAAGAGGTCTGACAGATAGCCATTGTTGATGAGTTAACCCTGAACTTGCGCTGGCTGTCCGTACATCCCCTGAAAGTTTCCTCACTTTCGGCTTCTTTTTCCAAAGCGAGGGAAGAGTGGCTAGCATTATTTTTGGCATACTTTTGGGCAGGGCCAGTAAGGTATCTCCGGCTTTGGCTTAGACAGACCCACAGTGTTATTTCCCACCTACAATAAAGAACTTGGATATCACGAAGCTCTGACAGCTTAATTAAATTGAACAATACTCCCATGAGCTGAGCGGAATTTTGATCTGAATGAATATAGTCAAATCAAATACTACAAATATTAAACAAAAAAACCATTAACAAGATCAAAAACATCAGAAATGCCTGAATAACATTAACAGGAACCTTCCTGTTTGACTTTATTGGTAAGAAATATTAACAATCTTTATCAAGCCTTAGTTAAAACCCCTAGAATAGATTTACATATCATATATTAGGTTTAGGATGTTTCGGTGTGTCTGGGAGACATTTACCAATATTTATATCGCCATGGGATAATCAGGCTCTTTGTTGTCATAAGTTCAGATGGAAGATGTTAGGGGCTTTCAGTCTTTGAAAGTGATCTGTGGCGATGCGGCGCGGAGTAATGCCACTGCAATTATGACGACGAGCAAAGTGAATGCCGTCGTCAATTACGATGAGGCTGGCTGGCTGGCTGTCTGCCTGCAATCCAGGGGCATCCAAGGTACAAGTAACCAAAGTGGCCGCCGCGACGATCAAGGCTACACCTCGTCGTCGTCGTTGTCGCCTCACAAATGTCAGAATAACATTGAAACGCTTGCGCTCCGGTTAGCGAGCGATTCCGCCGCCAAATCCGTTGATTCTGATTCGGTTTTGGATTCTGGGTCGTTGAGGCTAATCGCTCTGGAAGCCCGACATGGAAATATGAAAACCTAATACCCACTTGCGGAGAATAAGTACCAAACGATGATGGATTGAGATGCTGAGAGCGAGACGTCGTCAACCTGGCAATGTGCCTTTCAGGAACACTGTGAGTAAATTCCTTAACTTCATTAAAAAACATATATACTCAGTGATATCTATGAGAGTTGCAAGAGGATTAAAGTTTATGATGCTCTCAAAAATTCTACAGCATATTCCCCATATAAAATCCCCATTTTTTCGCCCTGTGTAACCTGCAGTGTAAGGCATTCATCATTGGCTGCAGGGAATTACTAATTTCTGGGATTCCTTCTGGCGCTTCGAACTGAAAACTGTTCACAAGCCCAGCTGTTGTCAATTACTAACTTGTGGCATTTGAGTTATGCGCCCCATCTATTAGGCTGCTAATTAATTAATAAGAAACATAAACAAATGGTCAATATGTCACCGTGACGTCAACTTTTGTCGGCTGCTTTGGCCGGCGCTGTCATAATCCGTAAACAACATTTTGGTTTCCTCAATACTCTCGGGCGATATTCCCAATATTCCATAGCTATTATGTATAAACAAAAACACGTCTGTAATTCCGAAAATGTGTGCCACACAAGCGCAGCTATTTTATGAAAATGTATAAATCAATTTGCATATCACTATGTGTGTGGTATTAAACAAAGCGAAAACTGATATTATGGCTGATTTAAATTTGAATATATAGACATTGGAGGAAGCAGAACCGCAAGAGACAATATTCGAATCGCTTATAAAAATGTTTTAGCACTCTGTTCGTTTTTGTTTGTTGTTTTGGGGGGACAGGGGTAGCGGTGCTGGCTTGTCTGGAATGATTCCATCCTCTTAATTTATACCCAATCTTTAATTGCCCGTTAATTTTCTTCGAGCTATTAATGATTTTGTGGGCGCTCCATGCCAGCGATTGATTCATAAAGCGTGTCACCGAGCTGTGAAATGGAAAATGTGATCGAATTTGCTCCAATTATGAGTGTGAGATACATGATACATATTTAAATGAGGGGCAGCACTTAAGCGTACACTGAGGGAAATGCCTCTACCCAGTTATTTATTTATTTTCTTAGAATTAAATTTTTAAAATTTTATAATATCTCATTAACAATTTTAAATATATTCAATTGACTATCGATATTTTCTTATGCCTATATTGGTTTTAAATCGATAGGCAACGCTTAAGAGCACACAGAAGAATTTATATAATATCGATTAAGAAATCTATTCTACCAGATATACCCTAAGCCTCACAAATTAATGTATTTTTTTAATAAAACTAAAGAAAACCTTATTTTATTTTAACACTGAGCACTCTAATTAAACAGCAATGCTTAAAGGAGTTATTTTTTGTACAATAGTTATGCTAATAGTAAATAGTTAAAGCAAATACAGCTAAAAAACTATAACCTATAACCTATAACAAGTTCCCAATTCAGGGAGGAATCCGTTTATTGAGTAGTCGCTATTTAATTTGCCATAAATAAATAAATACCAGTATCCAATATCCAAAACAACAGATGTTTTATTATAAATTTAAATAAGTTAATTTAAGGCTCTTAATAGTCATTAAGCGTGTTTAGTTTTAATCAATGGTGACATCTCATTTGGGAAACTGGTTTATCAGCGCGTTTATCAGCAGCATTAGATCTCCCACAGAGATCTGCTGTCTGATTTCGCTCAGTGCGGCACAAAAATAGTCATTGTTAAGCTTAGCAAACCACTACAAAATCGTATTGCTCTTCTCTCGCCGGATGGAAGGGGAAGAGTGATCTTGGCTGGGCGGTGGGCGGGTATATGTAGATGGTATTGGTGGTTTCTGGTGGCCAGCACAGGCACAGTAAATGCGGCCAGGCCAGTGCCTCAATGGTTTTACAGTGCTTTTCGTATTTTCACTTCACAAAAGAACAACAAAAAATAACCGAAAATTAGAAGCACATTCTACGTTTTCTTTTGTTTATTTTTCCCCGGTGGCTTGGTTTTATTTTCGAAAATGCTGCTGAAAACCATAAATTAGCTTGTTACTTTTGGAATGCCCCGACACGGTGGCGCAGTGTGTGGGTGTGCGGTGTGGCGCTGCTTCTGGGCTTTCGGGATCTCGAGATACACAGAAGTGGGGAACTGATTCAGTCGTTAGCGGAGATCGATCTGGTGAACAACTAGCACAGGATTTAACATGGAGAACATTGTAAGTGGAGCGGATAAGATGAGGATTTACTGATTAGAATCAGTATGGCTGGAGGGTGGAAAAATCATTTCCTCCTTAAATAACTTAGTTTCCCTGCAAGATTATACCTTGATGTTACAAGAAAATCTTACCTCTTTTGGTTGAAAATTCCCTCGAAACGTTGGTCACTGTTACACCTTTCAAAAAGGCTTCCTAACTAAACTATTTCCTCTTTTTATCCAGGATGAAGACCTGACCCCCGAGCAGATTGCCGTTCTGCAGAAGGCATTCAACAGCTTCGATCACCAGAAGTGCGGCAGCATCTCCACCGAAATGGTTGCCGATATCCTGCGTCTCATGGGACAGCCCTTCGACAGGCAGATCCTTGAGGAACTCATCAACGAGGTCGATGAGGACAGTAAGTACTCGAAAATCCTCTCTCTTAAACGAAGTCCCTAACAAATATCAACATTTTCCACACAGAGTCCGGTCGCCTGGAGTTCGAGGAGTTCGTCCAGCTGGCCGCCAAGTTCATCGTGGAGGAGGACGACGAGGCCATGCAGAAGGAGCTGCGTGAGGCTTTCCGCCTGTACGACAAGCAGGGCAATGGCTACATTCCCACCTCCTGCCTCAAGGAGATCCTCAAGGAGCTGGACGATCAGCTGACCGAACAGGAATTGGACATCATGATTGAGGAAATCGATTCTGACGGCTCCGGCACCGTGGACTTTGATGGTGAGTCCGTCCGCTGAACGACCAATTAGCCGCCGTCACTCGGCCGATAAAATTTGAAATTCCCTGGCCAAGTGCCAATGAGAGGCATTTTCCATTTTTTTTCCACACAAATTATATCAATTTGTGGAATCGCTGAGGGGAGGCTGGCTGCCCTTGTAGATGCGTCTATTTTTGGAGCCTTAGATCTTTACACAGAGAGAGAGAGAAGCAGAGAGACGTATCGCTTTCAGTCCGATTTTAGAGGAGATTACAGCATTAGGATTTGGATTAGGATTTGGAAATCATCTTTGTTTGTTTGTTATTTGATATGGAAGCACTTGTAGGTTTGGAAATTCCTTACGATGTTACTGATAAAGAAATAATTGTAATAGATTTAAAAGTAAAGTATTAAAGTATTATTTTTGTATTGTAATTTAAAAATCTCTACTTTTAGAGTTAAAATATCGCTTAAGCATGTCACGGGACGTAATTTAAGTAAATTAAACATTTTAGACATAGGCTATATCCCATATTTCCAAGATAGAAAGGCAAAGTATCCCCTTTTTAAGTATCTTAGAATTTCCCTTACAATTTACCCTGTCCATTTGTTAACTCAACTAATTGATCCACTTTCGCTTTTCCCTTGCAGAATTCATGGAGATGATGACTGGCGAGTAAGCCTTTACGGACCCCATACATCACATCATTATTAATTGTCTACTACCCCGCTATCCCTGAGGCTTGAATAAACGTTTTGTATTTGATTTGTACGATTGAGTATTGAGTAATCATAATTACGCTATAAATAATCCGCTTGGGCAGGAACTACGAGGGTAGAAAAACCCAACCGAAGCGCGGCAAACATTCTACGATGCATCTGCATCCGAGTTGAGTCACATCTTAATTGAAGCTATATCTCGCTTCAAGATTATTATTTTTCGATGCTTATGCAATGCTAGGCTTGGAGTGGGCGTGTCCGCCTGCTCATTTGTGTGTTAATTTGGCAAGGCCACGCGGCGTATGGGTGATGCATGTTGCGCATACGCAGCGTGTTCTTCCAGTAAAGATTTCTCTTTGTTTTTTTGTTAGTTTTCATTGCGAATATTACCATTTCTGTTCTGATGGCTGGAAATACAAGTGCGTGCAAATTCCTTTTGCCACTTGGCTGGCGTTCTGGTCCGCGCAGCTGTGCCGCCGCCGCCGCCGCCTCGTTAGCTCAAGAGATGATGTCCATCCCGCATGGAGAATGCAAGCGAGACTGAGAGACTGTGTGTTTTGCCTTTCCAAACTGGCAGCAAGTTGGCAAATGTCAGTGAGCATTCTCCTTGTTTTTTTGGCTGAAAAGATGTCAAGCATTTTCGCTAAACTTGGCCCCCGAAACATGCAACTGCCCTTTCTGCAAAAGTTTATTTAGCGGGAGAAGGGGCCGTGGCAGATGGATGTTTTGCCGCCAAGTGGAGCAACTTGTTTTGCGCAATGCCCAGAGGGTGTCGATATTAAGTGGTATTTATTACCAGTTTTTTTCTCTCTCAATCGTTAGGTGAAAGGTCACCTGGACGGGACTGGACCAGGCCCTGTGAAAGAGCAATATCCCCCCATGAAATCCCAGCAGCCCGGATTTATGGACATCCGTCGGGGGGGATCAAAAAAAAAACATTTCTATATGCGATTCTTAGCGCCAAGCGAGATGTTTCCCAAACGTGCCATTCAATGGAGATGCATCTGCATCGGCTGAATGATGCGCTCGAGCGTTGAGAGTTTCGATTGGATTTCAATTTACGAGCAGCAAGCGGCGGCAACTTGCTAATTTTTACCAACTCGGGAGAGATGTGGCTGAGAGCGTTTGTTTAACGAGACAAGGTACATTGGGTAAACGAGATGCCGCCGATGCCGCCGATGCCGTTGAGACAATGGGGCGAACCTATGCAGCTCCACCTCCTCCATCTCCTCGGTCGTTCTTCTCCTCCCTTCGGCTGGCAATTGTTTTTGCCCCAACACAGCTGCACACGATTCGCAATAAATGCCATAAAGTATCAAAATCTCAGCACTCGCTCAGCAGCGCCAAGCTCGGAGCAGCTAGCTCCGGCTTCGGATTCGGTCAGAGCCAGAGGTAGAGGTAGAGCTAGAGCTCATTCCATTCCATTTGATTGCATTTGGCGCCGAAACCAAGTATAAAAGCTGGAGAACCCAGGCTGCATCGGCACAATAGTACCGTGACAATCGAGGAGCCACATCACACGCGGTGGCATCAAGCTGTGTTCGCAACAAGGACTCGCGTGGTTTTGTTTCGTTCGTTTAGTTTTGTGTCAAGGATTGTGGCAAGGAGTCTTCTGCAAAATCTACTTGGAATATTAACTTGAGAGTGTAACAGAGATGGCTCCTAAGTGGGTGAGTTCAGTGGTTATAGGAAAATCTAGGAGAGTTATTAGATTTGCAACTCTTTGAAAGTTCTAATTATTTCTAAAGGATGAGGTTGGTTTTTACCGAAAAGAGATTGCAGGAGAGCTGGAAATGTTTAAATGTTTTAGATATTTTTCCTTAGATCATTTACTAATCGCTTAAAATCGCTTAAATGTTATTTAGGTCTTTAAAAATATATTTACAAGGAAATAAATAAAAATGTTTAGCAACAAATCACCAGTATCTCTCCCAATCGAAGCCAAGTACTTAACCAATTCATTAATGACAGCAATAAATTAATTGACTTGCCGCAGGGAGTGTATTGAACTAACGAAGGAAGGATTTCCCCATCGCAACTTAGCATATCCGATTGTCTTGGAAAAGATCAAGTAACGCATAAATTAAAAGGCCATTGGCAATCCGAGATGGAGGAGGAGACGATACAGATGGGGATGGCTGGCTGTTGGCTGTTGGTGGCACGCAAAGTTGCCCAAGTATCGGTCGTGTCCGTCCCGCCCCCCCCAAAGCAGATCATCATGGAAATGGAAGCAGTGTTGGCAGTGGCGACCCAATTGGCAGCCCATTTGCAATTACCGCAATTATATTTTTGCAGTTGCGAAACGCTGTCGAAGATGTCTGCCAAGCCGGTCACGAAATCCCCAAGAGTCTGCACCAACTCTAGACCAAAGGGGCAGGCGTTGGTTGCATGTGGCACCAGCATACGCCATGCCACCAAGATGAGTCAGTGTGGTGGCAAATGTCAGAATTTTCATTATTCGGAGAATTGCATTATTCAGGTGCGCGACAATCGGCGACAAGTGAGCTCATCATCAGTCGATGGAGTTGTTTTCGGGGAGACCATAAACGGTTTAAACTTCAACTTGACACTCGCTGGTCGCCGGAGAACCGGAGCTGCCCCAGCTCCCAGCCAATTCGATCCGTTTACTTAACCTTCCCAGCCAGCGGCAGCTCCAGCAGTCTCTTTCGATTGTTCACACGCTGCTGCTGCTGCTGCTGCTGCTGTGGCGGCATCTTCTTCTGCTTCGCTTGCCCCAAGCGGCAGACATCTTCTGTCTAACAAGAAGTCCATAAATATCAGAGTTCGTAGTTGTCGATGAGGAGCTTGATATAGTCATTGGTTAGTATAGGTATTAGCAGCCTTAATGGCCGATTTGCAACAATGGAAAATGGAAAACGTGAGCGTATCCGATGTCAATGGGCGCGATTCATTGATGAAATGAAATGGCCGACATTCTGGCCACACTCTTGACCCCGTTCGAGGTCAGATCCTCTCTAGCTTCTTGGCTTGCATTCCATTCTCTTAATAAAGGAAGGTGCCACATCCAAGCCAAGTATGAATTACTTTTTGGGCACTTAAAAGTGATTTTAAGTGGGCGAAAACTTCAACAAATTAAAATTTTTAACGCCTTTTATGGCCATATAAAATCAGCGAAGAACGGGGTCTGGGACTTAACGAGTAGTTGCGAAATATTAAAGACTTTTACTTATATTTTCAGTTAATACACTTCTTAGTTTCCTAGAATAGGGACTTTAAATCTCCAAGAATAATCAACCATATTTTAATTATTATTTGATTAGATGCCATTCATTAAAGTTTTATGTTTCCATTAGTTATAGCTCATAAATTTCAGCAAATTAGTTGTTGAATTTTTTATAATAGCTTGATCTGTGGATATTATTGCCAATATATAAGTATTACACAATTTATTAAGCCACCTTTGGCACTGCTCCGACGGCAGTGTTCCTTCAGGCCATGTAGAAGCGTGCATCGCGATGAACTTTCCACTTAACTTGCATAAATTTGTTGCCTTACCCATGTCCCATGTCCCCTTGATCTCTTCCAGGCTCTGCTGATCACGACGCTGGCGCTCACACAGGCGGCCAAGCTGGATAACAAATACCTGCCGCCACCTGCCAGTGCGGCCAGTGCCGGCGGCAGTCCAGGAGCCGGGCTGCAGGGTCCAGGAGGTGGCTTTGGTGGAGCGGGTGGCTCTGGTGGTGGCTACGCATCCGGAGGTGGTGCCGGCTTTGGAGGCGGAGCTGGAGGTGGGGGCGGCTTCGGTGGCGGATCACCAGGTGCTGGAGGCTTTGGCGGCGGCGGCGGTGGCGGCAATAACGGATTGGGTGGCTTTGCCAATGGTCGGCCCATCGCTCCCGGTGGCGGTGCTGGTCCCGCTCCCCTTCCAAGACCGAGTGCCCCAGCTGGAGGAGCCCCTCCCGCCGGCGGACCACCCATTCCCATCCTTTCGTTCGTGAACGAGAACGACGGCGATGGCAACTATCGTTTCAGCTACGAGACTGGCAACGGCATCAAGGCCCAGGAGGAGGGCACCGTAAAGAACAAGGGGTCGGAGAACGAAATACCCTCCGTGATGGGATCCTATTCCTACACAAATCCCGAGGGCGAGCTCGTTGAGATCATGTACACGGCGGATGAGAACGGATTCGTGCCCTCGGGCTCTGCTCTTCCCACTCCTCCGCCCATTCCCGAGGCGATAGCCAAATCACTGGCCGCTCAGGGCATCAACGTGCTGCCAGGCGGTGGCTTCAGCGGCGGCGGTGGTAAGTAATTTCATTACATTTATATTTTACACAAAAAATAAATGAATTCTTCATTCTTAAGGAGGCGGTGGCGGCGCTGGAGGTGGTGGAGGATATGGTGGCGGAGGTGGCTTTGGAGGTGGAGGCGGCGGACGTGGTCCAGGTGGCCCTGGGGGCTCTGGAGGATCAGGAGGCTCTGGAGGATATGGTGCGGGAGGCGGAGCAGGCGGCGGGGGAGGATACGGAGGCGGAGCCGGACGTGGCGGTGCTCCAGGAGGTCCTGGTGAGTTATTATTAAAAATTTGAGTAAAATCGGATTGCGTTTTCAAGCAAGGAAGTCGGCGCTGCTTCCTTAACCTTTAAAGTGTTGATAATAGAATAATTTTCATCACAGGATCTCCAGGTGGACCAGGTGGTCCAGGTGGACCAGGAGGCTTTGGTGGCGGCGGAGGAGGAGGTTACGGTGGCGGTGCCGGTCCAGGAGGTCCAGGCGGTCCCGGTAAGTTGCAAAACTGTCTATAAGTTGCTATGGCTTTTTCAACAAATTTTGTCTTTATAAAACACAAAGCAAGAAGTCTGTCTGTATTCACCCTAATAATAGGAATCACTTTTGTTAATTTTTGGTTTATTGAACTTGATAAATTATGGTACCTTATGAAGGAAAACAATATACTTATATGAATTAATCAATGGAATATTTTTATGCTCTCCCAGGTGGTGGCGGCGGCGGCCGAGGAGGACCAGGTTAGTAATTACGTTAAGATCAAACAAACTTCTCAAGTTTAAAAGGCGACTTACGATCTAAGCAATATTTAGAGGAAGATTGTGTGGGAAGATGGAATGAAGAATTACCTGCACATACTCCTGGGTTAATCTCACGCTTTTTAAGCTTGATTAATGCCATTGTCTGGCCATCTTCCCACGATCTACAAAATATATTCCATAAATTATAAATTGTAACAAAAAAATACGCAAAGTCCGCCCATTAACTGATCATAAAATAAAAAGATTAGATTAGTAGGATATATTTATTTTTATTGCCAGTATCAATTTTATAATAAATCATATAAATTTACGTTTAAATGAAATGAATTACTTCCATTTTCTTCAGGAGGCGGTGGCGGCGCGGGAGGTGGTGCTGGATATGGTGGCGGAGGTGGCTTTGGAGGTGCAGGCGGCGGACGTGGTCCAGGAGGCCCTGGAGGCTCTGGAGGGTCAGGAGGCTCTGGAGGATATGGTGCGGGAGGCGGAGCAGGCGGTGCAGGAGGATACGGAGGCGGAGCGGGAGGCGGAGCAGGCGGTGCAGGAGGATTCGGAGGCGGAGCGGGACGTGGCGGTGCTCCAGGAGGTCCTGGTGAGTTATTTTTGAAGATTTTATTAAACCATCAATTCATCAGTGAAATTATTAATATGTAGCAATGGATTGGGGCCATTAGATTGTTGATTAAACCTTCACATTTGTAATTCTCTGCAGGATCGCCAGGAGGTCCGGGAGGGCCAGGTGGCCCAGGAGGTCCAGGCGGCCCTGGGGGTCCAGGGCGTCCAGGATTCCCCGGTGGCAATCAGTACGTTCCTCCCCCAACTGGCGGAGCACCGGGTGGACCAGGTGGTCCTGGAGGCTCTGGAGGATACGGCGCTGGAGGCGGAGCAGGCGGTGCAGGTGGATACGGAGGCGGTGCAGGACGAGGCGGCGCGCCAGGTGGACCTGGAGGCCCGGGAGGTCCAGGTAAGTTAATCATAAATTCAATACCTTTTCTGCTGTTATATAAGAGATTCTGTTTTCGTTTGCAGGCTCTCCAGGAAGGCCAGGAGCTCCCGGCGCACCGGGTGCAGGAGGATACGGAGGCGGTGCAGGACGGGGTGGCGCGCCAGGTGGACCTGGAGGCCCGGGAGGTCCAGGGGGTCCAGGTATATTAATCATAAATTAAATCCCTTCGCTGCTGTCATAAAAGAAATTCTGTTTTCATTTGCAGGCTCTCCAGGAAGACCGGGAGCCCCTGGCGCACCGGGTGCAGGAGGATACGGAGGCGGCGCAGGACGAGGTGGCGCGCCAGGTGGACCTGGAGGCCCGGGAGGTCCAGGTAATTCAATCCTAAATTAAATACTTTCTCTGGTGTCACATTAGAAATTCTATTTTAATTTGCAGGCTCTCCAGGAAGGCCAGGAGCACCAGGAGCCCCCGGCGCACCCGGATCACAGTACATTCCACCAGCACCGGGATTGCCAGGTGGTGGGCGTGGCAACGGCGAGTTCAACCCACAGACAGGCTATAGCTACTAATCCCGGACAAGAGTCCAACTTCAAATCCCTCGGATCGATGAAACCTCAGAGCAACGCAAGCTGCCCGAAAAATACTCTTTCTCTTACCGCAAAAAATTGGTTAACTTATTAATGTCAGCTTCCCTCTCTTTGGTTCTGTGACCTTGTGTGGCGTTCTTCTTCTATCGCAATAAATGAATCTTGAATAAAAAAAAGAAGAAAATATACATACAGACTTTTTCTTTCCACAATTTGGCAATTTTTAGACTTTTTTTTGGCGAAACTATTACAAAAATTACCTGCCGCTTAGATTTCGTGTACCAGGCGCACAGAACGCAGCAGTACGATGATTGCTAACCCATTTTATAACAGTTTGGTGCTCTCGCGAGAACCGCACTCTCCAATAAAGAGAGTAAAGATAATTGCATCGCTTTTGTACTGCTCTCTGTTCGCCTATTACACGAAATGTAAGCGGCTGGCTATTGTTATTATTGTTTCGATAATAAGAAGTTTCATAACACAAGTTTTTCCAGTACAAATTTATCAAATTCATGGTTTCATGTACCAGGCGCACAGAACGCAGCAGGAGGTTGATTGCTAGCTCATTTTATAACAGCTTGGTGCTCTTGCGAGAACGGCTCTCGCCAAGAAAGAGGTCAGTCTCTTTCTTGGAGAGAGCCGTTCTCGCAAAGATAATTGCATCGCTGTTCTACTGCTCTCTGTTCGCCTGTTACACAAAATGTAAGCGGCGGGCCATTGTTATGTTTCGGCAACAAGTTCCCTTAATAAATTTACCAAATGCATGTTTTCATGAACCAGGCGCCTCAAGTATAATTAAAAAAAACAATTTATTTAGTTTGTTAAAAATAAACATTTATTAAAACAAGACAAAATACTGATTTGTGAAAAATGATGAGGCAGATACGTAATCTACTCCTGGCGTTAATGATATTCCTATGAACACATAATTTGTATATAACTAAACCTAAAAGGATTAGGGTCTTGACTAGAGGGTCTTAGACTACAAACTAGCTGAATGTTTGCTATGCCTATGTAAATGCCATTTATGCCATAGAACTATGGCACAAGAGTGACTAGTCCTCCTTCGGCAAGGCGGTGGCGTTGGGTTCCCAGTTCACGCCGTCGTGTGGCAAATCGCTGCGAACAAAGGGCGACAGCCAGGTGAGATGCATCCGCTGGCCGAGCACCATCTCCAGATTGCCCCGCAGGCCGCGATCGTACTTCAGGGTGCCACGCTCTCTCGTCACGGATCCGTTCTTTATGATAGACCAGTGAAAGGTGAGCAGCAGGGACGATATGCCGAAGGCCAGCAAGGTGAGATCGTAGATGACCACGTAGAAGCTCTCCCAGCTGGGATACAGCAAGAGGGTAACCATCGGAGCAATGACATTGAAGAGCGTGGACCAGCGCCAGTAGATGTCCAGGTGGAGGTGCCACAGGTAGATGCTCTGCGTGATTGCCGCTGCCAAGGATCCGATAATCATGTACACCAAGTAGAAGAAGAAGTACCGGTAGTTGTGGTGCCCGATGCAGCACCCAGTGAACCGGCAATGGTGGTCCCGCTTCAGCACGCACACGTTGCACACCTCACAGTGCCAGGAGCGGGGCGGCACCAGCGTCTCGCAGTCATGGCACATGTGCCACCGGGCCAGCTGTCCGGGCTCCACCGGCGGCTTCAGCAGCTCCACTGCAAAATCAATAAATATCTTTAAGTTAAGGGTCTGTCAGAATAGTATTATACGCACTTCTTATGCTGGTGTCCACCAGCATGCATGCCAGCATATTGGATGTCAGATTGAAGATGAGAAACACACTGGCCACCCAGAACACCGTGTAGCAGATGCCGCCGATAGCAAACAGTTCCGGCAGGACGATGACGATCTGGAAAATGTAGGTCACCGGTACGAACACAGCGACCAGCAGGAAGCCTGCGAAATCCGACAAGGAACGGGGCTTCAACCGATCCCAGGAGCGCAAAATCATTTTATACCCGTTATTTGTTCCACCCCCAACTGCGTTTTGTTTTGACACAATGAACGCATTTGACTGTTACAACTAGTTCGCTTATCGGACTGGTTCATTAATCGATAAATGGGCGTTATCGAATTTCTCTTATAATTAGTGCTTAAAATTACGTTGGTAGCGTATTTGATTTTTAATAGCCTTATTATTTATAAAGAAAACAATGTTTTTGCTGAGCTCATTAAATTTTTTCAGAACTGATAGGAAAGGGTTATACTAAAGGTCATCAAGATTCTGATTAAATTGCATTCCTTCATTAATATAAAAACTCTTTCTAGCTACTTAAAGATCATATAATAAATCTCAAAATAAGACCACTGTTTAAGAATGTATTTATATTGATAAGTGTATATATATTTCACAAATGCTGATAATAAAAGCTTATATATATGTAAGGTCGATAAGTATTTCTTTTACACGCTTTATTTCCATTAAAACAATCAATTATAGTAATGCACGATGAAAGCTCAAACAATAATAAGTCGTCAGAACAAGCCAACCAATAGTTTATAAATATTAACAAAATTGTCAATAATAGAGAACATTTATTCAAGAAAGAATGACACAGTATTTAGGTATCAAGTATTTCATTATTTCATTTATTTTTTAATTGTACTACAGATATATTATTATTATTGTCTGTTATAGAACATAGCCAGAACAGCTTCTGGCCATAAGGGGTGGTTTCCCGATATCGACCATTTAAAAATAGCCACATTTAACGTGAAAATCAAGTTGGCAACACTGCAGCGGTACCAGTTCGCTCCGCGAACCGCTGAAATTGGCAGGGAGTGAGAGTGCAGCCGCAGAGCTGGCAAACGGCAGAGCTAATCAAGCAATTGCTACCATAAAACATTCCAAATGCTGCGCTGAAACCAACAACTTATCGCTCAGTCGCGTTCCACTTCGCATTCCGTTCGAATCGGCACCGTCGCACTCCAGCAAATCCGGAAAATGTCGGTGGCGGAGCACCTGATTATAAAAACAGTTGGCTTGCTGTTGCTGGGATTCCTGGGACGCACTTCCGCGGGTGTTCCCATGCCGCGGTACGAGGCCGTCCTCAAGCAGCAGTCGGCGGTGGAGGATCCCGCCTTGGGCCTCTACGACGACAATGACAAGGTAGTCCGCCTAAATGTGGACAACTTTAATGCTACGGTGTTGGACCAGAATCGAGGGGCGCTCGTCGAGTTTTACAACACGTATTGCGGCCATTGTCGGAGATTTGCGCCCACCTACAAGACGATAGCGGAGCATCTGATGCCCTGGTCCGAGGTTCTCATCGTCGCCGCCATCGATTGCGCGGCGGAGGAGAACAACGGCGTCTGCCGCAACTACGAGGTGATGGGCTATCCCACGCTGCGCTACCTCGGTCCCGGCTTCCAGCCAAGTGCCCAGCACTACGGCCAGAGCCTGCTGACGCAGGATGAGACCGAGATACGGGGACTGCTGGCCGGCATGCTGGCGGCGGAGAACATGACCAGCAGTCACAACAACACCCTCTGGCCCAGCTTCCACACCGTGACGGAGAGTGACTCCGCCGCGTCCAGCTTATTCGAGGGTCTCAGCAGCATCAAGCAGTACGTGGCCGTTGTCCACGAACCCGAAAACTCCACGGTGGGCATCGAAACGGCCCTCTTCCTGCTCGATTGGCCAGCGGTGGAGGTGCGTCGCGTCCTTGATGCCAAGGTGGCGGCCAAGTTTAAGATTGATCCCTCCACCCGGCCCCTGAGCCTGGTCGATCGCAAGGGAGCGATTACTGCCTACGCAGCAGAGAATGGGAACAGTAAAGACTACGCCAAGCAGATCGAGGAGGTGCTGCGAGAGAAGAACATCACACCCAGACCGACCAGGCTGGTGCAAGCACGGACCACAGTTGCCACAAAGACCGCAGAGCAGAGCGACCTCATCAAGGAGGTGCAGCGGAACAAGCACTTTGTCTACCAGGCGGACCTTGAGCAGGCCATTCGTACGGTGCTGCACAATGAGGTGGCCAAGGTGAGCGACATCAGTGGCGACCGGCTGCTCGCCCTACAGCGCTTCCTGGCCGTGCTGCAGCGCTACAATCCGCTGGGAGCCAATGGCCATAAGTTGGTGTCCCAGCTGAAGGACTATGTGGTGCAGTTCAACGAGCAGCTGACGGGAGCGCAGTTCGAGCAGGAGCTGAGGCGTCTGGAGGCGCAGCTGTCGCCCGTCTACTCCTCCACTCACTTTGTGGGATGCGCGGGCTCCAATCCCCGCCTGCGTGGCTACAGCTGCTCCCTTTGGACGCTCTTCCACTTCATGACAGTGCAGTCGGCATCCAATGAGGACTCGTCGGATCCGCTGGAAGTGCTGCAGGCCATGCATGGCTACGTGAAGAACTTCTTCGGCTGCACCGAATGCGCCGAGCACTTTCAGGTGAGTCAGTGGCAGGCTACGTGCTAATGACCACTTTAGTGCTGATTAGGCGGGGATTGTAATGGAGGCGGGGAGGATAGTTGATTACCAAACAAAAGACTTGCGCTGAGCTGGGATTTTTCCATCAGCTTTATTCGATACGAAAACTAATTAACTTCTGGTTTAATTTTGGCCCACAAAAAACCGCTACACTTGTATATATTTAAGTGCTGAGTTAATTAAATAATTCACTGTTTGGATCAGCACAATGTCAGGGCTGTTCTTAGTTGGCTAACCAACTTTTTTTTATATTGATTTAGCTGCTCGTACTTGGCTTGTACAGGAGCCCTAATTGTTTAGCCACGATCTGGATGAGTTGTTTGTTAGTTCTCCAGTCGAGGCTTTGATTATTGCCAGGGTGGTGAGTCATGCTTCCAACTTTCTCTTAACTGCTAAGTATACCTGCTATTTGTTTTAATGTTTGTAATACAGCCACAGAGAGGCGTTTTCAATGCCATTTGATTTACAATATAGAGAGCCACGTATATAGAGACTTTTGAGAGCCTAGAACCAGAAAGAGTGCAGCAATAAGTTTGCGAATGCCACAAAGATTAGATAAACATAATGCAAATCATTATTTACCAAGGCAACGTATTGGAGATACTGAAGCCACCAAAAACAATCAGAACTTATAGTAAATAGCTTTTATTAATAGAGGAAACCCTTCTCTATACCAAATATCTCCATTATCAGCTCATTAATAAATAAGTTTAGCAGTTTAAAGATTAGAAAACACCTCAAAGTAAAGTCTGTCTATTTACCAAGCCTCAATCATTACTGTGGCTTTTCCCCCAAAGCGAGTTATCACTTTAAATAAAAAATACAAGTGGGTTTTTTAGGCCGACAGCTGTTCCAACAATTGTTTTTGTGACGTTCACGTATTGAGTAATTTTTTATGTTAATTTGTTGTTTACACTTCGCAGGCAATGGCATCGCGACGCAAAATCTGGAGTGTGCCGAACAAGGAGGAGGCCGTGCTCTGGCTGTGGGCTGCCCACAATGAGGTGAACCAGCGGCTGGCCGGCGACGATACCGAGGATCCGGAATTCCCCAAGCAGCAGTTCCCCAGCCCGAGCAGCTGTCCCGAATGCCGTCGAGCGCCGCAGACCAAGTCCGAGAACCTGGAGATCGATTGGAACAAGCACGCCGTTTTGGGCTTTCTTAGGAATATACACAATCCGCAGTTCATTAGCCGTTACGGCATCCAGCGTGAGGAGCTGCTGCATCCCTCGGAGGATAAGATGCGACAGAAGCGTCAGATATCCAGCGTCTTCACCGACATGGACATGCGCATGGGCATGCTGCTGTACGCCTTCTGCATCGTGATGATGGTGCTGGCCTTCAAGCTGTTCGCCTTCAAGGGATATCGCAAGAAGCCCTATGGCCACGATCTGCTTGGCAAGGTGTAGAGCATGGCGGATATGCCACGGCAATGCTTCCACTAATTCTAGAAAAAGACACCGAACACTGGATACCATGACCACCTCTCTGCCGAATGTCCCTTTGTTTTCCTTTTGTAATCTTGTGGCACTCAGCGTTAGGATTAAGATAAAAGTGTGTGTTGTGTATATATATATATATTATGGACAGTTGTCGTCATCTTCTTCCAGTTGTAGTCCCTAAAAAACATTATAATCGCTTTTTTATAACGACAAAGATGCACCGAATGTGATTTTTTTGCTCCACAAGTAAAGTGATTCCCATATGTGCGTGCATTTGAATAAATAATGAACCAAAAACTAGAAAAGCAGCTTGTTTTGCGACAATGTCGGTACACTTGTTGTGGCGGGCAGTAGCACTCGAGATAAGGAACAAGCACAGAAGTAGTGTTCGCTGCCAGATAACGAACTCGATGGCGATGACCTGCTGCAGGTAATGATAAGGCGCGGCGTCAGGTGAAGGAAGAGGGTTGGGTTTATTTCACAAATCTCTGGAAATCGGGATGCCACCAGGGCAACACTTTGTACTTTTCGATGCGAGCATACTTCACGGTCACGGTCACACTTCGACTTCCTTCCTCGGCAAAGTCCAGCTCCAGATTCTTGGCCCGCATGTCCGTGCAGAGGAGTTCCCGCGTGGCACGCAGACGGTAACGTGCTCCCTGCTGACCATACGATAGCTGCGTCGGCGTGGGCACAAACTGGCGGCACAGGACAATCAACAGAACCACTCCCTCGTTGGTATTCCCTTGAGCGGGTGCCAGTTGGCCCACTGCATCGTCCTCGGCCAGAGCCTCCCAGTCGTTGACTACTTCTTGGGAAGAATGCTCCCCCTCCGATTCCTCGCGTATTTGCAGTTGCGGCTGGCGGTTCCAGAACTTGTAACACATAATCCACAAGCACTGGTACTGCTTTTGCCAGCAGGAAACGAAGATGCGCTGCAGCAGCCAGTCCAGGTGGTAGCCCTGCTCCAGGCGCACCTTAAGCGGTCGGTGGCAGTGGAAGAGCGCCTCGATGACAAGCGTTCGCAGGGCTCGGGTATCACAGTTACGTATCTGCTCCAGCTGCAGCTGGGCGGGCAGGTCGAGGTTCCAGCCCGAGGTGGCGCCGGTACAGTGGCGTCTGTAAAGGTTGCGCCAGAAGGCCCGCGAGGCCACCAATTGGGCGGTCTCTTTGCATATCAGAGCGAAGGTCTGTACATTCTCCGGTTCGATGTGCATGGCTATGTGGAACCAGATATCGTGCCGCACATTAATCACATTGTTATTGTTGCTCTCCGCCATGGCCGGAGTGGATGCAGTGGCTCGGAGCTTGAATTTTGGCTTCACCGCAACGAAAACATCCGATTGGCGGGCATAAATTGCTGTTTGGAGGATACAGTGTGAGTTTTACTGGAAATTTGGAACATCTTCTAGGCAAAGACAAGCTTACCGCATTTTCCCCTGGTGCGGAAAAGTTTATTTTGAATAAAATCATCACAATCGTCGGCATCCAAGCTCATGTTGCGCCCAACTGGCAGCAGGGTTGTCACCCATTCGCAAAATCTTACACTTGGGGAAAAATTGATTAACTTAAAAATAACTCGAGGAACTATCGGTTAAAAACTATTTTCATTCCTACACAATTTAAGGTTTTGGGGTGTTTTTTCGATTCTTTTAACATAAGCTATTTGTTATTGTATTAATTATTATTATTGTCATAAAAACCTTAAGAATAAAAAACATTAAATTTCCCAGCAAATTCGAAACCATAGTTGACAGGTGTAGAATAATTATTTGTAGCAAGCGACAACCCTGGCCAACAGCTGTTGCATATTGTTGTTGGTATTTCAGGGAGTGTTATTTTAATTTGATTGTTATTTTAATTTGAAACCGGATTCTAATCGAAGAAAATGCGGAAATACCAGCAACTGGTATTGCTCCTGATCTCCTGCCTCAGCGTGGGCATCCTGCTGATGTACAAGACGGAGAACAACCGTTTAAAATATGTCCTAAAGTATGTGAACTTCTTTGGGCGAAACGATGCCGCCGTGCTGCGGCGCCTGGAGAATGGCACCAAGGAGGAGGTGTCGCTGCCGGCCATGTGGCGTCCTCTGCCCGTTTGGCAGATGATTGGCGACAACTTCCATGCCTACTCCGCCTACTGGATGCGCAATGAACTGGTGGCCGGCGGCGAGGCGCATGTCCTTGTGGTCGGCAAACGAGGAGCTGTGGTGGACTTCCGATGCAGCTTGGACCTGCTCAGCGGACGGAGTGTGCAGGGCAAGTTCCGCTTTCAGCGGGACTCCATCGAGAGTCTGGTGGTGGATGACAAGTCCTCCAACTTCACCAACTATCACTTCTTCTGCCAAGTGAGCCGGGATTTCGGTCAGCCGGGTGGCGTTTCATTCACGGACATCACGTCCACCAAGAGCCCGGTAAAGCTGCGTCTGCGCATCCTAAAACCTGCTGGAATGAAGACCGATGCCACGACGGTGGTGCCAACTGCTCCAGTTCGCCTGCCGGCCACCATTTGCGTGGACCTGGTGGGCTACAACATGACCTCCCGGCTGGCTCGGAACGAGAATGCCCTGCTGCAGTTCTTTCTCTTCCACCAGGCCTCAGGCATTGAGCAGTTTTTGGTCTACAACTACGATGCCCTGCCCGATGAGGTGATTCGCCTGCTGGACCGCACCAACATCCATCTGTACGCGATGCCCTTTAACTTTCCCTTCCGGCAGTCAAACACGACAGCCGCCAGGGTTCGTCAGCTACTCCACACAGACTGCCTGCTCCGGAATGTGAACCGCGCCAGCTTCACCCTTCTACTCCGACCCAATGAGCTGTTCTTTCCCAACGCCCGACTGATCGCCGGCCAAGCGAAGGGATCACTGCAGCAGCAATTGCGCCACTTTTCGGCCGAAACAACTAGATTCGAGCTGGCCACCTGGTCCGTGTGCTACGATGAGCGCAAGAAACTCCTGCCCGACAGTGTCCAGTACGATCCGGAGCGAAGGGAGCCGTACAAGATGCTGCTCAACCGGCTGGAGCTACCGCCGGCCCAGCTATTGGCCAGCACGGGCGAGGTGGAGCTCTCGCTCTCCACCGGATTCGTGCACCGCTACGTGGACTGCGGACACGTGGGCAGCGATGGGCTGCACGACTGGCGTAACGGAGTGCGCCAGGACTTTATGGAACACATTAACGTGCTGCGCAATGAGGTGGATCTGCTCATCTAAGTAATAATAGCCTAAGTCGTTGTAGCCTTTAGTTTCGGGATAAGTTTGAGAGATTACTTGACTGCCATAGTAAAGCAAAGAGATTGCACAGATATTTGGTGTTTTTGTATTATTTATAGACATTTATAGCCATCGATTCGGCCCCGACCGCACCAAATCCTGCTTCATGTATTCATTGTGGTCGATCTTCTCCTCCGCTTAGCTGGAGGAGTCTTCTCGCGTTCTTAACCTAGAGAGTTACTTGAGGCGCTGCATGAGTGCGGCGTTTTTGAGGCCAGCCTTCTCGATGGTGGAGCTGTCGTCGCTCAGCTCGCGAGTGGGAAACGAGGAAACCAGAATAAAATTACTGGTCGAGTACTGAGGACGAGCCCTGTGCGACAGAAGAAGCTTAAACAGAGCCAGAATTATCAAGAGAATTGCAATAATTACGCTTGAATGAAGCGACGAATGTCGGAAACGGTGTGCGACAGATTGAACTGCGCAGCTAGACGCGATCCATCTGCCAGACGAATCTGCAACGTGGTGGACGGCGCCTCGGAATTCAAGTTGATGGCATCGCGGGCGTTAGCCTCCTGATTGGCAGCATCGTCGGGCGACAATGCGGCTGGAACTGTTGGCGATTCGGTGACCACATTGGCCACTGGGCTGCCCAGCTTCTGGCCTGAGCCCTTGAATGTCTGTGGAGCGGCCTGGCGCTTAAAATCCTCATGGCGATGGTCCTCTACATCCACATTGACCATACGACCCATCTCCAACAGCTCCTGCGGGATTTCTCTACAAAATTGAACAGAAAATATGGAAATAATTTCGGGAAATGCCTTGAAATTAAGACCAAAAACCTACCCGCGCATGACAGTCTCAAGGAACTCTTTGTTTTGTGGATCATCATAGTGACGCAGCTCGCCCCCATCGATGGAGAAGCCCTGGCTCCAGAGCTTCAGCACCACCACCGGCTTGTTCTCGCCGCCTGCGCCGCCCTGCGCTGTCTTGCCAGTGCCCACAGCGGTGTGATCATTGTCGGTCATGCCCAGACGCATGCCTTGGCCCCAAACGTTGCCGCCGCCGCCGCCGCCACTGCCACTGCTGGTGGATGGGCCCACCTCGGCGATATTCTGCTCCTGAGCAGAGCGCATCATGTCGGTGAGCTGTTCGCGGAAATTCTTGCGCTTCGGTGGACCCAGAACCTGTTGACCGGAGCGGTCAGAGCCGCCGGCATAGAAGGCTTGCTGTTCATCGTCGCTCGACGGCTCCTTTGACATGTCGCTCAGTGTGGCGAATCTAAAAGAGAATATATATATAGGAAGTATAGGAATGACGAGGTGTTTTTTTCTTTCGCTTACTTTGGCTTGGCCTTTGCTCCAGGCGGGGCCACATCAGTGGACGGGGCAGCAGCCGCTGACGATCCTGAAGCGGATGTCGCAGCCGCGCTTGTGCTGGTGGTTTTGGGAGCTGTCTTTGCCGACGCTCCAGATGCTCCAGCAGCTGCCGGTGCTGCTGTGGCTCCACTGGCCGTATTGTGATTTGGACCAGGATTGTGGGAAAAGTCCACGGACTGTGCCGGCACCGGCATGTCGGCCTGGGTGCTCCAATAATTTCCCAGAGCGTGCTGAAAGTGGCGATAAATATTCGCATTTGCCAATTGCAATTGCGCTGCTCACCTCTATGTCCCAGTCACAGTTGGTCAGATAGAACCGGGCCACGTTCTCATCCATTCCGGTGATTTCTATGAATTGTGCAATCAAATCGCCGTGCGAGGCCATTTTGTGTCTGATGTTCGAATGAAAAATGTTTTGCCCGACAAAATGATTGACAAAAATTGCAACGTTCAGTGTGACCCTACAAAAAAGAACTAAGTTGTCTGGCTAGTGTGGCCTAGCCTGCGCAATGCTGAAATATCTTTGCTCGGAGACAGTGTTGGCAAACGGTCGATTTTGGCCGGACCTGGTCACACTAATGGGCGCAATTTGAAAATTAAAAAATCCTTCTGTGTAGTTTGTATTGTTTTTATTTGTCGTACAAGCATTCACAATATGTATTAAATAGCAACTAAATAACAATAACTAGTTTAATGTATATAACGAAGTATCCAAAGCTTTACATCACCCACCGATATGCAGTATAAAAAGTAAAAATGTTCTTTCGGGTTTTGGTTTTGTTTTTTCTCTACTCAGAATTTGAGCTTTGCTGGAAGTATAATAAAAAGTGGAAAAAGATTGTGAAAATGTTTAAAGAAATTAAATGGATTTAGTTTTGGAGTTACGGAGTTATTTAATAAAAGGAAAAATGAACTTAGTGACCCATTTTTAGTCGTGATTGTGAATGCGCCAATGGAGTTAGTTAGGCCCCCAAAAGAAACGTGCGCTGGGCTTATACATATATTTATTGCAAACAATTCCAAATGTAATGCTGGTTAAACTTCACTGGGGCGCAGGCACTGCGTTTATCTCCGGGCATCCTCCCTTCTTTTTCTAGCGCGTCAGCTTGCCCTGGAAATATGTGGTTTGGGAGGAGAGTGTGGCGTGTCGTTTAAGCATGTGTTTTTATTCCCATTGACGTGTGTATGTGATTTGATTTTTGGTGGCATGAAAGATAATTGTACATTTTAATGGGGTCACAAGTTTGGCGACTGGTGTCGGCTGACACAATACCTTTCTTACCTGTAGATAGAAGTTGGCCAGCACCGTCAAGCCAACACCCAAGCCCAGGGCAAAAACGTGTGACAGATGCAGGTTGGGCAGCGGACGGCGCTTGCGCAGCAGGAACGAGAGCAGCGATCCCTTGCGGTCCGAGTAGGGAGGATAACGAGCCCTGCAAGTGGAAAATACAAACGTCTTTAATGCAGTTTATCGGCTCGGTTTTCAGATCAAACTTACGAGGCTATCTTCTCGCCCAAGGCCGACAGATCCTTGCCCAGGCAAGATTTCTTGTGTGTGAAGGTATCGAAGCCATATTTGCCATGATAACTGCCCATTCCGCTCATGCCCACGCCTCCGAAGGGCAGAACATCAACTAAGGGAGGCGAAAAATGTTAATTTTCAATGGTTTATGCTATATAGACAAATAATTATTAAACAAATAATCATAAACTAACTTTTTCTAAAGATTTAAGGCATTTTTAAGGTTATCTTAAGTGTTATGACTTCATTTTTTGGCAATACTACACAAATACCTCTAAAATTAAGAGTAATTTCATTGAATCTTACTACAATAAACAATAAATACAAGCTTAAACCTTAGCCAAGTTTTTAAATTCTATTAGCTATCACCACAAAGCACTTTTAGCGCTTTTAGCACTCTTAATACTAATTTATTACTGGCAATCACCTGGCCAAGCGTGTAAGTGTTAAACAAGCAAAAAATACATATAATTAAGTAAAAGCCGAGTCCGAAACCAAAAAAACCACTGAGCTTTCATTAAATATTCAAAACAGTGTGCATAGTATTTGTATACTTCGATCGTTTTTTCTGGAGACTGTCTTTATCCGTGTTTTCCCTGTATTTGCTGTTCAAATATTGATCGGAGAGTGTTGTGGCTAATTCAGAAAATTCGCTTAGATTGTGCTTAGAAAAATAAACCATAATAAAGGTGCATTACACAAAAATCAATACAGTATACGGTGTAGATATCTCTTAACTATTGTATATACATTATAGCAAAAATACCTCCACAGTGCATTATAGTTTCGTTGCTGCAGAATCCGCCGCTGGTTGTATTTGTCCTGAACTCTTTAATTAGCTTATTCGAGTTGGAGAACGCGTAAATAACAAGTGGTTTCTCTCTAATTAAGGCGGGGAAATATGAGGAGAAGGGTATAGATATGGATTAAGTACGTTTACACTTCGGGGAGCATCCTCTAGCATCCTGTAAAGTAGAGCTCGCAAAAGAGCGATATTTCACTATCGATACTATTCATGATTTGGCTTTGGCCAGCACTATCGATGATGCCTCGATACTATTGAAGTTTGAGTCCTTTATCATTCAATTTTGATTTTGCCCGATGAACAGTAAGAAAAATTATGTAAATGCATAAAATTTACATTTCCGCAATGTATTTTTCTCCAGGAATACACATCCTTCTTTAAATAATACGCCTAATTGCAAGTTTTTGTTCATGCCGATAGTATCGATGCATCTATCGTTATTTTGATAGCTCTACTGAAGGAAATAAGAATTACACATAAAAGACAAACGTGGGAGATCTGCAGATCTGTGCTAAGTAATTTAGAACTGTAACCAATATAAACAAGAGACAGATCTGCCAATCAATGATATATATATACAGATGCATGAACAATATGTAATGACTAGTGTACAAGGTGTATTTAGAGGCAATTACTCAAATCGGAGGTCTTAGATCATCGTCTACAAGTAGGTAGAGACTAAACAGTTATAATTAGAGTCACCATCACCAGATAAAAGGTATACAAAGTTAACAAAAGTAGAAAGAGCAATAATAACAGGTTCCGTTTCCGTTTGGAGGGATTTGGGAGAAACCGAAACCGTAGAGAAGCAAGCAAACGGACTATAGCCGCATATATCCACATCCAATTCCACTCGTTCGGGATTGATTTGTCTCCCATTCTTACCGGCATAGTGCATTATCGTATCGTTCACGCACAGTCCGCCCGACTGGGTGCCGTTAATGAACAGATTCTGAACCTCTGTTTCCGATGTGAAAATATACAGGACAAGTGGACTCTCTCTAAGGAGGAAAACATGACGAATCGGACATATTGGTTGTTGTAATTGTTTGGTTTTTCATGAGAAGGAGGTAGATTAATGATGAGACTAAGGACACAGGCTATCACAAAGTTGGGCTCACAATCGGGCATACCTGGCATTGATGAACTTAATGGCATCAAAGGCACTCTCCACAGTGAAAATGGGCAAGATGGGGCCGAAGATTTCCTCCTCCATGATGGGATCGTTGGCCTTAACGTCCACCAGAACGGTGGGCTCAATGAAGCGCTCGCTGGCATCGTATTTGCCGCCAACGGCGACGCGTCCCGACTTCATCAGGCCGAGCAGACGCCTGCAATAAAACCCCAGTCAATTTTGAGTTTCTTGTCTCGCCTATAATTCCTCGATCCATCTTACTGGAAGTTGTTCGCATTGATGATGCGACTAAGATCCGGACTGCTCTGGATATTGTCGCCGTACCACTCCTTCAGCACATCCTTGGCCTCGGCAATGAACTTCTCCTGCACCTCCTTGGAGCAGAGAATGTAGTCGGGAGCAATGCAGGTCTGGCCGCAGTTGATGAGCTTGCCCCACAGAATGCGCTTGACGGCTGTGCGCAGCTCCACCGACTTGTCAATGTAGCAGGGACTGAAAGTGGAGTAGAGTTAAGTTGCCTTAATGGGGACACGCGTGCTCTAGCTCACCTCTTGCCACCCAGCTCCAAGGTAGTGGGGGTCAAGTACTTGTTGGCCGCCGCATGGACGATCTTGCCAACGCGAGTGGAGCCCGTGTAGAAGATGTAGTCGAAGCGCTGGTTAAGCAGCTCAGCGGTTTCGCTGGGACCACCGCAGACAACTGGAAAGCAGTCCTGAAAGCAGAGGATTAAGCAGAGGGTTTGCGTTACTCAACGGTTGACAGTTTCCTGAAACTCTTCTTCAATTTTATGTTAATATCATAGTCTCATGTTTCTTTCAACTCCACATCTTTATAACTTGTTTTAAAAGACAATTTTAATCATAAAAAACCATAAAATCAGCTTGCAAATTCGACAGCGCTCTAAGTTATGGAGTTTCTGCGCTGCATCTTAATTTTCTTTATAAATATTTATGCATGTTACTGCGCTGCCACAAAAATGAATCTATTTAAACAATAATAATCGCCAAAGAATCTCTAGACTTCACAGAACTTCTCGCGCTTTCCATATGTTAATAGGTTTAGGAATAAACCTGCGAACCTAAGCCTTAACTTAAGCTTCAGTTGGAGAATTTCGCGCTTAGTCAAGTTCAACAAATGACTAAGACGCGGCGGGCTTAGACTCACATTATCCAAATATTTTGGAATGACATCGGCAATGAACTTGGCGCAGTTAGCGGCTATCTCGCTGGGCTTGATCACCACACAGTTTCCGGCGGCAATCGCGGAGGCCACCGGCACCAGGAGCAGCTGCAGCGGATAGTTCCAGGCTCCGATAACCAGGACAACGCCAAAGGGATCATTGTAGATCTGGACATCGTCCATTAGATTCACAAACGACTTTGAGGGCTGCAAATAATTAATAAATACAAGAGTTATTACAAGGCAAGAGGTTCAACAGTCGCCTAGCTCACCTTATCGGACTGAACCCACTCATCCAGATGGAAAAGAATGTGCTTAATGTCGTTCTTCATGAACTCGGTCTCCACAATGAGACTCTCCTGCTTGGGACGCCGCAGGTCCGCCTCCAAGGCGCTGATAATCTCGTTCTCGTGCTCCTCATAGCAACGCAGCAGATTCTCCAGCTGCTTGCGTCTGATCCGGAGACAGAGACAGAGACGTGGACGTAGACGTAGTCGTAGCAAAAAAATGAAATCCAAGAAACGAAAATAATTAATGGACAAATGATGATGATGATGGGACAAGTTCCGCGGTAGGAGTGCGAAACAAAGACCAAAACAAAATCAATACTAATCACAATGCACGAGAGCTCGCAGCTCGCAGCTCGCTGCTTGGCGCTTGACGCTTGGGGAAGGTCAATGTTAGCTTTACGGCCGGTTATGTGATATTCTACGATTCTGGTGACTCAACTCCGGGGCTCTGTGCTCGGAGCCCGGCCCAATTACTATGTAGAACCGTGTAAACCGGCTTGACCGCCCCGCTGCTGCTGTCTGCGCTGATCTACTTTGATCAGGCCAATAAGAGGTTGTGATAATGCCCCCTGGATCACCCCGTCAAGGTGATTCTCTGACAGCAGCAGCAGCAGCAGGTGAACAGCCGCCCGAGGTGCACTTGCAATTGAATTGAATTATTTGCTCATGACAAACATAAAACCAAATATAAGCGGACAAGCGATCGTCAATCGCTGTGAATATAAATAAAGCAATTAGCCCGCACCGTGTCCGATTCAGTAACTCATATTCGAGCTACAGTCCAACTTCCCTATAGCTCCCTTTCCTAAGCTTGCATAACTCGAACTAAATTGGGTGCTAAATCGTTTTTGGAGGCTGCATTTCACGTTAATTATATGGATTTACAGCGAAAGGAATTGGAAACAAAACTCCAAGATCGGAGTTAAGAAAGGGGATTGGCTTTTATATTTCTGAGAGCTAAAAAATGAAAACTAAAACAAGTGAACCTTAAAGTCATGGCGGAATATGCAAGAAAATCTAAATAAATATATGGAGGATGCGTATGTTTTGTTTTTTAGATTTTATGTTTTGTATTTGTACTTCTATAAACCCAAAAACACTTAAAGGCTTAAGCTATCTCACGAAAACTCAGCAAAAAGAACTCTAAGAGCTAGAAAAACCAAAAAGTGTCCATCCAGGACTTAATTAAAAGTTATCGATAACTTCTTGTCCATCTCGAAGTCATCTCAATAAAAACCTTAAGCGAGCCGAGTTCCATTTCATGAAAGCCCGACTGTATCAGTATTTGTATTTGTATTTGTATATTTGGCAAAATGTATTTAAATATAATCAAAGGCCCGCGCCGTGGAATAGAAGTGGCCAGCTAGAGCTAGAGGCGAAAAACAGTCATAGAACGTGTTCATTTGTTCGGAACTATTTGGAAAGATCATGGAATTAAACGGCCGTCAGCCTTGGGCTGAGATTCTTCCGCACTTCCGTTTCACACTTCGCACACTCAAAGAAACTATCGAAATATCTATCGCCTGTTCTTCTATGTCTTCTATTATTTCTCTTCATTTTTCGCCTATTAACATATCCAAAGGCGAGTGCTGAGTGCCGAGTGTTGCGTGCTTGTGTTTTTATTGTTTATTGTTGTTGTATGGGAAGGGAAAAATAGCAATTATTTCGGTTAGATAGCGACGGAGACAGAAACGAATTCAGTCCGCCGTAGTCTAATTGCATTCAAAGTACAACGGACAAAGTCAGAGTTCCCGCATTAATGCATATCGGGGACAGAGTCTATATTCTATATTCTATATATAGCAAAACTTTGGAATTTCCTCGCTTATAGTCGCTGCTATCGGCACTCCTCCTTATCATTTCACGTTCTGAAAAGCTCAGCGGTTCAAGGGTCAAAGCATTTGTGTCATCATTCGACATCACTGCATCTCTCTCTCTCTGAGCTCTTATTCCGAAATGAAACCATAAACCCGAAAAGCAGAGCTATTACCCTGCCACAAAGACGAGATTGTTGTATTTCGGTTAGGGCCATGGTAATAACCTCATGTAACGCGATGGTAATATAAACATGATTGTAATTAAGGTACAGTGGATATAGGTGTAAGAAAACTTTGATAGAATTTACTATATCTAATCTAAAATGAAATATTGTTTCACCAATTCACTTCCTTAAATTGTTGAAAATAACAAAATCTGCCCAAAATATGTATTTCTTATAAAAAACATTACTTTTTCTTTGAATATAATTATAAAAAGGAGCCTAGACCCATTGACTCAACATGCGGTTAAGGTTAACCTTCACTTTAAATCAAAGAAAAGCTTAATCTCTGGTTTGTCAATTGACAGTTTAAAAATATAGTTAAGGCTACTAACTTTTTTTTTAACTGTTACTGATTTAATTAAGTAAAAAATAAATAAAACAAAAAAGTTGAACAATCAAAACTGTACAAAACACCAAACAAAGCATCAAACTTTAAAGTTTAAACAATTTGCAATGAATTATGGCAATAATTCATTGGAAATATGGAATGGAAAAGGCACTACAAAACTGCATATTTAAAATTAACATAATCAAATAAATTTAGACAAAACCATTTAGGGAGTTCCATGGACGCCAGCTCCCCGAATTTTAACCCACTTTTCAGAGCTACACTCAAGCCGATATTTACTGTAACTAACAAAAGACGCTTGCCAAAAACTACTAATTAATGCCATGGGAAGAAGCTCTGCTTGAAAAATATGGAAATTTACCGTTCGAAACTTACCGAAAGCTGACGTTCCTGGTCTTTCCACTGGAAAAAGCGAGGCGAGCGCGTTGCAACGTCTGATCGTAGTTGTTGTTGTTGTTGTTGGCCATCGTAATTGGTGTTTCAGGTGTAGTTTGTTGTTGTTGGCGTTGTGTTGGGAGGAGGCGGCGTCGGAGGAGGAGCAGAGCAGGTTGGTTTTTCACATTCGCAATAGCAACATGCAACACGCATACATAGGGAGGATAACGACGGAACGGCGAAAACAAAAAATTCAAATAAAAAATCAAATCAAACAAAATAAGGCGCTTAATGTTCGTTACGTGCACGGAGCTCGTCTGTGTGTCTATGTAGGTGTGTTTGTCGGTCTCTGTTGTGCCTGTGTGTGTGTGTGTATGTCAGTTAATAATCGTTACACATCTCTTCTGTTTTCTGTGCTTTTTTTTCTCGCTCGCCCTGCACTTGCAATATATTGCCTAATTGGACGGCTGGACACTCACATCGTCGAAATTGGCCATTCTGTCGGATTCGGATAGCTGTTGTTGTTGTTGTTGCTGCTGCTGAGATGCTGCGAAGATTCCAATGTCTTGACTTTCAGTTTCTGGTTCTGCGATTTTTTTTTGTATTTTGGAGAAACCGGGCGAGAGGGAAAAACAAAGTTAGGTACAGTGGGGGGTAAGAGGGTGGTTACACTGAGAAACGTAAACAACACTGACACTCTTTCACTTTCGTTCGCATCTGCCGTTTTTTATTGTTTAGCTTTCTGGCGTTTTTATTTGTTGTTAAAATTATATGTGTACTTTTTGCGCCGTAGGGGGCAGATGACGGAAGGGTGTTCGTGTTATTAATATCAACAGGCTGAATTAAGGCACATGTAGTTCACGCGCTTCGCCAACCGTTCGCCGCGACAACAAAAACTTATGTAGTTATGGATTTCAGATCTGCGGAGTAACCAAAAAACAGTGTGACCTGCGCGCACTAGAGCCGAAAAAAATCTTGTTGCTACTAGCGATGGTTGAAAGCTTACAGATGATAATAAAATTGGAAAGGTTCAAATAAAAAAAAGGTGGGAAACTTTGCTCTGAAACAACGTAAGCCAGGTATGGCTCAAAATGTTAACGTAATACGGCTGCGTCTGCTAAAACTCTGTTAACTAGCTGACTTGTGATTACAACAAAACAACGAATAAAACCGGACTTAAGAGCCATATAACTTATTAATTTACTCGTTTTTTGTATTTTAGTTCGGCTTTTTGTTCATTTATTTTCTAGTTTCTTTAAATTCAGTTTGCAAATAGCGTCAAATTAACATTACAGCTCTCTCATGCGGTTTGAGTCGCGGCTGACAGCGGACTAGTGTTGATAAATGCTCACAGTGTTCTATTGTAACAGCGGTATATTTTAATATTCCGAAAATAATAAGGACTTGATTTAGGAATTTTAAAGGCAAAAAACAGCTTTCGTTGTTTATTTGTTTTACGTCATCCACACTTTATAGTCTGGTTTCAATTGCAACCTATTAAACGGCTTCTAAGAAATTAGCATATCAAGTTCATTTCACTAGCAAATAGCTGGTTTTTGCTCTTTAAAACACTTGTTTAATTGGATATTTTGATCGCTTAGCGAATCACACACCTTTCCGAACGCAAAAGCCGGCTGCTACTGAATGGATTGTTACTCTACAAGCCGAAAATATACGAAAATATACTCGACAAAGGGGCGCTGGCATTCATTATCAGCATTTGAGTGCGCCAGTATTGTGCTTTAATGTGTACTTTGTATGTTGTGGTCTATATACAACGCTCGATTTCGGGAGGGGAAAGTCAAGCGTGTCGCTCTGATAACGAATCTTATTGTTCTGGACTTCGTTTAATACAAGTTTAGCTTTTTTTTCAGCATTATCTTAGCCTAATCTACCGTTATCTATTTCAGGTTTACCAATATTGGTAGCTAAGCAATGTTTATTTTATTTAATACTTTAGAACGCCGACTTTAACCTAAATGTGTGTGTGTGTGTACTGCATTTTCCCGATTCTGATAATTTGTGCTTGGTAACGATGAATTTGATTAAACATTTGGGCTATTTAATGAGTTGAACGAGTCAGCATGAGCTGGCGAAACATTCAATATTTATTGGACTATTTATATAATATTAATATTTTTAAATAATATTCTAATTACTCAAAAAGAATATTATTAAACTGACCTATTGAGCTCTTTAAATAAATGCCTTGTATTCCTTTTGTATATCAAAATATACTTAATAACAAAGCACATATCGGATGCCTCAGATCTTATTTAATGTCAAATATCTCTTATATTTATTACCAACTATTTACTGCCTTTTACCCTTCTCACACTTACCAATATTTATGACAATAGTCGCCGGCCGCTCTCGATCATTAGCTGCAATGGAAATAGCCATAATAAATAAAACATATCCGCAGTATGGGTTATTACTTACCATTAACTTGACCTCCGTTGGCCTCCGGAGCGGGTCTTATCGCATTCTTGTCCACCATTATTATGTTCCAAGTTTATAAATATTTTAAAATAATTAGAAACCAAATCTGTTTCTCTTCCCATGCAAAAGTGGCTGAGAAAATGTCAACTGGAAGAATAGCAAGTATACGAAATGAAGTCATCTATTATGCAAAATCGGCACAAATGTCAACTATATTTCCAAGTCAACTTTTGTCCTTGTGGGAAAATCAATAGAATCGACGAAAGTAAATAAAACCGCCGAACTTCGAAGCTCTACGTATTGTGTCATCAACGAAACCAAAAGTAGATTTAATTGATAAAGCTATTTGAGTGCGCAAAAGTCCAGTTTCTCAGCTCAAATCCAAAATGCACTAAGCGCCATAATCAGTTTCAAGTTCAACCCGTCACACACTCTGCGACATACGCATAAGGCGCATTGGCCAATCGTCGCTGAATTAATTAACGTCTTGGCACGGGCACTTAGCACAGTGAGTTTCGATGGCGCACGTTTTCTGTATGACAACACTTGTAGCATACAAACATATATATTCATTATAATAAAGACGGATTGCTGTCTTGGCGAAGTTCGATTGCATATTTATTTTTAGAAGCGAAAAGTATGCAAAAAATTCGCTGTTATCAGCGAATTAAGTATCAATTTAGCAAGGAATTTGTTTACATTTATTATTTATTTATTTATTATTCTATTATCTTCTTTTTTATAGTTATTATACAAAATATACTAGGCTTGAAAGATAATTTAGACTTTATTTTAGTTCCCGATTTTGTATTGATTATCTCATAATATTTATGATCCTAAGATCATTTTATTTTGTATTTCCAAAACACTTTTCAGCTGTTTAATTAGGTCTCAAATTATATGTTTTTACGAAACACACAAGTCACTATACAAACTGTTCTTAGTTTTGATTTTAAGCAAACTTCAGCCTTAATTTCTTTGGTTTGAATTTCACTTTTATGACAGCATCTGAGGTCGCGAATTGTCAACGCGTCAGTTGGCTAATCACTGCGATTAAATAACCGTTGCTCTGCGTCCGCTGGCACTTGAAAACTGGCCTAATCTCTACAAAATCCACGCACGATTAGAGGCGCAAAACAAACTGAGTCCACAGACAGACCTCGGCGAAATGGTGGCCAATTGGTAACTGACCAACCGTTGACCAGTCTGGGTATCAGGTAACTGAAATCCGTGCCCGATGCAGTCCGTGGGGGGCTTTAATTACACTTTCCGGCGCCGCGCGCCGCTCCAATTTGTATGCGCAACCCGTCACTGCACGCCGACGACACCCGCAACTTGAAAAGCAAAGCAAAGCTAAAAAAAAAGTATTGAAATCGACACGCATTCGGATTCGAATTTCGTATATGATGAGGACTCCGATTCCGAGCTGGATTCACCTGACGCCACCGCCGCCGCGCTTCAAACACGTCTAAACCAAAAATAAAACTGGCTAATAATTCAATGGACTCTCGGCTCGACGCTTTTCCAGTTTCAGTTTTCTTTCTTTGTTTTTGGGCCTTGTTTACACGCTCCGCTCTTCAGATTTGAATATTATTTATTTCTGTCTTTGGTCACAGATGCACACGACGAATTCTGGGCTCAAAAACCAGAGATAATGGTGATTGATTGGGACTACAGTCCGGCTTCTGTAACCCGAACCTAGAGTAGCAATCACCTTAAGAAATACTGGTCGCCTTACAACATAGTTGTAGGATCGATTAAGAAACTGGAACCACCAACTGCCAATTAAGAAACTGGACTTACACACATTTTTTAGCGAAGCAATTGAATGTGATTTTGTAGATACTAGTTTTGTCGTTTTAACGTTTTTTGTATTTTAGTTTGTCAACTGGTCCTGAGATTAACAAATATTATTTATTATTTGACCAAGAGAAAGGGGGAAATGTATTATCAATATATAATACGATAAGACTCCGATAGTAATCGATTTAAATCGATTTATAACTTTTTCCCGCTTTACCAGACAGACACAAATATATCTTATGAAGGAGCCAAAAAATGGTAAATTATTTGAAAGCTTATTTATATTTAATTAAGGAACTTCTACTTATATATAGAAGGCAAAAGATAAGATAATTCAAGATAGAAAACATTAAAAAACGCTGACACTTGCACAATCTGAATCTCGAAAACTTGACCAGGGGCTATTAAGTATTTAAGTTAAACCTTTAACTTGCGTAACTCACAATTAATTATATTAAAGTCAAGTTGTAATTACAGCACTTTTGTTCAAAATTTAATTAAAATACACGACAATGAGTCAAACTGCTGGAGAAGATATCAACTTATTTTTATATGTTACACGATGAGCTGCCGAAATAGGTATAGATCGGCTTAGGCTAAAGATCGTCCCGTAAATAATAATTTGTTTGCTTTTTCAAACAGCTGTTTGGAGGCTGATATAAGGTGGAGGTAGAAAAGCAAACAAGTGAATAAATAGGCAAACACATAACCAGTTTTCAGTTTTATTTAGCATCGCATCGAACCCGAACCCTGACCATGAAAGCCGCCGGACCAACGGACAAGCGGACAAAAAGTCAGTGCCACACGAAGATTGAATTAAGCAAACACTTGGCGCAGGGCGCAGAGTAATCTCTATCTACCCCAGTAAACCTGCAAATTGGTATAATCGAGCCCCCCATCAATCCATATTCTATTGCCGTAATTACCCCGTTCTCGGCTAATGGCTAGTCCGGACTTTAAGCTCAGTTTTACTCAACTTTACGACACGCAAAAAATACGAAAAAAAACAATTGTAAAAGTGAATTGAAATGGAGAGGTAATTTTATTTGTTCACAGAGTCAGCGCAATTTTTAAAGTCACGCAACCGCCTTATTTTCGAGTTTTCAACTTCTATTTGTATTTCGCTTTTTGGCTTCATAAAAGTCTCATTATGTCCGAGTACTTAGCAATTCTTTTTGTTATTCTAAATTGTTGCTGGCTTTATTTTTTTTTTGACAAAAACCCGAATAGCATTTGCGTCGTACTTATGTGGCTCTGGGGAAATAAATATATCTAGATGATAAAGTTTAGCCTTGACCCGGGTTCCGGGTGCACGTGGAGGCATCTCTGGCACCCATTAAATGAGATAATTAACGATTCTGAGTATAATATAGTACAATTTGGGATATCAAAACATTAAAACTTATAGATATTCTCATTGCAATTAGTTTTGCAAACTGCAATCTAGTTTTCTACATACTTAGTCTACTTTAATCTCTTTATAAATAATGTATCTGCTGAAATATAAATATCCTAACTATCTGTATTTTAATCTTTTCAGTCATAAGTCTCTTAACCCTGAAACCTTTTTAATGTCAGCGTAATTATATGTTTTCTTCTATACTAAACACTAGGCTACATCTTATTTAAAATGCAGCTAATCTTGGGCTTATTACTTACTTACTTTATTACTAATATTTAACGTAAATGCATTATAATTTAATAATAGACCAGAAACGCAACCGACCAGGCTAGTTCTTCTACAAAGTAGCTTGGCCTGTTAAGTGATCAATATTATAAGCTATCATCATCCAAACACTGAGCTTTTACCAATTGAATTATTCAATAAAAGATAAAATATCTTTGTATCTTTTTAGTATACTTTTGAGCTGTATTTGAAACTTCAAGCTTTCGCAACTTTAAAACAGTAAAAGATACATTTCAAATACAAATTCAAGCTAGCAAATATTTATATTTCATAATATTTATATAGATCTTGTAGTGATCTTTATTTAAATATAAATTGTTAAACTATTTAAATATATAATATCTATTATCTTATTTTAAACCAAACTTGTACGTTGTTGTTTTATAGGAATTAATATAAATATTGCTGAGGTTCCGAATATGCTACAGATGCTGAAAGAATTAGGATATAGCTATAAAATAAACTAAATAACAGATTAATTTGCACAACTAAAATAAAAAGACTATTAAAATATTCATGATAGTATTTAGATGGGATCCGTTTCGATCCAGGAATCGTCTCCTGCTCAACTTTAGCTTAGTTCCAATGTCCTAGGTTTATTCTTCTCCGATAATTCCTTAGAGAAAATATTCATAGCATACCTTTAACCGTCGCTCTTCGAGCGGAAACCAAACCTCGCTCCCCCAAATAAATGGAATGAAAGCCAACGAATTTCCACAATTATTAGTGTATAATTTATTATTAAATATGTTATAAAATTTGTTTATCGTATAAAATATACTCTTACTCTTGACTCCTCAAGTCCACATCTATGTATATATATATATACAATATATACATATATATATATTGGGTATATAAATATGTATGTGTATGCATGTATATAGAAAAATGACCAAGCCACGCTTCGCAGTTGCCCGTCCGCTCTTCGTTCACTATTATTTCTGACAATTACAATTTGAAACTGCAACTCGTTATTGAATCTGTCGCTTGATTTTGTTAGATTTCCATTAGCTTCTGGCAAATATACATATATATATATTCATATGACTTACGTAGCTGCTTACTGGTGGGTGTACCTAGTACCCGCACTTCCCTACATATGTTTATGCTGAGTGGCGGTGAGTGAGAATGTATGAGATAATTTTGCGTATGCCGAGAACTTGGTCTCTATATATATATAGTATATACCGAAGCAAATCATAATCGAAGGAGAAGAGTGGGATGTTTTTCCTTTTTCTAGATATATGTATGTAGTGTGGGGGTTAGTCTATGTTTTAAGTAACTATGTAAGTATGTGACTATGCGAATAAATGTGGTTAGTATGCTGTCGATCGTTCGATCCTCTATGAATATCCTTGCTGTATGCAGTATCTTTTGCTATGCGAAACCAGTAGCTGGCACTATCAATATTTTCCTTATGCTGCTCTGCGCTCGTTCCGATCGAAATCTATATATGCTTTAACTTTAAACTTAAAACTGTGTGTGTCGTCGTCTGATCCTGGCTTAAAATTTAAATTTGTACTCGTTTTGTACTCAATTGCTCCATAATTATTACATATGTGTTTAGTAATGTGTGTATGTGTGTATGCGTAGGTTTAATAACTTCCAAATACCATCCAAAATAATCGAATTTAGATACAATCTGTGGTTGTTGTCTTCATTTTGTGTTGGATTTGGGGCTAACTTAATTGCTAAATGATTTTGACAAAATATAATTATGATCATAGGTAAGTAAGTGTTTTGTATGTATAATTTTTAGAGATTTTTTTGTTATAATATAGTAATAATGAAATCATTTCTCTGTTTTTGCCGAGAATTGCTTGTTGTTGTTGTCGTGTCATTAAAAGTTTTACTCAAAATTGTATTTTGATATAAGAGTTCATTCCATTTCTTCATGTTTTCATTTGTTTTTCTTTTTTTTTTACCATAGTCAATCGATTTGTTATATATAAAAAGATTTCCTTAATCAATATGTATGTTGAGGGTTATTTTTGAAAATCATTCGCACATCTCTAGGGATCATCGTTAGTCGTTTTTCCTTACTTATTTCCCTTTTTCTTAACCGCTAAGTACGTAATACGAAAAAAATTGAATACCTGATTTAAGTTTTGGATTCGTTTTTAGTGTTTTTACTTTAGTTTAGAGTTTAGAGGCTACGTTTTTATGAGCATTCTGCTTGCTTTTAGAATTAATTGTTGGTTCGGGCAAACTTTTGTTTTGTTTGGTGTTTTTTTGGAATATATTCGGTTTATTTTAAAACAAAATACCTGCTTGCAATCGAAGTAATCGAGTGTATGTGTATTTTTGGTATGTACTTTGTTTGTAAAAAGTTACATTAATTAACTATTTTATGCGTAGGCTTTCTTTGAATGTTGTGTGTAATGTTAGAATTGGAAAAAATCGAAGTTATCGCTATAAACAACGATGTTTTCCCATCTCTAATATGTAATAAGAGCTGGAAAGAATCGAAGCTAATCGATAAACATCGATGTTCGTCCATCTCTAATGTGTAATGAGTGTAGTGTTTGTTTTTGTAAGTTATTGGTTTATGCTTTTTTATTCGTTTTTTGATTCTTAAGCCTTTGGCAAATTGTTCAGTATATTCTCATGACTTTTAGTTTTAGTAATTCTTGTTGTTTTGTGTTTAACATACTTTAGTATATTCTAGATATATAATATATATATATGTTTAAATGCTTTTTATTTTGAATTATGGCATTCGGTATTCTCGCTTAGATCTCAATAATTGTCCTCCCCCTCTTTTCATTTTTTTAAGCTTGTAGTTAATATTTTTTTTTGCTTTTTTGTTTTAGTTTTTTTTACACAATTTCTAAACTGTGGCTTTTAGAAAACGGCGCTCATTTGTAATGATATATAAGTATTTAGTTCTTTAGTATTGGTTTTGTTTTAGTAGTAAATCTCACACAAATATAAAATATGGCATTCTCTCGGATGTCGTCGCTAGGCCCGATACGGTTACGATACGATATATATATGATATATATACACATATGTGTTGTGGGATGATGCTGAATGTGTGCGAGTGTTATTATTTATTTTTTATTATTTGGATTTGAATAATGATTCGATCTGGATCACAAGAAATGAACGGCGCTTCAAGGTTTACGATTTACGATCTTACGATTCACGATTTACTATTACCGATTCACGAATCGGTTATTTATCGATTAAAAATGAGGTTACGACGAGTATGTTATGGCGATTCGTGTGGGGTTGACTAAACTAAACTAAGGTGTAAAATAATTACGATATCTACTCTCTATATAGCTCTAAATATGTTGGTAGGTTGACCCCCCGTCTGTCTGCATTCTGCGATCTGGTGTATATATTACGTGTATATATATAAATATTGTATATGTTTTTTGTTGCCATCGCTCTCGTAGAGCCTTCTAGCATTTTTGCATCATTTTTTTAAGGTATGGTTAGTTTTTTTTTTAATGATTTTAGGGTTTCTTTTGTTTTTAGTTTTTTTTCTTTTGCGCATTTTATGCAATGTTGCTTTATTCGTGGAAGGAGTGTAGCTATGTATTCTCTCTCTCACACACATCTCTCTCTCTAAGGTCGGGTTTTTTTTAACACAAGTACACAGAATATAGAATGAACGTTTTAAAAAACAGGTAAGGTAAGAAACATAACGTAAACTAAGTAACTAAGTTGGCTAAATACATTTGCAATTCTTCACCAGGATCTATAAAGCCTAGAAACGCTCCTAGTCTCTCTGTTTTCTGTATATATTTGCTAGTACAAAATCGTTCCACTTTCAAAGACAGATAATTTAGCTAATTTAGCTAATTCATTCGTCATTTTTACATTGTTTTACTTGCATTGTTTCTTGTTTTCTTGCTTGTTTCTTGTGTTTCTTTTGCGAGGAACATGTCACCTAAAATGTGTATTCAATACGCTCATACATTGTATATTGCTCTGGATTTTGTCCATACGTGTTTTAACTATGCCACGCCCCCGCTAAGTCTACTAAATGCTAATGAACACATTGAGTCAAAAATTATGATAATTTTCTTCGTTATTTTTGTTTGTTTTAGCTAACCCCTCCTCTACCACTGCGTCCTTCTTAATTACAAAACGGAAAGCCCTGCCTGTTATGCCGGATGAGGATGTGATATGGGGATGCGGATGTGGATGTGGATGCGGATGAATAATAATGTCAGTTAAACTCGGTTTTTGTCAGCTATGCCCATGAATTATGACTTTATGATCGGATCTCTATAGGTATAGGTGTGTGTTAAGTTAAGCTATGTTAAGTTACTTTACTTTATATCAATGTCATTGCAATTTTTGAGTGTTGTTCGTTTTCACGTTGTTTTTCTTTGTTTTTTGTTTTATATATTTTTGGCCTCACCATAATATATGGCTCTTTAAGTTGGCTCCGAAATTGCGGTTTAGTTTTAATCAGTCTTTGTTAAAAAGTTCAACCAAAAAGTCAGCGGGTTCCTTCAATTGTTCACTTGTTTACTTGTTTTTTTTTTTCTTTGTTTTGCTTTGCTTTGCTCCTACAAAGTTCGTGTACTCACTTGCTCAGTCTCAATAATATAAGAAATCAGTATAAAATACATACAAATATGGCGAAAAAAAAAAATAATTAATTTAAGAAACAGAACAGAGTTTGAAGGACAAACGAATTAAGAATATAATACAAACATTAATACCATATTCCGCACAGTGTCTGTCTGCAAAATCAAAGTCTGAACCTATATCGTATATAACCCTATGTAGTAATTATCTCTCTCTCGCTAAGCAACCGATGCCATAAAAATCGCACTCTCTATCAGCTAGCAAACTGCCTTTTCAGTCTAACTAACAGGTATTTGAATATTTGCATCTAGTAAATGGTTGAGAGTTGTCTACCCCCTTTTTAGCTTTATCCTTTTCACTAGGTCCTCTGACTGCTCTTCGGACTATCCATCGCCTACTACTAATTATCTCCTATATCCTATATACGCTGCCTTCTTCCACTGTAGTTTCTTCCTTCTAGTTGGTTGTTTTCGGGCTTGCTTTTGTGTATATTCGCTAGGTATATATATATATATATGTATGTATATATACGCGTCTGGCATATATCTAGATATCCGTAGATACATATGTGTAATTCGTATTGTTGTATTGTGTAAATTACCAGAATCGTAACCATTATAACTCTTAAGCATTATCGAGGTAATCGTTGTAGCACTTAAGCTAAAAAATTTTCGCTAATTTCCCATGCACTCGGAATTTCCTTCTACTGATTTTGTTTTTATAATCCTTTTCCGGCTCCCTTTTAATCTTTGTTCCTGTTCAATCTGATCGCTTAGCTCTTGTGTGTGTTTGTTTGTGTGTGTGTAAATGGTCTAAAAAAGATCGGCATAAACCTAGCTTAGAATACGTGCACAAACCGCTTGTAAGGGTTAGACCCTTCCTTGGAGTCTGGCGACAGTTCTATGAGGAACACAATGCGACCGTCTGGCATGAGGGCCACATCGCAGGTTCGATCCTTCTCGTCCAGCGTCGGCGGCATTAGCGGATTTATCGAGGGACGCACCTCAATCTGAGTAAACGGAGGGGATTAGCAAATGGAATTATAGCTGTGGATTTGTCAACTTACATCCCACATAAAGTCCAGGTTCTGGTTAAAGACCAGGATGCGTTGATTCTTGGAATCGGCCACTATAATGCGGCCTTCGTCGTCACAGCACAGGCCCGATGGCCGATTGAACTCGTGGAAGCCCGAGCCCTCGTGTCCCTTAACGGACAGGATCTGCAAATAGGAGAAATCAATTAATACCACGAAATAAATTGGCAAGCTAAGGCAAACTCACATCATTAATGTCAGGATCGATCAGGTAGAGGCAGTGGTTGTCAAAGTCAGACACTATTATGTTGCCCGTGGGCGTATAGCAGACGCCTCGTGGCGAGGCAATCCCCTTCGTCTGCCCATGGTTGTCGAACACTATCTGGCGGATGAATCGACCCTCCGAGTCGAACTGTTGAATGCGATGATTGCGCGAGTCGGTGACCACGATTTGGCGGCGAGAATTGACAGCCACATCCCAGGGATACTGGAACTGGCCGTACTCCTTGCCATAGCTGCCGAACTTGAGCAGGAAAACGCCGCTGGCGGTAAATATCTGCACGCGATGGTTGTCCTTATCCACCACAATGATCCGGTTGTCCACATCCACGCATATGCCGGCGGGCAAATCGAACTCTCCGTTGCCCACGCCCTTGCGTCCAAACTTGAACTTCAACGAGCCGTCGGGATTGAAGACCTGAACTCGATTATTGCGACGATCGGAGACGAGAACATGGCCCATCTTGTCGACGCACAGGCCCCACGGCCGGCTCACCTGTCCGTCCTCATGGCCCTCGGTGGCAAAGGACAGCGACAGGGCATTCGAGTTACGCACCTTGACCAGATCCATGCAGCCCGGTATCGCTTGCGTCGTCCGAGGGGCACTGAAGTGTAGGCCAGGCGAGCTGCGCAGTCCGTTGAGCTCCCAGTCCAGAGCAGCGCTGGACATGCCGCAGGCACTGCCTCCCCTTGGCTGCATGATCGGGGACGGGATGCGGAAGCTGTTGTCGCGCAGCAGGGGACGTCGGACATTAGTGGAGGCCACACTCAACGGATTGGTAGGCAGATTCATGCCAAAGGCCAGGTCCATGCCGTTTCCAACGTTGCCCACGTTGCCAACTCCGCTGACTCCGCCGCCAACGGCTCCGACACCAACGCCTACGGCTGCAGCCGCCACGGCACTCACGCTTGAGACGCTCGGCACGATACCATTGCTGCTAGAGACGATGGGCATGTTCTTGTCGTCCACCAGAATGACGCCGCCCTGGTTGCGGATGTCCTGCAGCAGACTGTAGTCGGGTGGGGCGAAGGCGAAGACCTCCTGCTTGGGCTGCAGATCCTTGTAGATGCCAGCGAACTGCTCCATCTGCCGCTGGCCATTGGTCAACTTCATGGCAATCTCAATTTGGTCCATGTTGCAGGCATTGTCCGCCACCTTGCTCAGCATGTCGGAGGTCTCCGAGAGTCCGGCGAGGGCCGACTTTAGGCCGGCCATCTGATCGTGCAAAATGGCGAGACGGCGCTGGCGCAGCTTTTCCACAAAGTCGAGAAGGAAACGCTCGCGATCCTCGATGGCAATGATGAACTGACGGAAGGCCTTGCGTATATTGTCGCTCAGTTCGCTGCAGTTGCGCTCGATCAGACGGATGAAGGCCAGAGCCTTGTCGATGCTGCTCTTGATGCATCGCGTTCCCACCTGGCTGCTCTCGATGGCGCCCTCCAGCTTCTCCTTGGATCCCACCATAAAGCTCTGAATTGACGCATAGCTGTGCTCCTTGTGCTCGTGCAGCGTGCAGCACTGGCACACTAGCTTGCGACAGTAATCGCACACGTAGCGCAGCATCTCGTTGTGTATGTCGCAAATGAAGTTGCCACTGGGCGGCGTATGGACATTTGCGGAGCTGCCACCGGTGGGCGAGGCCCCAATGGGCGTCGGGAGGGAAACGATCGAATGGTTTGAGGACAGAGGACTGTTGCGGTGCTCCCTTAGGCAGTCGTTGCACATGAACTCGTTGCACTCCAAGCAGCGGATCGAGGCGCTTACCTCGCACCAGCCGCAACTAATGCTCGAGTTATTGGATGATTCCGGTGACATCTTGGGATTGCTACGGGCACCGCTACCGATCGGACCCATGCTGAAGTCGCCATGCGTTTCCAGGCCGCCCAAGAAGTTATTGATGAAGAAGTCCGTGCGTGGTGGCGAGCTACGAAGGGATAAATATATATGTTATTTATCTTGTTAAGTAGTTATTAAGTAAAGACTCACCTCTGACCCATATTGGAGAGCATGCCTACGTTGAGATCCCAGGCGGGGAAGCTGTCGAGGATGCCCGCAAGCAGCCGCTCGGAGGAGTTGCTGGCATTGCTGCTAACACTGCCGCCGCCACTGCCATTGGCCGTTGAGGAGGAGTTGGCCACGCCATTGGCGCTCGGCGCATTGCTGCTGGCCATTTGTTGCGGAACCGAATTGTTTGACAACAGTTCCATCATAAGAGTAATGTTGCTGGTGAGATCACGTTTCTATAGCACAAGGCGGCAGTCGTCGTCGTCGTCGATGCAAGGGCGCTTTTCCGCTATAAAAGTGAGCAAGGAATTCCCGTGAAAGTACACTGAAACTTTAATTTTTTGTTGAAATCTAAAGCAATTCGGGATCAATCAATTGTGTTTTCTAAACAGCGTTTGGAACGCGCGTGCGATGATACGTCGTCGGTTGCCGAGGGGTAGCAGCTAACTAAATTGGCCAGGGAAAATGTCCTGCATTAAGTAGTCCCAAAGCAGGCATGCAGCTGCATCGCCCAGCGTCTTAGGTAGCGAAGAAAATTCCCCGACCCCTGATCCCTTAAGCAGGCCCCGAATCCGAGGAAAATGCAACCCGAGGAGTGGCAGCTGTGTGGCGCGAGCAGCCGCAGCAGGTCAGATTCGTGCGTGTGTGTGTATCTTTGTATCGAGAAGAAGACGCACAATCCTGAATCCTGAAATCCTGGAATTTCAAAATCAGCCACGCATTTCCTCTAAATTTATGAGCATAAAATGGCCAACTTTTCGCGCGCAATTCTTGGGAATATGGCTGTACTTCGAAGGATATACATATATATATTTTTGGTAACCCAGATACCAGAGCTTGGAAATTCCCGACTGTTCCTGATGCCCTCGAAAAGCGAAGGAAAACAAACGGTTCAGAATGGCACTGGGCTAGGATTAGAGAACGAGAACCCACCCTCAGTGGAGCACACTCCCCCACCTTATCCAGCTTTTCCACCCACTCACCACCACCGCCTCACTCTGCCGTCTGCAGCAGTGCGCAAGCGACTTTTCCGGGTGGGTTGGGGGGTTTAGAACGTCGTAATAGAAACAACAGACGGACAGAACTGGTTGCCATCTTCAAGACGTCAAGCAATGTACGTAGGTACGTCGAATCAACCAAGCCGACCGACCGACTTTCATCCCCTCAAACAGAAGCAGGATTTCGAGGCGACGACGGCTTCTTGTACACTCCGCCAAAAAACTTGATGACCCCAAACAACGTGATCCTGATTTTGGGTAATTCAAGTTAATTTATAGCATAACTTAAAGGGTGGTCCTACATACGAATCCCAGTTCTTCTGGGTTAACCTGGGAAGGGTTGCCGAATGGTTTGGGGGGGTTTTTAAGGAAAACAAGAGTTTCGTCTAGCAAAAAAGGATCAAATAAATTTATTAACTCACCGTTTCTTTCGGGATGTATATATAACCCTATGCTTTTATAAAGGAATGTCTTATTTTGCAGTGGTAGGGGAAACATTATTAAAGAAATTTATAGTAAGTTTGTGAATTTATCAGAATTGTAACAAATTTAAACCTCTTTAGCATATGATATGTTTACCGGATCCTGACTATAAAGAGATATATCTATTTTAATGTTTTCTAATCTAATTCTAATTCTAATTATTTATATATTTTACGTTCTAAATGATTTCTAATAGAGTTAGGGTTTCTCAATATTTTTTTTTTAGATTTAAAAGTTAATTATGTATCCTTTTACCGTAGTTTAGCAACTTTAATCATAGTTAAAAGCTAACTAAATTAAACTAAAGGAATTCTTCGAGATGCTTACAGAATTCCATTAAAAACTTGTAGAAGAGTTTATTTGGTAAAGGAGGTAATTAAGGATATCATGTACCTTTAAATTAAAGAAGATTTCTACTCATAACATCGGTGATTAAATCAAATTTCCAAACTCCATTTTGATCCATTTCCTATAAACCCAACAAGGAGAAAGGGGTTGCTATGGGACGAGATTTCTAATGATTTCATCGAAGGAGTATTGACGAATCTTGGCGAATCCTGCGAATCAATACGCAAGAACTCCGCTTTGATCCCTTTTTTCCCAACGTAACAATGCGACGCCCTTAGGCAATGAATGCAATTCTACGATATTTTCGAACCGTGTAGACAGCAGCAAGAACAACAACAACAACAACAGGGATAAGAGCAGGAAAAGGACGAAGAGGAGGAGGAGGCAGAGGCTAAACTACCCTTGTCACCCTTGAACATTTTCCATTGAAACTGGTCTGCTGTCTCCGAGTCGCGCAGAACGTGGAAAAAAACACGACCAAGAAGTTAAAGTCCTTTCAAACACACACACACGCACAGCCACAGCAGCACACGTACTTGTGCGCCTGTGTGGGTTTCTGTGTACGTGCAGGCGAGGATACAACGACTACGACGCAAATTATAACGGGGGATGAGGACGAGGGTTGTATTTACACACAAGTTTCTCTACATGTCCGTTTGTAGGTGGTTTCTGCGCCGCAAAAATCGTGTATATTTGTGTATGTATATTTTGAAACAAGACAAATACAAAAAAAAACAAGGCGGGGGGGAAAAGTTGAGAGGAATCTTTTGCGAAATCTTCTTCGTTGCTTGCAGAAAATCAATACATTTTTGCCTTCGGAAATTAAAGTTTATTTATTTATTTTCCGTTGGTTAGCTTATCGCTTGCAACGCCCCAAGTATCCGCATCTCTTTCCCGTACACACCTTTTTTAGCAGCCGCATGCAAGTCGCCGTTATATCCGCGCTTTTATTGTTGTTTTTTTGAAGTTTCTACTGTTCGTTTTTTCTTGTTTTCCTTTTTGCCGTCTGTGTTTCGCTAATTGATTCGATTTCGTATTTGATTCGGTTTGAATTTGATGCGGTTTTCGTTTTGATTTTCAGCGGATTTTCGCGAGGCGAAACACAAATGGGTTTCTTCCAGAGAGTTCTTATTAAATGCGTAATCCCGTGTCCGTTCGCTCCCGACATTCGTGTATTCCTTATTCCGACTGAGGAAGAAGATACATCTGAAAGCGACACCGAAACCGAAAACACAACATAACACGCTCAATCTCAATGCTCTCTCGCTGTCTCTGTTGCTTTATTCATCATCATCATCATCATGAAGCCCAAACAAAAAAAAAATAACATAATAATAAACTCAAATGTATCTCACACAGTTAGTTTTTTGATTTTGATGTGCGCGCGCGCTCCTAAAATTTCGCTCTGACTCTCTCCTTCCGCTCTCTGCTTTCACGCTCGCTCTTCTTCTCTCCTTGACACATACATATGTATGTATGTAAATATGTATGCTAGCATGCACATTTTTATCTTCTATTTATTTTCACTTATGCCGCAAAGAACTGCAGTAAAATGCAGCCAACGGGAGAGAGGGTCGTGGCATTAGTTTAACAAAATGCACTCTTATTAGCCCCATGCAATGGAGTCCACTGATAAAAAGTCCCAACAGGCTCACAACAGCTTATAGGACAATGGCGTCCGATTGGAGCTAGGGTAACTTGGAGGGTATATTGCTTTTTTCACACAGCGGAATATTATCCTAGCATTAGTTAGCTACTCTCGGCACAACTCAACTCAATATCCATTTTTGCTTATTTCTAACCATTTCAACAACTTAAACCTGCGTTTGTTCACCACTCACTTGTCAAATTCATGCACTCTTCGCGATCACAGGGTATCCCATAGTCGTCACGTTGCTTGCTGTTGCTTTCCCGTCCGTTCTTATTCGTTTATCTCATGTGGTGTTTGATCGATGTAGAAAGCTATCGAAATCTTTGGAAATCGTCTATCGTTGTTATTGTTTACAAATTGTTTACATTTTCCCCGGTTCTGCGGCGTATCTATCTGCGTAAGTTGTGGTACCACCCTCGTGCACTTTCCTCCTGCAATTAAAAGCCATGAACAATTGCCCTTATTGTGTGTGTGGGGCTTTGGCGCGTTTGCTTCTCGTGTATTATTTACTTTGGCGGGCGTGTTTCAGCTGCAGGTTTTTCGATGCACGCTGGTTTGTTTGGCTTAATCGAACGCTTCCAATTCTGACCCACTTATTGTGGCGAGGACTAGGACTCGAAATCGGCTCGAATTCTTCACTCCAACCTTCGCGCACGCATTTAACCATCAAACTGCAAAACTCATGTTCATGCGCTGCCCTCTGCTCGTCGCTCTCTCTCTCTATTTTCTTCGCTGCTCTCTCGGTGCTGACGCCGCTGCCCTTCTTGGTCGCACGTTGTTGTTGTTGGTATTTGCGCCCCTGTTTCGGTGAGAGCAGCGGGCATAGTCGACTGGCGAGTGTTCTTATTCAAAGAAAACTGTATCTGGTCACACTGACACTAAGTTTCCACGAAAATTAAAACAAAACTGGCAAGAAAAAGTCCGGTAAAAAATCGAAATAACTTAAATGGCTACAAGAAAGGTAATAAAAAAGATATATGTGTTATATATCTTTTTATGTTTGCACCAGAATAAAACATGTTCCAATTAGGACATTCATAAGTCACCTTCCCATATGAGTTTTCCCCCAAACTGAGCACACTGAGCGACTAAGAGAGCGATGAGCAGCAGAGAGCGAAAGAGAGCCACTTACATTAACGGCGCATGTGGCGCGAAAATGCGGAAAATGGGAATAAACGTTGGAGCGGAGACGGAGATTTGAAATGAACGGAGGAGTAGTGGGGAGGGGCAGACACCACCGGATGACGATGAGACCGGTGGCGCGCATTTTACTGTTGTTGTTGTTGCAGGAAGCATACACCCTTAAGGAACTTGTTTTGCACTGACAGAAATTTTGTAGACTTTATCTACAAGCCGTGGCCGTTGATAATTGGGAATGGGAAGGGGGAACGGGGAATGGGAACAGGCAACTGGAAAGTGGAAACTGCGGGCGGGCGGCGAGCAGGTAAAATGCGCAGGTGCGCCGTATTGCAACGGCCACAGGTAAGGCCAAGTCGGTTATCCTGTGGAGAAGACAACAAGTAATTACGCTGGTATTTCTCGATCGTCTATTTAAAAACGTATGTATGTAAGTATGTATGTATGTGCGTACTACAGGCTATATGGATTGTATGCAAGTGTATGTGTGGATGTGTTCGTTTGTGTTTGGAGGAAGGAAGGCAGGCCGGAATACTGATTACATGCTACGTATGTATGCAGATCCACGGGTTAGTCAGTCGCGTTCTTATAATACTGTAAGCTAAGCTTATATCATACACATCATTATCCCCCCATTCCCGCGACAGCCTGGACCCCGGGATCAGCCGAACTCCAGCTCTTCGATCAAGACATTCTGCAGCTTCTGGCGCACGCGCAACCGACGCCGTTCGTCCAGCCGCTGGAGGAAGGGCATCAGACTGAGCAGGAACATGCGATCCGCATCGTCCTGAAGATCGCCACCGGTGGGCTCCGTATTGGTTGTGGCATCTGTGCTGATGTACTTGAAGGGCAGATCCGCCGCGTTCGGTGACTGCGACGTCGATGAGCTGGAGGCCTTAACATCCGGCTCGCTTTTCACGCTATGACTCAGACTACGACTGGAGGTGTTGCTAGCACTGTTATTGTTGTTGTTGTTACTGTGGCGGGTCTTGGTTTTGGCCTGCTCCATTTCCTCATCGTCGTCGTCCAGCACTTCGATGGTGTAAACGCCAGGATTGACAGGCTCCACCCGCTTGCCCCGTTCCTCCTCTTGATTCTCCGAGGCAGCATCCTCGTCAAAGTCATCGTCATCCTCCTCTTCCTCTTCGTCCTCGGCCCCGCCGGTCAGTTCCTCCTGATCCGTGTGCTGCTGCGGCTCCAGCTTGACCCGCTTGCTGTCCGGCGGCTGGCAGTCTCGATCCTCGAAGAAGGAGCTAATGTCCGAGAAGCTCGGCTGATGCAGCTCCGAATCGTAGCTGTCGCTCAGCTCACAGATGGGCTCCGTGGCCACCAGGGGCATTGAGTCGTACTTGTCCACGCCCAGCACATTATTATTTTCCGACCAGTGTCCCGGCGGATGCTTCTTGCTGCTGCTCCGCGTCTGGCGCATGATATTCTCGTGAACAGCCGGCTCCATGAAGCGCATGTCGTTGTAGAAGCGCCACGACGAGGGCGTCTCATTGGACAGGTTATTGCGGATGTACACCTTGCGAAAGTTGTCCCTCAGGTGGCCCCACTTGATGCGGCAGATGTCAGCTGCGGGGGAGAATGGGAGGAGGGTGGGAAATTGTTATTGCAACTGGCACTACTAGAGATCTCAGCAATTACTCACCCGGAAGATTCACATCCTGGCCCACCTCAAACCAGATGGGCGTGATGTCGCTGCGCTTCTGGCCATTGGCATTGTTTCGCAGCCACAGCATGGGGCGACGGGAGACGGCGGCAATCAGGCGCTTTACCGTCTCAATGGGCAGCTTGGCGGTGTTGGTGAAGGCAAAGGTGGCCGCAGAGACGGCCGAGGCCGCCACCGACGATGACGCATTGTAGGCCAGCTCCATGACCGATCCCAGGCCAGCTCCGAGTCCGATGATTATCCGTTTCCAGTTCCGTATTTCCCAGCAAGCGACTCGCGCAGCTCAAGCGCTCAGGCAGCACTGAAAATACGAAAAAGTACGGGCGAGCGAACGCGACCACGCGAGTGTACGGGAACCAGTTTACGTGCCTTTTGGCTGCCTACGAAGGCGACGGCGAAGGCGGTGCCAAAAGAGAACCGGCGAGGAGAGAGCGGCGGCTCAAGCAACAGCAGCAGCAACAGGCTTTGCCACGAACCGAGGAGCAAGAAGAAGCAGCGCAGAACCCCAAAGCAGGCAAACGGCCAGCAACAACAATAACAGCAACTAAAGCAGCCGTCTCTGGTCGGTCTCTGCCTGGCAATATTATCCGGATGTAAAGCTTCCGCTGGCCGCAACGCAACTCACTGCTGGCTGCTTGTCTCGTATTTGCGCGCTTTACGGTTGTTAACTTCGCCGTCGCTTCAGTGCCCGCCGTAACGAATCCAATATGCTCTGCCGAAAGGCAGTAAGAGCATCTGACACGCGCAGCACAGCGACTTGAGCGAACGTGTCGCCCTTCTCCACCTGTTATCTCCCTCTAATCAAGCCTTTCTTCACACTGGAAAGGAGAATATCCTTGGGCATACCAAAAGACTGCCTTAAATGCCTGGACTTGGCCAGTGTAGCGCATGGTGTATGCGCGGTGTAGCGTACTTTGTTTATTTTTATCAAAACTGGATTTTACTACGGTCGGCTGGCGGCTGGTGGCTGGCCTGGCATGGAAATGGAAATGGAGCTGGAGTGAACGTAAAAAATTCACGCCACGCCACGCCAGTGGAGCACTGGCGGAAAAGAGAGAACGAATGAATATGTGTGTGTGTGTGCCTGTGTGTGTGGGATGGGAACAAAAGCTCCAGTTGGAAACTTCGTCACGATCGTGAGCCTGGAACCTCGGGGCCTTCCATGTACTTAAATATATACATACATACATATGTATGGATATGTATAGACATACATATGTAAGTATGTCTCCCCTGTATCCGTTGTCTGTATGTACCGCCCAGTTTGCACGTTTCGGGGCAAGTCTCATCCCTCCTCCTCTTGCCCCTCCAGCGAAAATGCAAGTGAAGCAGATACGAGAATTGGCGACCGGGGTTTCTTTTATCAGATCGGCAGCTTTGCCTTGCGGTTGGGCTTCTTTTCTTTCCAGCTTGACATTTGATCCTCGCCGCAATTCGCATACATACAAACATACACACAAACACATAGCCGGCCAATAAGTGGAATCCAACACCGTAATTGGCCATTTTCAAGAACGTCTTGGTGAAGAAAACTGTGGAAAAAGATAACTCAGGCGAGGCATACATACTGGAAAGTACGGAGACCGGTTCTCGCCAGCAATCCGGTCGTTTTTAACGGAATTCCACAGGCCAGGCGGCCATCTGGCGTGCCACAGAAATCCAGGATTGATTTGAAAACTAACTAAGGGGGGGCTGGTAACATAATACTGCAGTCATTGTGTTTTCTGAAGCCTGACTTGATTTTATTTCTTAACTTTCTCCTATAGAATATCCTTAAAAAAAAGTTTGACTTTAAGTCTAGCCAATTCGAAAATATAATAGTTTGTTACGTGTTTTCCTTTCTCTTGTAAGAATTTAGAGATTTATTTGGGAAATTTGTTTATTTTGCATCTCTCCCTAAGAGATCGCTAACGAATAACAATGATTATAAATCATTTTAAGAATAATTCTCTTAAGTGAGGTTAAGTTAAGCTGAAATATAATAGAAATTACAGAAAAACTGAACTCTAGGATCTTTAAAAGCCCAAAATGGCATGCTTCTTTCTCCTAAATGCTTTCCTATAAGCAATCTCAAATTTATGTGGGATATTTACCATATTAGACTTGAAACTATTCCATAGAATAATATAAAACCTGACGAGAAAAGACATCACTGAACGTAAATAGATATACACACACTTGGATTACGTTTATTGACAATTAACGAAACTCAAGGATTGTGCGAAAAATGATACCTTATGTCTTATGTAAGCGATAAGTACTCGTTTCCGGAATCCACACACATAAACATGTAACAAATAGCTAATCACACGCTTAACAATAAAGAAATACATTTACGGGGTACATATATGAGAGATGTGTCGATTTAAGAATCTGGAATATATAATATATATGTATATGTTTTAGACATATCGATTATAGTCTACGGACAGTATGCATATTTATAGTGAATGGTAATGGTCATGTCGCCCGGTCCAGCGCCTGCGCCCGGTGTTGGTTAGTGATGATGATGATGATTTACACAGCGTCCACATTTGGTTTCACCTCAACGTTGTTATCCTCGCCTTCCATCGGCAACGATGCGGATGTGGCACGCTTGCGATTGCCGCTTGATTGGGGAGCCGCCGCTTGGCCTCCCGTCATGATGGAATAGTTCTTGGAGGCAGGCTTGCGTGGACTGACGCCCGGATCTTTCTCCAAGACGACAAGCTCTCCGTTGCTGTGACCATTGCTGCTGTGCGGCGAGCAGCTGCCATTATTATTACCACCGGTGCCGTTGCCAATCCCGTTGCCATTCCCATTCCCATTTCCGCCAGTGCCCGCCTCATTGATAAAGACGTCCATGTGATCGATGGTGTCGTTGAGGGCAAAGCTCTGGTCCCGCCGCTCGCTCTTCTTCCACAGATAGTAGAAGTGGACCAGTTCGCGCATGGTTCGCGTGCGCACCTGAAAGAGGAGCCCAACGATCATCGCACACACAGATTACTTGCTAGGGGCGATCGGCGGGCGATGGACGGTGCTTTACCTGGTTCTGTCGTATCTGGAGGAAGTCCTTGCCGAACTTATGGATGCCCTCCTCGAACTTCAGGCACTCGTCCTCCGACCAGCTGCTCATGGTGTCGCTGCTAAGTGGCAGGACGTTCATGCGCTTGCGACGCAGCGCCTCCTTAAAATCGTAGCCGCACTGGACGAGCAAATGTAGCGCCTGTTCGTTGTCCTTCACCACAGACTCCTGATCGCCCGATGCCTGTGGCTTGGGAGGAGTGGGCGTGGGTGGCGGCGGAGGAGGAGCAGTAGGCGCGGCCGCTGGACTAGCTGTCTCGCCAGCAGCTGACGGCTCTGCAGCTGCAACGTCATCTGTCACAGCGTCGCCGCCCTCTTCGGGGGGAACAATGGCTCGCGTTTCCTGAATCTTGGCCAGATAATCCTCCACCTCGCGCTCGCTGACTTGGCTGGGCTCCCAGATCAACTGATCCTCGTTCTCATAGGGCAATATGTCGCCATATTGCGAGAGTCCCTCAGGTATTTCCGCCTGATAGTCATTGCCCACCATTATGACCTTTCTGGCATCGTCCATCGACTCGGGCTCGCTGTCCTCCTCCTCCTCGTAGGCCTCCACTTCATCGAAAAGCGTCTGCAGCGGTGTGACTGCAAAAGTGTTACATAATCGGAGTTAGTGATCCCCTTCTAATCTTTTACAGTTTAATATGAACTCAAACTCACAGCGTTCAATGTCCTCGGCGCCGGAGGTCGCCTGATTTGCAAAGGACTCCTCCGGATACAGGTCGAGCAAGTGCGATCGATGCGGATTCTTTGTGGCACCTTCGCACGACGATGGTGGCGGCGGCAGTGCGTCATCAGTGTCCATAGAAGCATCTCCTGTTTCCAGCATAGGATCCTCCTCATCCTGCTCCGGCTCTACATCGTTGCTGGTTTTCTGTGAGTGCAAGGCAACGCCCGAGCTTGACGTTTGTGGCGCCTCTGTGTCCAGCTCCTGGTACTGACGCTTGGTGGCACGACGCGCTCGCCGTGAGGAGCCGCCCGAACGGTTGGAACTGCTTACTGCCGGCGAAGACGCCATGCCGCCACCGTACTTGGCCAGCAGCTCTTCGATGGGCATCTCGCTCTCCTCACGCAGCGTGGCTATCTCATCTTCTGCGCTATGGGCCTCCTGATCCGCCAGGGCCTCCTCCTCGTTCAGAGTGGCCTCATCATCAAAGTCATTGACCATCATATCAATGGTGGGCTCGAAGGTGGTGTCCGCCACCGAGGATGTCGGCGACATTGGCGGCTGGACGCTTGTGCTTGTGTTGTCCGAACTGGTGGCCGGCGATTTGCGGCGCTCGCGCTCCCGCTTCGTGGGCGTTAACGATGACATTGTCGATGTGTCGCTGTGGGGCTGACTGCCGGAGTCCGCTGACGCCTCGGAGGCGCTGTGCAGAGAGTGCTCCGAAGATTTCCCGGACTCCATCATTTTCCCTACACGCTGTGTGGCAGCAGCCAGAGCGCCAAAATATCTTTACTTCAGTATGGCTCGATTCGTTGAAAATGCCACAGTTTACGTAATGAAGAACGGTCACACTGGGCTTTTAATTTTTGCCTTTTTTAAAATTAAATTTCTTTAAATTGAATTGTTTAAATTTTGCAGTTTTTTTGTTAACTGAAAACTCATTTTGTTATATATATAAATTAAGAATATATTTGAGCTGTACAACCCCTGGGAATTCATAAAAAAATACCAAAATAAATTGTAATTCTTTTTTTTTTTATTGAAAACATGTTTTGTAAATTGCTCTTAATAATAGGAATGAATGAGATGTGCAAAATGTGATAAATATGATTCAATTAACAAATACGAATGGTGTTTTTGCCCATGACAACAATGGCGCCTTCATCCTGCACTTCCTTCAGCGCATCCTCGAACTGCTCCCGAGTGATCATCTAAAATTAAACAAATTATCATTAAAAATAAGAAAATTAGTTTTTAAGAGACACTTACAATTTGGGAACCCTCCTTGATTTCCTTGAACAACTTTTGGTAGGGCACAGTGGGCACCTTGCCCTTCTTCTTCAAGTTCTCCTTGATGGCCGCCACCAAATCGGCGCGCTTCTTCCTCGCTGCCGTCGACAAGCCTGTGGTTAGAATACCCACATCGATCTTTCCCGACAGCGGATCTGTGGCCGACTGCTTCAAGGCCTCGCGGTGCAGACGCCAAGCCTCCTCCACGTCCAGCAACTCCACCTCGTTGCTAAGCCGCACCTTGGCATGGGCCTCCGACAAGCGTATAAGACTCTCGAGCTGGCGGGGATAGGCGGAGATTTGGCCACGGCCAGCGCCCACCTTGCGCATGTCCACATAGGCCTGAATCAGGCGCTGCTGGGCCTCGTCCGAGAGCGTGGGCGACAGATGCTCGCGGGCAAAGGCGATGTAGTCACGCAATACGCTCATGTCCTGGGAAACATGTTTGTTTGTTAACTTTCAGTTGGCCTTGGCTTCAGTTTAACTTACAAACATGGTATCCTCCTCCTCGTGGCGCGTGACATAGTAAAGAGAGACCAAGTGACTGGCCAGGCGCTTGTCGAATAGCTCATCCTGCGGATCTAGCACCAAAAAGATCAAATCGAAGCGAGAGAGCAGAGTGTGTGGCAGCTGAACATTATCGATGATGTTCTTCCGTTTGTTCCACTGCGACTCGGCAGGATTGGCGGCGGCCAGAATGGAGGTGCGAGCGTTCAGCTGGCAAATAATGCCTGCCTTGGCAATGCTCAACGTTTGCTGTTCCATCACCTCGTGGAGCACGCTCCTCGTCGAGTCATTCATCTTGTCGAACTCGTCGATGCAGCATACGCCATTGTCGGCCAAAACCAGAGCGCCACTGCCAATACAGAAGACATAAGTTAGCCTCGGTTACATATATAATTCCAAGGCGAAAAACTCACGTTTGCAGAACGAGCTGCCTCGTTTCCGGATCCTTGGTCACATAGGCAGTCAGGCCCACAGCCGAGGAACCGCGACCCGAGGTGTACTGCGATCTGGGCACCAGATTGTACACATACTGCAGCATCTGGGACTTGGAGGTGCCGGGGTCACCGCACAACAGCAGGTGAATTTCGGACCTAAAGTTCTGCCGACCCAGGGTGGCATGCTTCTTCTTGGTGCCACCAAATAGCTGCAGAAGGATGCCCTTCTTGATGTCGTCGTTCTCGTAAATCGAAGGAGCGATGGCCCTGGCCAGACGATCATAAATGTCCGGCTTTTTGGCCAGCAACTGGAGGAGTTCCACACGTTCCGGTGGGAAAATGTGATCCTTTCTGCGAGGGGAAGTGAATTCAGGCTTACAAAATAGAAGATAATAATTATTAATCGAAAGCTTACCCCTCTTCCTCCTCGTAAAGCCGCTTGTTGTCCACCTTGCGGAAGTGCACAACATCGACATGCGTCTTGTAGACGCTCTTAACGCTTGAGGAAATGCCGCCGGTCTTGAGCGGCGTCGCCCGGTAGATGCCCGTGACGGTAACACGATCACCCGGCTGCACCTTGTCCACCAGATCGTTATGGGCATAGAGGAGGACATTGTGCGGCGTTTGGCCAGCGGCCATGTCATCCGGCGACTCCTGCAGCTTGATGAGCTGCTTGTCCGTGAACTCGGAACGATTGTGGATCAAGCGGAAGCAGTGATTGGTGTTACAATTCGTGCACAGCGTGGGCTGGTTGATGCGACCGCGATCCACCTCAACGGTGGTGCTGAAGGAGCAAATGTTGCAGCTGAAGAAGGCTTCACGCATCTCGGGAATGACGTTCGAGGAGCGGATGACCATGCCGCTTATGCTGATCAGTTGATCCATGTCCTCGGGATTGAGGGAGCGCATATTGCGCGTCTTGTCCGCATTGAAGGGACGCACCTGGATCTGGTGCTCCAGCAAGGCGGCCGGATAGCGCTCGAAGAACATCTCGTTGATGGCCATATCGAAGCCGGGAATCACCTCCTGCGGATAGCAGATCAACTGACGGTACAGATCCGAATCGAAGGTCTTTAGATGGGCACAATTAAGATTCAAATAGGGCTCTTCCAGTGTGTGAATCTCCTCCAGCTTCTGCAGATACAGCGGCTGATTAACATCGATGTTCTCGGAGATTTCATCCTGCTCGGCGCTGGGATCGATGAAGCGCAATATAAACGACTTGAACTTGGACTTGCACTGGCTGACAACCACATTGGTGCCCCAGACGACAAGCTGCGGTGCTTGCGAGGATTCCGACACGGGATCTGTGGTCTCGGAGCCCTTCTCGGGAATGGGTTCCAGCTGTAAGGAATCAGAGGAGTTAGTGGTTCTCTCTTTCACTCCTTTCAGGCTGATACTTACGCTTGAACCGCCGCCAATGGCCACCTGGCGGATCCGCTTGTCCGTCCGAATGTCAGGCCGAGCGCGGAGCGGAGTTCCTCGTATGCCAGAGCGCGGTGTACGAATGGAGCCCATCGAGCTAGGCGTGCCGTAGTTAAGCGGCGAACTCAGATCAATCTCGCTCATGTTGGCACCCAATCCTCGCGCCGGACTGGTGGCCGGTAAGCTGATGTTACCCGGCGACGTGGGAGGCAAACTGATGTTGTCCGAGGGCCGGGCACCGGCCCGGCCGGGACCCATGCGCATAGGAGTCTCCACATCCTGCGTTGCAATGCCTATAGAGCGGGGAAACGTTTTAATCCCAAAAAACCAAAGCAAACTAATTTTCTGCCTTCAAATATTACCTCTGGTGGGCGTGCGAGCTCCCTGTTTGGCACTGACACTAGGCGAACGGGCTGGACTCGACATTATACAAGTGCTTTTGTAAATTTTGTAGTATTATACGTTTTACACGAAATCGGGAACTGTTGTGACTACAAACGATGCCTCGCTGGGTTAAAGCGCGGCAAAATCTGACAGATGACGCCTCCAGTGTTGACCATAGTCAGTGGGTACGTATCTAGTGTTGATCAACATGCAGCAAGGCCTTGCGCGCCAAACGTAGAAGGGCTTTTTTCTCATATTTTAGTATACAGATTAGGTTATTGCAGCAATGGTATAGTCTTAGAGCTCGTTTTCCTCAGTAAATACATTCCTGTCAGGACCAACCTAAGTCTTCTTTGGATCTTGGCTCAAACCTTGCACACGCTTGACAACCCTGCCCTTTGCCCAACAACAATGCCAACAAAATCAGTCCGTCAGTCAGAATAGAAACGTCAGAGACGGACGTTTTGTTTGTTTTTTTATTATCTTTTTGGCCAAATTCACGATCCTAAAATTCCATGAGTTAGCACAAATTAGCAACGTTTTAACTCATTTCGGCTTGCAGATTTTAGTTAACACAAATACAAAAAAGGGCAAGCAGAATGGAGAAGTAGAGAGCACTAAAGTCGGGTTAAATCAACAAAAACAAGAGTGGAGGAAGGACAACACCAAAAGGGAAAACAAACATAGTAACGGGACTTATGACCCATCCAGCGGAGTAGGAGAATAAGAGGACAGCACGCTGGAGCGGTCAGGCGACGGAGGAGTAGCTGGAAAAATGTCTAGCGAGGAGATGCTATACGCGCAGGTATTACACGTCCATCGTCGTATATATTGATGCCCCACAAGTGCATCGTGGCAGATTGCGGCGGCGGGTGTCGGTGTCGGTCGTCTGCAATGGTGCCAATATAAAATGCAACAATAACCGTGATTCCGCTTGTGTGTGCTTGTATATGTGTGTGCCTGTGCCATTTGCCGTTCTTCGTGCTCTCCTCTTTTAGTTTCCATTTCTCAGGCCTGATTTCTTCCCATTGATGACTGCATCGCTTTTGACTCTCCCCCTCACCCCTATCAAAATATGTTTAACGGTGAATCAGCTCCCTTATCGCCGCGGGGCGTGCTTATCACACTTTCGGTGTGATAAGAAAAAATCAAAGAAAGCCAAGCATAGCGTAGGGGAGGGTAGGGGAATGTGACACTAGTCGCTGGGGATTGGGGTTAAATGCTAATTGACCAATTAACGCCTCCGCTAATTACCTGACATCTTTTTTTGTATCTCATTTAAGGGCGCCAAAATATGGATACCGCACCCGGAAGAAGTGTGGCAGAGCGCTACCCTAGAGGAGAGCTATCGACAGGGCGCCGGCTTTCTGAAGATCTGCACGGAGTCGGGCAGCCTGCAAGAGGTGAAGGTAAAGTCCGATGGCAGCGATCTGCCGCCACTGCGCAATCCGGCCATTCTGGTGGGACAGAACGATCTGACCACCCTGTCCTACCTGCATGAGCCGGGGGTGTTGCACAATCTGCGTGTCCGCTTCTGCGAGCGTCAGATTATCTACACCTACTGCGGCATCATTCTGGTGGCTATCAATCCGTACGCCGAGATGCCCCTGTACGGCCCAAGCATTATACGGGCGTATCGCGGACATGCCATGGGCGATCTGGAGCCGCACATCTTTGCCCTCGCCGAGGAGGCCTACACGAAGCTGGAGCGTGAAAACTGCAACCTTAGCATCATTGTTAGCGGCGAATCCGGAGCGGGCAAGACCGTGTCCGCCAAGTATGCGATGCGTTACTTTGCCGCCGTTGGTGGCTCCGAATCTGAGACACAGGTCGAGCGCAAGGTGCTGGCATCTTCGCCGATCATGGAGGCCTTCGGCAATGCAAAGACAACGCGCAACGACAACAGTTCCCGCTTTGGCAAGTTCACCAAGCTCCTCTTCCGCAACCAGATGGGCATAATGTACCTGCAGGGCGCCACCATGCACACCTACCTGCTGGAGAAGTCGCGGGTGGTATTCCAGGCGCAGGGCGAGCGCAACTACCACATCTTCTATCAGTTGTGCGCGGCGCGGGCCAAGTATCCCGAATTGGTGTTGGGTAAAAGCTTCGTTTATCTCTTTTTTAAACTCAAAAATAATCTATTTTTCAATCTATAACAGACCACCAGGACACGTTCCAGTTCCTGAACATGGGTGGTGCTCCGGACATCGACAGGGTCTCCGATTCTGATCAGTTTAACGAGACTGTGCAGGCCATGACAGTGCTGGGCTTCTCCATTCAGCAGATAGCGGACATTGTCAAGATCCTGGCGGGCATCCTGCATTTGGGCAACATCCAGGTGTCCAAGAAGTACAACGAGGGCACAGAGGAGGAGGACACCGACTCTTGCGAGATATTTGTAAGACTCTCAGGCATTAAATCTGACCTAGCCATTGGTTTACCTCCTTTTTTTTAAACCCTTTGTCAGCCCAACGACATCCACCTGCAGATCACCGGCGATCTGCTGCGGGTGAGCGCCGAGGATCTGCGCCGGTGGCTTTTGATGCGTAAGATAGAGTCGGCCAATGAATATGTACTGATACCGAACGGCATTGAGGCGGCGCAGGCGGCACGCGACGCCCTGGCCAAGCACATCTATGCGAAGCTGTTCCAGTACATTGTCGGTGTGCTGAACAAGAGCCTCAACAACGGTAGCAAACAGTGCAGCTTCATTGGCGTCCTCGATATCTACGGCTTCGAAACGTTCGAGGTAAACTCGTTCGAGCAGTTCTGCATCAACTATGCGAACGAGAAACTGCAGCAGCAGTTCAACCAGCACGTCTTCAAGCTGGAACAGGAGGAGTATCTCAAGGAGGGCATCACCTGGACCATGATTGACTTTTATGACAATCAGCCGTGCATAGATCTCATTGAATCCAGGCTGGGCGTACTGGATCTGCTCGACGAGGAGTGTAGAGTGAGATTTATCTTAGTTGTTTGTATTCTTTTATTTTTAATGAGTGTAACCTGATCTGCCATAGATGCCCAGGGGCTCGGACGAGAGTTGGGCTGGCAAGCTCATCGAAAAGTGCAATAAATTTCCGCATTTCGAGAAGCCGCGCTTTGGTACCACCAGTAAGTACAACTTACACGCACGTGCTTGTTAGTAGAATTGGTACAGAATACATGGAAATTAACTATCAATCCCATCTCCTTTCAGGCTTCTTTATTAAGCACTTCTCCGATACCGTTGAGTATGACGTGAACGGATTCTTGGAAAAGAATCGTGACACTGTCTCCAAGGAGCTCACGCAAGTCCTCGGCGAGTCCAACATGTCGCTGGTCAAGCAGGTGATGTCCCTCGAGGATATTGACACTTTGAGTGTGGATTCGGCCAAAACATCCACTTTGGGCGGTCGTGTTGTGATCAGTGCTGGCCGGAAACAGGTTTGTTAGGCTTAAAAACGGATTATGACTGGACATTATGCCTGCTTTATGTTCACCACCCTTTTGCCCATTTGTAAACCTTGTCTTATTGCTATTTGTATTTTCCACACGCTATTTTCCCCATTCGCTCATCAACCTGCCGCGGAACATGGCCAACACAAAACAGCAAATGAATGAAACACGTCGACGAGTTAGTTACCAAAAAACATATTCTATATTCTAACAGTAACAATGACTAACCCAAAGACCTTTATGTTTGTTTGTTTCGATTATTTTAACTTGGCTTTTAATGGAATCACAATGAAAGCAATCGAAAGTGTAGTTAACTTTGATAAAATGTAAATATATTGATCCCTCCCCCTAGGTAATAATATATTATATAAATTAACTTCTCCGATTTGCTTTCATTGTATTTCTAATTGAACTTATTCTAAAGAATATTTAATTATCTAATCTAATAATTAATTTATTAACTAGTATTTCCAAATTAAAATCGAAACCTAACTAAAATTATGTAACATGTTCAGTATTAATGTGTTTTCTATTCCAACAAAACAAAGGTGGTGCCATCGAAGCAGCATAGGAAATCCGTTGGCTCGCAGTTCCAGGAGAGTCTGTCCTCGCTGATATCCACGTTGCACGCCACAACGCCGCACTATGTGCGCTGCATCAAAGTAGGATTTAAACTCCCAGATAATCTCCTTTAGTATCAACTAATAAATGAAATATTCCCCACAGCCGAACGACGAGAAGATCGCCTTCAAGTGGGAGACCTCTAAGATCATTCAGCAGCTGAGGGCGTGTGGTGTTCTGGAGACGGTGCGCATCTCGGCAGCGGGCTTTCCTTCGCGCTGGCTGTATCTAGACTTTTATATGCGCTACCAGCTGCTGGAACATCGCGCCAACATTGAAAAGAACGAAATGAGGCAGACGTGCCGCAACATTGTGATGAAGTGGATCCAGGACGAGGACAAATACCGCTTTGGCAACACCCAGATCTTTTTCCGCGCCGGCCAGGTGGCCTTCCTCGAACAGGTGCGGGCGAATCTGCGCAAGAAATACATCACGATTGTCCAGTCGGTGGTCCGTCGCTTCATTTACCGCCGGCGCTTCCAGCGCCTGCGCACGGTGATCAGTGGCATTCAAAGGTGTGCACGCGGCTACCTGGCCCGCCATCGTGTCCAGGAGATGCGGGAGGCTCGCGCGGGGCTGATACTGTCGAAGTACGCTCGAGGTTGGTTGTGCCGTCGTCGCTTTTTGCGCTTGCGCCACTCAATTCTCGGCATACAGACCGCGGCCCGGGGCATGATGGCGCGCAGGAAGTTCTTTGCGATGCGCGACAACCATAGGGCGCTGCAAATCCAGCGGTTCGTGCGCGGTGCCCTGGCGCGACGTGCCTACCAGAAGAAGAGGCGCGAGATAATCATCTGTCAGGCGGCAGTGCGTCGGTTCCTGGCGCGTCGCAAGTTCAAGCGGATGAAGGCCGAGGCCAAGACCATCTCGCACATCAGTGCCAAGTACATGGGGCTGGAGAACAAGATCATATCTATGCAGCAGCGCATCGACGAGCTCAATCGCGACAACAGCAGCCTGAAGCACAAGACCAGCGAGATTAGCGTGTTGAAGTGAGTACAAGCCCCCAAGAGGGCCAAAGATCAGCTCTTATTTCGCTCTTTTCCCTTCCCAGAATGAAGCTGGAGCTGAAGAAGTCCCTCGAGGGAGAATTGAAGATCCTGAAGGCCGCCTGCCAGGACAAGGACAAGCTTATTGAGGCCCTCAACAAGCAGCTGGAGGCGGAGCGCGATGAGAAGATGCAGCTGCTCGAAGAGAACGGGCATGCGCAGGAGGATTGGTTAAGTCAGAAGCAGTCCTGGCACTTGGAAAACGAGGAACTGCGTCGCCAGATAGACCAGATGATCGAGCTGGCCAAGAACGCTGAGGTGAGTCAGCGCACGCAGGAGGACCGGATGCTGGCCGAGGACAACAAGGAGCTCAACGAGGCCTACCAGCGTGCCATCAAGGATAAGGAGGTGATAGAGAACGAGAACTACATGCTAAAGGAGGAGTTGAGTCGTCTGACAGCTGGCAATTTCCGGCTGCATGCGCGAACCGGCAGCAATGCCTCCAGCCAGAACGAGGAGGATGTAGGCTATGCCTCCACCAAGAATACCCTGGACATTAATAGGCAGCCGGATCTGTTGAGCAAGAATTGTAGGGAGCAGACAGTAAGAGATGAGTTATGGGTCTTTTTTACCACTTATCATTACTTCCAGATGCCGTTAACGATGTCACCACCTTGCTGATGAAGCTGCGCGCTGTTCTGGAGGAGGAGAAACAGAAAAACAAGTACTTGCAGGAGCAGTACCTGAAGCTGGCCAATCGCAATAAGCCCAGCGAGGATACCTATCGGTAAGTGCGGTTAGCGAGGCATATTGCCACGGCTCCTTCTGCCCGTTAAACCACAAAAATCTTCATTTTTGTTATCCATCTTATGGCTCCACACACACACAGCGTCTCCGAGCTTGAGGTAGAGAACGAGAAGCTGCGCAGCGAGTACGATCAGCTGCGAACGAGCATTAAACATGGTGTTGAAATCAACGAGCTCAATGGTAATCACTGCTCGCGCCAAGCTGAAAGCAAAGCCTAAACCCCCCATTTTTTGGTTACTATTCTCTTTCTCTTCTAAACCAAACAGCCCAGCATGTGGCTCTGAAGGCTGAGGTACTTAGGCGGCGGGACGAGTGTATCCAATTGAAGGCGGTGCTGCTGGAGCAGAGCCAGGTGATGAAGTCCCTTAACCCGGAGAGCAGCGACATCAATGTGCTGTGCGAGGCCCTGCAGGCGCAGAAGCTCATTAATCGGTGTGTATGATTACTGTCCTTGAAGCAGCTCATATTTTGAATGCAATTTTTAGCCAACTGGAGTCCGAGCTGGAGGCCATCACGGAGGAGCACAACAGCAAGCTGGTGGAGATGACACAAAACATTGAGAGGCTTAAAAACGAAAGGGACGACCTGCAACATGTGATCTTCAACAGCGTCGATCAGTTCGAGAACGCCGATGTGGACACGCTGAGGCATAACGATCGCTATCTGCGAAGGGAACTGCAACAGTCCGTGGCCCAGTACCTGCTCGTCCAGGAAGAGCTGAAACTGGCCAATGCAAAGCTGAAGGCCTATCGCCAGGATGGCGGCGAGCTGGAGCATAAGCTCGAGGAGGTAATGATGAGCCGCAACAAGCAGCAGCAGCAGAACGGCAGTGGCGACACTGTTGTCGCCGTTGTGACCAAACAAAAGTCACAAAATCCTTTGGGTCTGATGAAGTTCCACAGCAGCAATCTGGATAAAATACTGCAGAGATTGCTGCATGCTCTGACGCCTCGCACGGCAGTGGGTCTTCTGCCAGGATTCCCTGCCTATCTTATCTTTATGTGCATAAGGTGGGTTTTATTTTGGAAATTTAATAGTGAAAGTCCTTTGCTACTTATTATCACATTCTCTAATTTCAAAGGTACACCGATCTGACCAATGCCGATGACGATGTGCGCGAATTGCTGAGCAAGTTTGTGATACAAATCAAGAAAATGCATCGGACACCGCATCCCATTGAGAATCGTGTGATTTGGCTCGTCAACTCCATAACGTAAGTCGTGAGCTAATCGCGAATTCTTCCTGCCAAGTCAAACACTGTAAACTCCTCTCTCTTAGCCTGCTGAATCTCCTCAAGCAATACGGCGACGTGGAGGAGTATGTGAAGCTGAATACCGAGAAGCAGAACCAGCAGCAGCTCAAGAACTTCAATCTGTTCGAGTATCGTCGCGTGATCCTTGACTTGATTGTGAACCTTTACCAGGCCCTGATTATGCAAATCCAGGGACTCCTGGACCCCAAGATTGTACCGGCGATACTCAGCAACGATGAGATCCAGCGCGGTCGCCAGGCGCATGGCATACGCAGTCGTACGGCTTCGATTGGAGCAGCTGCCGCAGCGGCCGCTTCATCGCCCGAACATGTGGGCGGCATGGGTCCTGCCTGGAAGCAGCTTATCGGTCAGCTGGAGCACTTCTATACGCAGTTCCAGCACTTCGGGCTGGACAACTGCTATGCGGAGCAGATATTCAATCAGCTGCTCTACTTTGTGTGCGCGGTGGCCCTCAACTATCTGATGCTGCGCGGCGACATTTGCATGTGGGAGACGGGCATGATCATACGCTATAACATCGGCTGCATTGAGGATTGGGTGCGCAGCAAGAAAATGGTTCGTATTAAGGCTGACAGCGTGAAGGTAGCAGATTAATTTTATGTTTATTTGCAGTCCAACGAAGTGCTAGCCCCGCTGGCGCCGCTTAACCAAGTCTCGCAGCTGCTGCAGTCGCGCAAGAGCGAGCAGGATGTGCAGACCATTTGTGATCTATGCACATCGTTGAGTACCGCCCAGGTACTCAAGGTGATGAAGTCCTACAAGCTGGATGATTACGAGAGCGAAATAACAAATGTTTTCTTAACGAAACTCACCACGGAACTCAGCGCCCGACAAATGGTTCGTACAATCTACGGGAAATATGGAAAATTATATAATATTTCCTCCCTTTTTCAGCGCAAGAGCAATGGCGATGAGTTTACCATTGACCAGAAGTTCATTCAGCCGTTCAAGGTGGTCTTCCGGTACAGCGACATCAAGTTGGAGGACATTGATCTGCCTTCGCATCTGAATCTGGACGAATATCTCACCAAGATCTAGGCTATTCGCTCAAGGGCTATAATTTTTATTACAAGCGAGTAACGATTGAAGAAAATTATTAATGTAGTTAATGTGCAACATCGGTAACGCCATCGATATATAAAGTTTAGTGTGTGTAGAGTTCCTTCTTAGTTTAAATTAACCGCCCAACCCCCTATTTAATGGCATCATCCATCCATGTTCCTTGTTGCCAAGTGTGTGCTTAGTTTATTTGTTGTACGATTTAATTGTAGCAAAAGAAGTGAAAGGAGGTAGAGGTTATGAACCACAACAACCTTTTGAAATGTGAAATGCAATAATAGCAGTGCCGCCGGGGGAGTGAGACTCCCCGAACACACCATACGACAAAACGAGCATTCCTTTGCCTTGTAATGCCTTGTAACCTTGTACCTTAGAGCATATATGTACATATATATATGTATATGTTAACAATGTACTTAACCGGGCCGTTTTGTTGCCCAACTACAGATGTTAGCCACGTAAGACTCATATTTAAAGAACACCGAAGAAGAAGCCAAGCAATCGCTATTATTTATGTATTCTCATTTCCCGTTTAGCTTGATTAACTTTATGTAATTTGTAGATGAAAAACGAAAGTAGCAAAACCTATAAATATCGTTGGCATTTGTTTAAAACATAAACGAGTTATTATCTAAAGCAGAGGAGGGGTGCACGAAATGTAACTGCGCTGCTGGAGACTGTATGTGCTTTCAAATGGATCGGTAAACCCACGGGATATGCTGCAATCTCGAGATCGAGACAATTTTCAGCCTCTTCCATGCCAAAATTCAGCAGTATTCCTTTCTCCGACCGCTTATTCGTTCGGTTCCTGTCGCATTTTAGCGTTTCATAGCCAACGATTTAACCCCTGAACGAGTTTTACTTTAAAAACAACGGAAAGAGCAGCAACGCGAGTAGAAACAGCTCATCTAGGATCTAGCATACAATATATATACTATATAATTATATATACAATACAAAACGTAATGAATTTTTACAAATATATTCATGTATTTGCGAGTTAACAATTCACCAGGACATTAGACAACTTATTTTTGGGCAAATCCAGGGAGGAGAATCGTTTGCTTATCATCCCAGTGGCCACTGTGGTGCCATTTTCTCGTATTGTGAATGCCTGGCCCGGCACCATGACCATTTTCCTTAGCAGGGTCACGCGCACCTTGGAATGCTCCCCCGGCATCAGCATGGCCTCACTGGGAACTAGGGGAAACCACAATATTAATATATATACACCGATTTCAGCTTATTCAAGCCACGATACTCACCTATATCTATGCGCGCCGGCACATTCCACGTCTGACTGAACAACTGCTGGATGTATTTGGAGAGCATGGGCTTGGTGCGGCCACCTTCGGCCCGCGACAACAGATAAATGGAGGCCTCAAAGTGATTCGATATATCCTCGCTGCCCGTCGCACAGAGAAGCATGCCACGCTCCACAGCCGAGATCTTGATGCCGCGCAGCAAGGCGCCCACATTATCTCCGGCCAGAGCTTGCGGTACACTTTTTCGGAATATCTGAATATCGCTGACGGTGGTCTTTAAGTTCTGATTGAAGCCCAGCAGGTCGGCATCGGCATTCCGGAGAATGGTGCCACGTTTGATGGTGCCGACCACGACAGTGCCCCTTCCGGGCACAGTGAACGCATTGTCGATGGGCAGGATAAAGGGGGCGGCGATATCACGCTGTGGCGTCGGTATATACTTGTCGCAGTGCTCCAGCAGCTTCTCAATGGACGGCACACCAAACTCGGACTGATCCTCGCGAAGGGCCAGCAAGGCAGAGCCACAAATGACGGGACTGTTGACGCCGTCAAAGCCAAAGTCGCTAAGCATTTCACGCATCTCAATCTCCACCAGCTCGAGCACCTCTTGGTCCACCAAATCGGCCTTGTTAATGAAGACCACGATGCGCTCGATGCCCACCTGACTGGCCAACAGCAGGTGTTCGCGGGTCTGAGGCATCTGGCCATCGGTGGCGGCCACCACCAGGATGGCGCCATCCATTTGCGACGCTCCTGAGATCATGTTCTGTTTGGGGAGAGAGATTAACTAACTGCAGAATTCCAGGACATCCACAGTACTTACCTTTATGTAATCCGCATGACCCGGACAATCGGTGTGCGCGTAGGTGCGCTCCGTGGTGGCGTAACCTATGTGACAGGCATTGATCGTGATGCCGCGAGCCTTCTCCTCGGGCGCCCGATCGATCTGGTCGTAGGACAGGTACTCCGCCAGGCCCTTCTGTGCCTGGATTTTGGTAATCGCAGCAGTCAGCGTTGTTTTGCCATGGTCCACATGACCAATGGTGCCCACATTACAGTGCGGCCGTTCACGTAAGTCGGCGGCGACCGTGCTCTTCTCGGCACTCGTGGTGGCCAGTCGGCGGATGCCTGCGCTAGCCAATGCCTGCCTGATCCGGGGCAGGAAAGCGGCATCGCACTGACGCCACAATCTTGGGAGTATCATTCCGGCGCTCATCGTAATCCGGAGAGAACGTAACTACTCAGTGCACACCTTGGAAAACCCACTAGAACAGCTGTTCGGCAAGTGTTGCACAGTCAATTTTCAAATTTAAATTTTGATAAGACGATTAGGTGTTTTGCTTGACTAAATATGACTATAATAGGTTGATTACTAAGGTTCTCCCAATGAAAACTAAGCACGAAAAACTGCTCCATCACATTAAATATTACGTAAAGTCCGAGCTAGTTTAAAAAACAAGAAAGTTTATTTCCCGCCTAAATATATGTTGGCTATGTGTTCTTTTCCAGACACTTTTTCCAGCTTTTATGGAATAATAAACGGAAAGATAGTTGGTCACACTTTTGTTATATCATTGTTATTCTTTTGCCTTTAATTGTGGGTTTCTAACATGCTGCGTCAGTTTTTGGTAACATTAAGACTCATAATTAATAACTATTATTAAATATACATCTCCTTTACAGCTATCCACGGTGGGCCGTCGCCTGGCTTTGCCCCTGACTGTCCAGAACCGCTGCGCCAGCAATCTGGACAAAACGGAATTCACAACGCCCGGCGAAATTGTGGACTACGATGATCCGCCCCACTTGCCAGTGCCAGAGTATCCAGCCCGTCCGGATGAGCCCCTCGAAACGCGCAAGCAGCGGTAGGGATGCCAAGTGTATATAAATATTAGAGCTCTATTTAATTATAAACCTAATGCAGGCTACTCTATCAGAGCCGCAAGCGCGGCATGCTGGAGAATGATCTTCTGTTGAGCACCTTTGTGGCCAAGTTTCTAAGAGACTTTAATGCCGACCAGACCGCTCAGTATGATCGGTTAATTAATGGCGTTAGCAACGATTGGGATATATTCTATTGGGCCACCGAAACCAAGCCCACGCCTCCGGAGTTCGACACGGAAATAATGAGAATGCTCAAGGAACATGTAAAGAATGCGGAAAAGGTGCAGCGGATTAGGCAGCCGGATTTGTAGGTATTCGGGAATCATGGTGGCTATATTGTACAGAGGATGAGTGTATTTTTTGTTTAAATATCGAGTTACAACTGTATTTTTGGATATCCTTGGTTTATATAATTTAATTTGATTTTTTGCCTTTTGTTTTTCAAAGGTTTCTATTTAAGATTAAATACAATTTTAAAATGAAAATGATAAAGGCTCTTATTTAAATATTTATCGCTTAAGCTGAGATCAGAGTGGCAGCGAGCAGCGACAACCAGCAAGAAAGCTCTGCAAGCCTTTTTCCATGCAATCTCTTGGAAGGTGTCAAAGCAATTTGGAGAGAGCAAAGCTAGAGCCGTTTCCAAGTTGGAAATTCCAACCTGATTCGAATTTTAAGCTGCAATAACCATTCGTTATCAATCTTTCAATCTTTCTCTTTGAAATCTTATCGCTTTGCTCATCGCACGAATCCTAATTGCTTCTCGCGGCCACTCTGACATTGGCCTTATCCAGATTCCAATTCCCCTCAGCTCCCCCCCAGTCAAACGAGCGTTATTCCTTTTCATGAAATACACATCCATACAATATATATTTTTAAACGATTATCCAGTTGAATGGTATATCCGCGCTTTGCCTTGCCAGGTCTGTGTATACATATATAAGAGTAAATTTAATATGCTTAATCCCTATAGAGAAATATTACACTTAAAATGTTTTATTTGCTCGCGCTTAGTCTTGCCACAAAATACATACACACTAGAGAGAGATGATGAGAAAGTCGCAGAGCAAACACTGGAACACTGGAAGTCTAGAAATCTGGAAACATTTGAACGCGTAGGGGGGAGTCAACTACGTTTACCAATTACATTTACATACGTTTATGCCAATTAACTATGGTTTTCGCCTATGGGCTGTGGCTATTCAGAACATGCTGCTAATTAGACGACGATGAACACTTAACTAGTTCGCTTTCTAGATTATATTTGGGTGTGTGTGGTGTGTGGGAAAACAAGGAGAAGTGTCGGAAGAAGTTGGAAACTTGATATTACACACACTCTATGCCTACATATATGCTGAAAGATAATTAAACTCGCGCCAAAATCATCATCATCGCTTCCTTTAGCATATTGCTCGCTCGAACAATTTGAAAATATTGAGAACGGGGGAGGGAGGGCGCTCCCAAAGGTTCCGTGAGCACACTGGTGCGCGGCAGGGTCAGCGTGGTCTCGAACATCTTCAGCAGCGTCGGCGAGCTGGGTCAATTTTGCGGGAACACGTCGTCGATGGTAATGAAAGCGTCCTCGCCCAGCGAGTGCTGACCAATCACCTTGATTAGCTCGGCGGCATGGGCCACCAGATACTCCAGCGGCGGACGGCGCTCAAAGTTAAGCGACTCTGTTTTGGAAGTCAAGATTAGTCTGAGTCTTGATTAAGATCTCCCCCGATTAACTCACCCAATATGGCCGAGTTGAGCGTGGTGGAGATGTTCCACCGTCGCGATGGACACAGCAGCCAGCCCAAAGGACTGGACCAGGGATTTGAGTACGCGATCAAGCTAAATGCATCCTGAAAAAAGGTTACAATTCAACATTAAACTCTAGAATTAATATGTGGGAGGTGTGTGTGAGGTTACCTCCAACATTTGACGCTCCTCTTCAGTCATGAGGTTCTCCTTCTCCAGTTGCTGGCCCATGCTGGACAGTTCCTTGCCAAACTCGAGAATTTTCTCGATTACGCGGCCGCCGTTGCGCGATGAGGGTGAAACGTCTACATCTGAGGGGGTTAGAGGTTTAACGAATCTTTATTGATCATTAAATGGGCAGGAAACTTACCCATTTCCTCGTCGATGGCATCTAGAGAGTTGCGCACGGCATTGGCGCTGGCATTGCCATTGGAGCAGGAGTTGGAGTCGCCCCCGGCGCCGCCGCCGTTTGAATGACTCTGGCAGGGTTCCATTTCCACGTCCATGCTGTTGCTGTCCGGCTCCACGCACTTGTTGGAGTTGTCGTCAATCAGCAGGCTGAGGGATTGGGAAGTAAGCTTAATAATTGTTTCCAAAAGTGGCTTAGAGTTACCTTTTCGGATCTGGCTTGTCGCCAACCTGTGGCTTTATCACAGCTGAAGTCGCAGTGTTACTTGGTTGCGATGACTGATTGATGTTGCCATTGCCATTGCCGCTCTTGCTGCTGCTGTGCTTGAACGCCTTGGTGGACTGTATCACGGACGTCTGATTCGTTGGCATGGTCTGTGTGGTGGCGGTGACTTTGTTATTGGCATTCTGTTGAAAACTCCGTCGCATTAAATTTGTGTTGGGGTAAAAAACACTCCCTTAACTCACCTCAACGTCGGCTCCGTTGATCATCTCGATGAACTGGCGGCACTTCAAGGCGAACCAAAGGTTCTTGTTGTTCTCCAGGAGTCCGGGATAGGAGCGCAGCGTGTGCTCGATGGCCTGGCTCATTTTGCCGGTTAGTATCAGCTTGATGATCTCTGTTTTGGGAGGTTTAGTTAGTTACAGCTTAAGTAAAGGAATAGTTGGTAAGCTTACTTTGACGCGTCTTAATGGAGGCGAGATCCTCGTCGAAGGGCTGGTGTGTATAGCCATTGAAGGCCTCGGCGGTCTTGCTGTAGCCATTGTGCACCAGATAAGTGGAGACCAGGCTGCATAATCAGCAAATAAAACTATAAATTGTTGCTATGGCTAAAATATCCATATACACACCGATTCATTAGGTTCTGCGGCGTCTCCAGCAAATGTGGATACCTGTCTATCTTGCGCAGCACACTCGAGCGCATTTCCTTCATCATTTCCACAATCTTATCAAACTTGAAGGGCTCCTGGCCAAAATTGGCGTCCACCTCCTCGCCGGGCGTCTGCAGGCCAACCGTAGGATAAAGCTTGGTCTGCACAGAAAACCTCAGAGTGTTAAGGCATGAAACTTAGGGAAGATAACCCCGAATACCCACCGGCAAGTCCCTAAATGCTATGCCCAGATCCACGCCGTTCTTGGTGTAGAAGCACGTGTTGTTCACAAAGTTGACGCAGCAGCCAATGACGTCGCCGGTGGTGAAAGTGGGCCCGTATGTCTGTCCATTCCCGGAAGAGCTGAACGAGTTGCCGTCGTCGCCATGATAGCCGTACGATTGCTTGTCCCAACCTACTTGATGTGAGGGGGGAATTAGAAATTAGGAATCTTGGTGACATCGAGCAGCGCGAATCATCGCAACACACAAACCTGGCAGGCGGTTCATACGGAACTGCTGGGCGGTGAGGCCAATGCCCATATATCCATTGCGTCCTTTGGAGATAATCCGAACCTCGAAGTAGTAAAGTCCGCAGGAGGACGGGATCGGGTAGGCGGTGCGCACGGAGGCGGCATCGCTGTGCTGCTTGCCCACGCCTGCAATCACAATTTTACAGTTAAATTACATGTAAATATAAAAGCTACTCTACATTCTATGTTAGCGGACAGCTGTTTCTGTTAACACAGTTTAACAGACACGCGAATGAGCGTGGGAGAAGTGAGTGGTGAAAAACAAAACCACTAGCCACAGCTGAGAGCACCTGTCTGGCTGTGTGTGTGCGTGTGTGCGTACACAAGAGCGAGACAACTGCAGTGGCCCTCAAAATGCACTCGCTCAATTCACGCTCTCACGTCTCTCTGCTTCGTTTTAGAAATTTAAATTTGTTTGATAATTTTGGGAAGCCAAAAATAAATATGAAGGAACACCATAGTAGAAGATGCATAGAATTATAAACTAGACATTCACTATGTCCCTAATTGGTTATTTGGTTATCAAAAGATATATCAAAGGAAGTAAGTACTTTCTAATGTCAAATAAAGATTCCAGAACTAGAAGAGGTTATGTGACTCACCCTTGTAGGTGACCCTCAGGTTATTCTGGGACAATCCAATGGACAGGCATTTGTCGTGCGGACTCCAGCACCGCGGCAGCGGAGTCTCGCTCTCATTGACATTGGGATAGAGCTGTCTAAGGCGATCCACGCCCTGGTGTTGCGGCGAATTGGAGACGGCCGTGCGGGCCGAGTGCTGGCTGCGACGGCCACCGCTGCCCACCCGGGGCGAGCCCTGGGCACTGGACCGGGGGGCGTGGCTGGGGAACATGTCGTTGCTGAAGTGACTGCCGTTGTTGCTGTAAAAGTGGCGAGTGCGTCTCGAATTGCCGCTGTTACTGCCGTTGTTACTGCTATTGCTATTGTTGTTGTTGTTGTTGGTATCGTTGGTGCTGGCTCGTGGCGCCCGGACCAGCTGGGGCAGTGGTGCTATTCTGGAGGAGTGGCGCGAGTTCATGCGCAGGGCCCGAATATAGGCGGAGGGGGAGGCAAACTCCCTGCCCACAATTCGGACGCTTTCAATTACAACCTCCCGGTCGTCCTCCTCCTCCACGACCTCGTCTTCCTCCTCGTCGGTGTCGTCGATGCGCTCCACGGCGTTGGCCTCTAAGTTCTCGTCAATGATCCCGACAGGCGGCGGCCCTGGCAGCTCCTGCGACACGGAGTCCTCCTGCTCGTCCACGTCTTCGAGGAGCAGAGGCTCGGCTTCCGCTTCGTCTTCGGGTTCCGCTTGTACTGGGAGGGGTAGATGGTCTTCCCTAGCCGGTTGATGCTCATTCAGAGGAGATTCTTGAGGCGGCTGCTGCTGCTGCTGTTCTGGATCTTGCTCCTCAGCCGGAAACTGCTGCTGATGTTCCAGCAAGGGTTGTTCTGGCGCCTCCTCCTGCACCTGTTGATCCTGCTGTAGTGGCGATTGCTGCTGTTCCGGTTGCTGATCCTCCAATACAAGCGCTGGCTGCTGCTCTTGCTCCAGCTGTGGTGCCGTCGATGGAGGAGTCGTGGATGGCTGTGCCGGTGCGGTCTGGCGGAGATCAGGAGGAGTGGGTGAGTGTGAGTGATCATGCGATGAATGCTCATTCAATGGGGGATCAATGGGAAGGGGAACGGCGGCCGGGGGAGAGGGGGAGGGCGAATGCGAATGAGAGAGCGACTGTGACTGTGACTGGGACTGAGACGATGAGGGCGCTGCTCCCACGCCTCCCGACTGGGACAGATGGTGAGAGCTGCTGCTGGCGCTGCTGTTGTTGCTGTTGCTGTTGCTCTCCTCGGAGAGCGGCGGTGGCTCATCGATGTGCTCCATTGCTGTTACGGTTCTTCTGCTTTTCTGTTCTGTTTCTGATTTATCTTGTTGTTGTTGCAAACAGAAGGCAAAAGTGCTGAGAGAGAGAGTCAGCGGGCGATTAGAGAGGGTGAGCGAACAACGAGTGAGAGAGCGGATGATGCAGATGCGAATGCAGATGCTGTGTGTATACGTGGGTGAAGGGGGGTGGGGTTGGGACGGAGGATGAGGTCCCAATTGCAAACACAAACAACAACCTCAAAACAGCAAGTGTCCTTTGTCCGTTACACTGTCCATCTCTCTCTTACTCTCTCGCTATCACTGACCCAAAAGGCAACAGCAACAAATTACAGCGAAAAACAACAACAGCAACAGCAGTTTACAGTTGGTACGCGCAGCTGCAGCACCAAAAACAATAGCAACAACAACAACAACAATGGCAGCAGCCAACAACTACTACATCTACAAAAGTGCATGCAGCAAAATGCAAAAAATCGATAACCAATCAAAATTAGCCAACGCTTTTCTTGCCCCTTCCTACCTCGATATCAATTTATTTATTTTAATTATTTTGCAAATGCCTTTTTACGTCGTTCTTTTCTGAAGTTTTCTTTGTTTTCCCTCTAACCAACGAGTCACTGTCCACACACAAACAAACACAGGCAAGACCTCTCTCTTTCGCACTCACCCACACATATCTGCATGCAGCACGCACACACGCATACACAAGCACAGAGAAGAAAATTTTCAGCTGGGGCAAATGATTTCTGTCTGTTGGTGGTTTTTGTTAGGATTAGATGAATTCTATTTGACTGTCTTTGAATGCTGCTGAACTGGGCTACGGTGATTTTTGCAAATAGTTACCTCGATCAGTTAGTTACTTGTGGTTAAAAACTACGAGTTTGATTTGATGTACTAAATCTGTACTAGAGCTGTGGGAACTTCGATGGCACTATCGATTGTTTTTAGGCTATCGCTATAGTACAAGGAAGGCATTTCATACTCAGCGAAGGAGGTATTTTCAAACCAAAGGATATCAAGTGTGGACTAGCGAAAACTATTAGCTTTCTCTAATGATATTACTCATGTTTCAGAACACGCCAGTACAATATTTTTAAACATTTACTTTTTAAATATGTATTATCATTGTTTTTCTAAATATTTAATCTTACATGCGAATATACATAACTTTTTCGAGACTACAAAATAACCTGTGCTGCATAGTGAAGTTTATTATTACGTATTTATTTCTTTATGTGGCTTCTCTAATTATTTGTATTAATATTCCTTATTTTAGCTTGTTGAATTTGGCGACGATTTCGGATTCCCATATCATATATTATTAAACTAATGGAATTTATCGTTACACCAGTCTGGTCACTCTGTTCCATCCGCGTGTATAATTTCTAATTTTTTCGTAACTTCGGAATAATAACCATGGACGACGAGGCGGAGACATACAAACTGTGGCGTATTCGCAAGACCATCATGCAGCTGAGCCACGACCGTGGCTATCTGGTGACACAGGAGGAGCTGGACCAGACTCTGGAGCAGTTCAAGATTATGTTCGGCGACAAGCCTAGCGAAAAGCGGCCAACGCGCTCCGATTTGATTGTCTTGGTGGCGCACAACGACGATCCCACAGACCAAATGTTTGTCTTCTTTCCGGAGGAGCCAAAGATTGGCATAAAAACCATCAAGACGTACTGCACTCGCATGCAGGAGGAGAACATTCACCGGGCCATTGTTGTGGTACAGGGTGGGATGACGCCGTCGGCAAAGCAGTCGCTCGTTGACATGGCGCCCAAATACATTTTGGAGCAGTTCCTGGAGTCGGAGCTGCTGATCAATATAACCGAGCACGAGCTGGTGCCAGAGCATGTCGTGATGACTGGCGAGGAGAAGCAGGAGCTGCTGAGTCGCTACAAGCTCAAGGAGAACATGCTGATGCGCATCCAGGCCGGCGATCCAGTGGCCCGGTACTTTGGACTGAAGCGCGGCCAGGTGGTGAAGATCATTCGGTCCTCGGAGACGGCTGGCCGGTACATTTCGTACCGATTGGTCTGCTGATTCCCCGTTCTTTATATGTATGTAGCTTAGGAAACCTATTATTTAAGATAAAGGTTGCGTATTGTACATGCCAATAAATCGCCGTCTTTTGAATAATGTCTTAATAGTTTTATTTTAATGTAAATGCATACATATGTACATATATCCTTTAAAAATCCCGTGAAAACCCTTGGAGTTTCTTAGTATCTGGACTCCAAAGTAGAGCTGGGAAAATATCGATAGCTAGCTGGATATGTTGACATTTAAATCGCATTTAATAACGGATTATAAAAACGTGTATATTAGTTCAAGAACGTACTCTAATTTATTATTTAATTTAAAAAGATTGCAGCTATATAAAAAAAACGGATAAAAATACTCTTGCCAAGTTTTAAACATTTTATATTTATCGATGATCGATTTATTGCCATCTCTAGACGCAGGCAAACAAAACGGAAAACGAAAGAAGGGAGAAAAACAGAATTATACAACCAAAAGAGGGACGAAGGAGGTGTGTGAGGTCCCGCATCGCGTCTAGAGGAGCATCGGCTGCAGAGGTGACCCCTTAAAAATGGCCATGCTGACGCGTCTGACTAGCAGCGGCACCACCACCGTGGCCGGAGCAGCACCTGGGTCGCCGAAGGGTCTGCAGAGATTCCAGAACTACATCGCTGCCTTCTTGTGGCCGGGGACACAGCGTCAGAGGCGGAAGTCCACCCAGTTGGACGCCATCGATTGCTTCACCAACGATCTGGTAACGCGCAAGACCCAGAAATGGGAGGAGCTGCGCGACAGCCTGATGAAGCGACAACAGCCAGCACAGGAAAAGGATGCCAATAGCAATGTGGCGACGCAGGTGACGGTGGGCAGCAAGGGAACGTCAGGAAGTACCACCAGCTTCAGCCAGAATGTGGGTCTGATGTCCAAGGGCATGATGAGCGACTTGAAGGCACTGCGCTCGCCGCAACTGGGCCTGGACATCCGATCTCTGTCACAGCCTCAGCTGGACAACCTATTGATGGCCACGTTGGAAATCAAGAACAAGCTGGACTTTCTCTACCTAATCCGCCAGTGCATCCGGTGCCACCTGCTGCCCTCCAACGAGGTGTTCGTGGCATGCCTCAAGTATCTGAGTGCGCAGCGAAAGCTGCAGCAACTGGAGGCGCTGGCGGACACATGTCGCCAGCTGGAGCATCCCTTTTCGCAGACCTACGCCGACCTGGCTCCCTTCCGGGCCATCGCTTTGTGGAATAATGGCAACGCCGACGTGGCTCTGATGACACTGCATCGCGGCTACGGGGTTAGTATGACCTCCGAGGAGGGAAGGCGGATGGCGCGCACAGCTTTTCGCACCATTTCGGAGGAGACCCTGGCCCAGAAGAGCGAGGCGGTGCTGGTGTCGCTCTTGGAAGTGGCGCGTGCCATTCACCGGGAGCACAAGGACATCTTTGTAGTGGCTTGTGTGTGGAAGCAATGTTTCGCTAGCGATTGGTTCTGCGACCAAAAGTCGGCGGGTGAGCTGTTCGAGCACTACAAAGAGCTGCAGGAGCTGGTGGAGCGGAGGTGCGATAGTTGAATTTCTTGGAAAAAGTTCCGCTTTAACCATGTACTCTTCCTCCTCAGAGCCAGTCCTTTGTGCTCCTCATTCCTGGGCCGCAACAATATAGATGCCGTGCATCGCCTGATCGAGGTCTTTCTGCAGCACCAACAGCGCTCAGCCTGCTCCAGCTGCCTCAGTCTGCTCTTCAACTATCAATGTGAGTCCGCCGGATGGATATATCCTCATCTGCCGATTGGTAACTCCGACTACTGAATCCTCTTTTTCAGATATGCGCAAGGATCTGCGCGCCTGCGCCGAGATCGTCAAGTCCTGCAGCGAGTTGGAGATGCCGCTGAATGAGCTACAGAACGAGCAGTTCCTCAGTTTGTTCCTCGACCAGAGCGATCCTTTGGACTCCTCTGGCGCTGGCGGAGCGGTCAGCAAGTACAAGGCACCCAAGTCCTTCCAGTATAAGTTTTAGGGTCTTAGAGCCGCCCGTTTTTGATCGTTACGCCGTTGTCGTCGTAGATTTAGCACAAGGAAGCGTTGAGCAATATGCATCCATCCCCATCCATACCCAAACAATCAGCAGTAGCCTCTCTTCAATAAATGTTATTTAATGTCCAAGTTCATCTTCTCGCATATTGCCCTCGGGCAGTTGGCTAGGCAGGATTCCGACGCACTCGTAGCACCGGGAGATGAGATGGTTACCGCACCGATGCGACTGGCACTGCTGACATCGTGTCCGTGACTTGGTGCCGCGTTTATTCCGGGCGCAGGGTTTGCACCGTCGATGCTTCTCGCCATAGCGACTGGACAGATTTACGCCCACCGGCAGGCTCACCTTGTCTGGCGTGAGTACGCCCACGCTATCGGTTCGCCGGGCATCGCCGGTGGCCTCGCTTAGCAGCCGCTGACTGGATTGGCCGAGAATCTCGGAGATCTGCAGACGCATCACCAGCGACGTGGTGGTGGACCTACGCTGAAGGCGTCTCTGCAATCGCTGCTGGGTGAGAAAGAGTCCCAGCTGGCGCTGAAAGTCGCGCTGTTCCATCGCCGCATCTCCTTTGGGCGAGAGTCGAAGCAGGATCCAAGCATTCACGGCGGCCGCATTGAGCACAAAGTGGAGGAGCTGCAGAAAGGAATTGCTCTGTTTGCCCAGGCAGGAGGGCAGCATGTGGGCGGTACTAAAACGTTCCGTGAGCTCATAAAACTGTTGGCAGGCCTGCGAAGTGTTCTGGTAGGCCTGGAGGGCATCCACTTGCGGACTGAGGCCACAGCAGAAGACGGCCTCGCCGGCGAGTGGAATGAGCTTGGAGGAGCCACTGGAAACGGGACTATCACATTGCCACTGACGCGGCCACTCCGGGGATGTGGCCTCCAGCAATCCCAGCGAGCTGAGCTGACGCAACCTCAGCTGCTCGCTCTGCGGAAGGTTCAGGTGTCGCAGTCCCATCGTCACATTCCTGCTCGTCGTCTTGAAATCGCAAATCAACTGCTCCACATCCTTGTCCAGCGATCTCTGTTGTCTACTGCTAACCAGGGCATTGGCCATGTACAAGGTCCTTGCATCGCAGCAGAGGGTTAGTCGGTTCTTGGCCACCGTGCCGGATGGCTCATCCACGTTCAGCCAACTGCTGCAGCCGTAATAGGACCGACAGTTGATGAGAAGCCGCTGCCAGAGCTTCTGGGCCTCGGGCCAACCCCCGCTGGGACCCGACAGGCACTCGGAAATGCTCTCGAATCGGACGAGCGTCATGGAAGCCCGGAAGATGGCATTGCCTAGCTCCAACGTCCACAGCTCCTCGAGGGGTCCGCTGAACTGGGAATTTCGAAATACTCCGCAGAGGTAGCTCAAGCCGAGGAAGGCACGCAGCTCCACAATGTCCAGCGGCCGCTGGGCACTCGTCGGATTTCGTTTCTTGCGCATCTGCTCGTTGGTGTGACGCAGCAGGGATTTGAGCATTTCATCGTCAAACAGGAGCATCCAGGCCTCCACAGCGTTAGAAACGGAACGGGCAGGTCCCTTGCCGCAGGCTACCTGGCCCAGCAGAGGCAGTTCCTCCCCAACTGCCACCTGGGGATCCTTGGCTACGCTCCATATTTGACCAGTGGCCGATGTGTAGTTGCCAGCATTATGGGACGGACGACCACGGCTCCGTTTCGCAGTGACTCCCGCCCGGACTGAGCCCTCTGACTTGAGCACCATCTCTGCCAGCTGTTCGTCACTGATCAGCACATCGCCGTCCTCAAAGATCCAGGGAAAGCGGCAGCTCCCAGAGTTCTCTTGCAGCGGATCGGAGTCCTCCTCGTTGAAGGCAGCTTCCTGGACAGTGGGATCCGGCAGCTGGGGCAGCTGCTCCTCCACCTGCATTTTCTCCTCCTCGTCGCCAGCGTCCTCCTGGTCGCTGCATTTTAAGTTCGCCAGCAGCTCTTCGTCCAAGGCGCAGTTCATTATTATTATAAACAAGAAAAACAAAATTTGTTTACTTTGTTTACAAATAAAAACAATGGTCACACTATAGGAAATGTCAGCGTGACCGTTTCGTTCTCCCGCCATGGTTTGAATTTGAGCTGCAGTTGGCATTTGAACTAGCTCCTAAGAACATCTTATCGAAGTGCGCGGTTATCGGGCTTCTGTCATCACCATCATTGTTGTGTCTGTTCTTGACGAGCCAGAGGGGAAAAGAATAAAAGGAAACGCCAAAAGAAAAGCTTATTGCAAAAGGCAATAAAAACCGTCGCATTAACTATCTGCAGTTAACTGTTAATTCCGCGTTGAATGGCGGCAATCCGGCGACAGTGACCCCTATGCCTGCGTCACTATCCTTAACCACTTGCGGATAGTGTGCCGAGGGCAAAAAATTCTAGGAAAATCAAGTGGAAAGTGCAATTAAATCAAAGTGGCAAATATACAAACAATGCAGGTGAATAATAAATAAAAAAGGTGCCCGTTATTTAGGCGCGCAACGAATTTGTCAAAGTATTTTGCCAAAAGTGTCAATTTGACATGTTATATGTCATGGACTGGCTGCCCCACCGATAACCGAATTATCGCCATCGGCGTCTATCGATAGATTTCAAACCGACTTGGGGCCAAACGGGAAATTTGAAATTCCGACTCCGTCCAAGTTGGCCATGACATTGAAGTCGAAAGGATTCGTGGTCCCATCTCCAAAAGTTAGTTTAATCTCAAAGCCCGTGCTGTGAACACCGAAAACATAGTCCTCCAAACGAAAATAAAAACAATTTTTCGTGAAAAAAAGCGAACAAATTTCATTCAGCTTTTCCAATCACTTTTTTTTTCTTTTGTCTTTTATTTGTACTTTCTGCAGTCGTTTTCAATTGTGTGTGCGAGTTCGGGCATAGGTGGCTGGATCTAATATGATCTCTCCGGAGCAGGAGCACGTCAACCTGGCGCTGGACCACCAGGTGCGTCAGAACATTCATGACATGATGCGCGAGGCCAACGTCCAGGCTACCATGCTGCAAAGCGGAGGTGAGCTAGCTCCGGGGTTAAGTCCCTGCTTCACTCCAAGTCTTTCTGTCAAGTTACAGGGCGCAATCGCTTCCAGTCGGAGTGTAGCGACGACATGAATGCAGATGCCAGCATGGCCGTGATGGAAACCTTGTCCGCCGATGGCCTGATGGACGATGACAACTCCAACGACCAGGTGGTGGTGATGGCCGCGACAGAAGGTGATAGCAACGGCGATGTACAAAACTACCACGACATGATGGTGGACACTGATCAGAATAGTAACAGCGGCTTGAACCGCAAGCGTCGCGGCAACTTGCCCAAGCACTCGGTGAAGATCCTGAAGCGTTGGCTCTATGAGCATCGCTACAACGCCTATCCCAGTGATTCCGAGAAGTTCACCTTGTCGCATGATGCCGGCCTCACGGTTCTGCAGGTGTGCAATTGGTTCATCAACGCACGCCGTCGCATCCTTCCAGAGATGATACGGCGCGAGGGCAATGATCCTTTGCACTTTACAATTTCGCGTCGCGGCAAGAAGGTGAGCCCAAACTCTTCGGGCTCGAGTGGCAGTTCTGGCGGACAGGGAATGAATATCTCTGGGACTCCAAATCCCCTTTCGGGTAGTCCCGTCGCCGAAGTGGTGAGTTTATGATTTTGACAGTAAAAGAGAAGGTTGCTTGACTATACAATTATATTTTAAGTGCATGTCATGTCATCTCAGGCTTCGTATTTATCAAATTTAACTTACTTTCCAGGTCGTTGGTGCCACCGAGGAGGTAGATGGCGCCGCCGGCGAGATGCACGAGGGCATTGCCAACGTCCTGACCAATTTCGATCAGTATGTGACCGGGTCCAACGGTCAGATGGTCAAGATGGAGCCGGACTACGACGACAGCGTCATATACAGGTACCTATCCGTAGTTCGCCTTAGTTGTAGTCGTTGGCTTAGGTTGTGTGTGTTTGCTCCTTTCCCAACCATCGTCATCCTCATCCTCCCCTCCCCTTTAAGTTGGCAGCAGGCCATTGCAAATAACCCGATGGGCTTTCAAAGTCTCCATGCGTCGCTTCAAGCAACCATGATCGAAAAGATTCAACACTATCAAATGCGTATGGCGGCAGCAGCCCTTGGTGGGGCGTCAGGCAGTGGCACTTCCGGCGCAAGCTGTAGCTCAGGTTCTGGTTCCGTAATCCCTTACAAGATCGATGATGACGATAATGAAGATAAGCCGGTACCGGCGAAGCGTGCCAAAAAGAAACAAGCTGGGGCTAGTGCGAAGACCAAGCAGTCGAAGCAACCGGGGTCGTCTGAAGTCAAGCAAGAGGTGAAGAAGCCGCCGGAGTCGGAGGCGAAGGGCAAGGCAGGGTACTGTAACCAGGACGAGTTCGACAGCTACATGAAGTCCTTAGTCCTTAGTCCACTGTTGCGTTGATGTTCCATTGCTAAGCATTCTCCTTTCATCTGCAGATCTGAGACTGATGATAGCACCCAGGGATTCGAGCAGCGCAGCGAGGAGGAGGTGCGCTTCGAGACCGGTGACTGGCAGAGCGTGATGAAGTGAGTTCTTCGAGGCTTCTTCCGGCTGGGGCTTTACTTAATAGACTGGCCTTTTTAGAACCGTTTTTAGCACTGAAGAGGTGACCACAAGCGGTGCCACCACCATTGCCAACGAAGGCACGACAGGAACTGCGGGCACAACAGGCACTACAAGCAGCCTTGTGGGATCTGGATCTGCTTCCACTAATACTGCCAATTGGGATTCCAATAAGCAGGTGGTCATGCGCGATGGTAAGTCCCAGGTGGAGTAAGTAGCTTGCCATTATTTTATTACGTCCTTTCAGGCACCACGGAGCAGTTGTACGAGGCCACAGTGGTTGCAGCCCCAGATCAGCCAGCCCGTGCTGATAATCTACAGTCCGAAGAGGTGTTCGCCATCACTGAGCTTGACACTGCCCAGGACCAGAGCCCGCCAGCCCCTTCGCAGGGTATGTTGCTCCTTAAAATCAACAGCTTTTGGGGTTTAATTAACTATTCTTGTTTAGGCCTCAGCCGTGAGGAGCGCGACAACTACAAGTGTCTGTATTACCTTGTGGAAACTGCCATGGCCGTGCGCCAAAATGATACTGGCGAGGAAGACGACATGAATGTAAATATATTTTAGGAATTCCCAACTGGAACTCTGCAGGCTCTGGTCCCAGAGCCAAATGCTTGTTATTATGTTAATACACGGAGAGAGGAAGAGGAGTTGTAGGCTAATACAAACTTCAATGTACAAAAGACTAGATCAATTAAACAAGGACGCAATCGCGCGCATATCTATCATGTCAATTCAAGAGGAAACCAATGCATCACCTGATGGTCTATAATTAAGTCCTTAACTAATTGCGATTGTGTAAACTTTCTTATACGAAATAAACACACAAAACTTGTGCATTGGCAACACCTGCGTCATACAAAGCTAAAGCGTTTTTAATTTGAATTTAAAAAAAAGTGCGGGCTAACGGCTAAGCTTGTGTAAGGTGACGCAAGAAAGCAGCTAAGGATTGGTAGGTCATTATTTGTATTGGTAGTTCTTCTTGGTTGTCCTCAAAACATAAAGAGAAAGGAAACACCTAATAAAGCATTTATTTATATTTAAATAAAATAAAACCCAACAAATGACGTCACAAATGTCATACCTTTGACAAGTCAGTATTTTTTGTCTCTTGGTATTTTTCAATTGCCCATCAACCGACAGTATTTTACCGTTTCCCCTTATACGGTCAGACACCGATTTTGTTTTTTGTTTTTTTGCAATAAATGTTTGCCCAGCACAATAATTAAACAATTGCCAAGGCAAACACGGAACGTGCTGTTGTTTAAACAAAACTCCGGATGTCTGTCGTCCAGCTGTCCCGTACCTACAGCGCTAAAGGGTTTATTCAAGTGCAGACGGATTTTCCGAAGCCATTCGTTCGTTCGCCCCGTCTCGCTCGCGCTCCCACTGTCGTCGTGTGCACTTTGTGTAAATTACAGCACAAATGAGTTTCGATTGAAAGGAACTGTTTAAAATGTAACGTCAGGCCAGCCAGCCAGCCGCTGCCGCACAAACTCTCCGCCCCCGCCAAGCGAAAAAGCACACAAAAATTAAGCAAGCTTAGGCAAGCGTAGCACAAGCCGCAAAGCAATAGCAATAGGAACTGCCGCTTCTTGGGCCACACCTGCTTGCCCAACTCACGCCTATCTTATCGCACCAGAAACACCCTAGGATCTGCAAGCAAGCTTTAGAGATCCCTTTCCTCCGCCAGCTCTGTTGTTGTCCTGGCAACGGAGGAAATCAGGACATGCTAAGAGCATTCCCAGTGTGGGTAAGTCTACCAGCGTACTTATTTACATACATTCATACGTACATACATACATATATTTGTCTGCAATGGCATGTGAGTGTGTGTGTCTGTGGCTATTGGGCAGTGGCGTAGGCGGCGGGGCTCTGCCACATCCCCTCTCCAGAGTCTTTAAAATTGAAACCTTTTCTTTTAATAGATCTCCAATTTGAAAGTTTGCTTGTTCTTTTTTTATAGTATTTACTTATTTATATAAGAGTTAGAGGGAACCTACTTCTAGAACCCAAATCCCCTTTGCCCAAAGACCTGCATACGCCACTGGTCTCCATTGAATAAATGAGTGCGCCAGTACGTGTACTGGCATATTTTTTGGCTATTTGCTATTTGCACTTTTACTTTCGACTTTCGTCTTTCCTTTGTGGCTTGGCCCACTTGCGTCATGACTGGCTTTATTTGTTGCTGCTGTAATCTTAATGCATTATTTGAGCTACTATTTGCCGCTGTTTTTTGTGTGCTAGTGTGTGTGTGTCTGGGGAACGGAAGCGATATCGCGGCGCTACTTCAGGCCGCCTTATCAATGCTCCGGGGGGAAGTAAAATGTTTGTACAAAGCAAATATAATTATGTTCATCCATTACTATTTTTAAAGAACCTTTTGATAAGATATTTGTTTTTGAACAATTTGTAGACATTTAAAAATTTATGAACCATTTCTTTGTTCACTATTTTACGATGTTTTCCTCATTTTATATGGTTTTGTTTTCGAAAATTCATAGTATTTCCAGCTTGTCTTTGCTCTTTGCCACTTTTGCATATAGTATTGCAAGATAAGATAAGAATTTTAATTATAAATAGCTTCCTGGATAGAAACCCAGGCTTTAATTTGCTTTTCCCTCGCTCTCTTTGCATCTTATCGCCTTTATTTCATTGTCAGAGCATTTAAGAGTTCGTCGTCCGTTCTCACACATTTTTGAATATCTGAAATTTTAGGTCACACCAATTGCCAAACGGTTTATATTTAGTGACCCATTGGAGTCTATTTTTAAGCACGTGCCTGAGTCCCAGCTATGATGATGATGATGATGGTGACGCTGTTGGGATGGTGCTGCTGCTGCTGCTGATGATGATGATGACATCGGCGTAAGTGGCTCGAGTAGTTTGGCCCGATGCCCCGGCAGGAACATGAGTTTCTAAGCGGCAATTTGCAGCAATTATAAATACGAGAGGCAGTTGTTGGCAAAGTGCTAGCTAGTACTTGTGCCGCCTCACAGCTCACACCTTACAGCGCCACAGCTCTTGCCTCGCTCGTTCGGTTCGTGTGTGTGTGTCTCTTTTGGTTTTATTAATAAATCGAAGGGGCTGCTGCTGTGTGTGTGGAAAGGGTCAAACGGTGCGCTGCGCAGTTTGGTTCGGCAGCGGAAAAACACCATCCAAAAGCCCCAATCGAACCCATCGATATACCAAACCCCATACCCATCCCAGTCCCCATCCATTTCCCCCATGAGTTCAGCTCGGTTCAGTTTCATTTTCAGCTCTCGTTCGCCGACGACGACGGCGCTCTATTTTGTTTGGCATGCACATTAGCAGCCGCCGTCTGGGGTGCTCTCTTTTCTATCATTTTCCACCTCTTTGTGCCGCTCAGCTGTGGCTGCCACTCGGCAGTGAAGCGGCAGCGGCATCGGCATCGGTGCAGATGTGGCTGCGACTTGTTGTGCCACACCAACATCAGACCGGCAGACGCATTCAGTTTGCAATTATCAACAAAACGCGCGCGCGCTCCTCGCCGGAGCATCGGAATCGGAATTGTGCTAATGCGTCGCTGCTGGCATGGCCATAAATAAACCAAAATTAAATTCTTTATATTTATTGGTGAAGAGCTCACGTGAAGAGCGAATATTGAACAACAACAACAAGGCTTTCAAATGCTGCTGACACGACGGTATGACGGAGAGTGTTAAACGAAATCATCCCACACAGCAGAGCGTTTATAAACCGCATTTGATTGGGGGTTTAAGTGGCGATTTAAATGTGATCTCAAGTGTAATCCCAGGCCTTTCTGTCGATGTGCATAATAGTGCTTGTGCCACCTCTCTTTTCGCCTTAGGCCCCTCAAGGTTGCATAAACGGTAGGCTGGCTATTAGCCATCCACCCCTCCTGATGAGAGCCACTAACAAGTTTCTTGTTACCATTACAATGTGGCACGAGGGCAAAGGAAAGGTGCAAGCAGTAAAAACAAGAGTTCTTCTCCCTTTTCGCTTGACCACACTAACGACAGAATCCGCAATTGTAAACGATTTGCTTTTGTAATACCCTTGGCATACTTGATACTCTGTTAAAGTTGTTTTAAGTGGGCGAACAGTGCGTATACTTGTTCTGTGAAGTTGCTCTAAATTAGGGGAGGTCTTGCGTATACTTGTTATGTGGTAAAGTCTTAGAAATACTTGAAGTGCTTTTATGGAAGTTACTCTGCTTATTGGTGAAGTATTTAGTGAGGTTTTTGGGTTATTTAAGGGAATTAAGCGAAATTTGTTGTTTACAAATACTATCAACACTTTAAGAAGCCTTAAAAGTGTGTATATTCCATAATTTCTTTAAGCTGACTCAACTTGGAATGATTTATAGGGTCGATCTATAATCCTTGTATATTTTTTCCAACTTTTTGTTGTTTTACAGACTTAATTAATACCTTAATTCCTTGACCAAATGCCAAAAATATATTTTATTTTAAAAATAAACTATTACTCACTCATTGCGCTATAAATTTGGCTGTTTAAAAGCATAACGTATATATTAAAAAACACCTTCACCATTAGAGCATCAAGTAGCCGACATGGTGACCCTGTTCACCATTAAAAACCCCCCCGACTCGTTCTCATCATGCAAACGATCCAGACAGAGACACAAAGCCGTCGTCTGTCTGAGGTAGGTGCGGTGAAAAAGGAAAACGGAAAATTCACAGAGAAGGTTGGGAAGCTAGAGGGGTTTTCTGGGTGGGTGTATGGTTTGGTGTTGTATTGTCTGTTATCTTGGTGCTTGTTAGTCCGCTGTCTTTGACGATTTGTTTGCATTCCATTCTTTGCTCTGGTTTCGTTTTTTTTTTATCGTCTCTCGCCGCTGACTACTTTTTTAATACAAAATCAATTGGATTGCGTTCGGAACTAAACTAAAAAACTGCTGCCTGCACTCATGTGTAAATAAGGTTGCGAAGGTTGCGGATTGCGGATTGCGGATTGAGGTTGCCATTGCTTATTGCTTTCAATTACAACTTTTGATTCTTTATTGATACGAGTATTCATATTCGAAACGAACATTTACAGGGGATATGCACGATGACGACGGGCTTAGCTCTAAACATTTAAACGTTAACATTATTGTTTACCTTTGTTACCAGAGAGATTTGTGTACGGGGAATGCCAGCTTATGTAAGGAAATACCTTTCCAAATCGCTCTCATAAACAAAATACTTTAAAGGTTTAATCTTGAAGTGTGTGTGTGTGCTGTTCATGTAACTTTTCTGTGGGCGAAACATAAGACTCTGGCTGTAAGGCTGTAAGGCAGCTTAAAAGGTGGCTTACAGGCAGGTTCTAGTCTCTAATATCGAAACTCAGCTTAATCGTAGTTAAAGCACACTTGTGATTTAGGTTTTTGGTTTACAGAAGATGCCCCATTAGGCTCACACATAACCGCTGGACTCCAGTTTGAGGGCTCCCTCGTATGTGGGCAGGCCCGATCTGTCAATTATCTTGCTCATGTCCAGGCTGATGATGCCGTTCTCGTTAATGGTGTTCAAATCCTCCTCCTCCTGGCCCGCGGCCTGGTCACCGCCGGTTAGTGTTGCCGCTTCTCTGTCCGATGTTGCTGCTGCTGTTGCTGCCGTTTCCAATGTTGCTGATGCTGCTGCGTTGTCATTTTCATCGTTGACAGCGGTTAGGGGTGGCGAGGAGGAAATGCCTTCATTTGGAGGCGTTGCCACCGATGTGGAGACCTCCACGTTCCCATTTTCCTCATCCTGCAGCGCCTCGCCGGCCATGTGGTTGCCATTATCGCAATCGCTGGGACAGGGACAGCTTGGCGGCTCCTGCTCCTCCTGCTCGCGCCGCCCGCCCATATTCAGACCGCTCTCCACGGACAGAGCGGTCAGGGGCTCATCCTCCGCCTCCAACTCGTAGCGGAACTTGCCGCACAGCGGACAGCCACGTCGGTAGTGGGTGGCACTGTGCTGATGGCTCTGCTGCAGGTACCGCCGCCCAAAGGTATTCAATCTGATATTCTGGACGGGCTTGCGTGCCTGCAGGGCCAGCGGTAAAGAGGGCGGCGGCGCCGGCTGCAGGGCCTCCATTTCCAGGCAATTTCCGCTGCGGGCTGCCACTGCCGCTGCCGCAGCATTCCACATGCTTTCCACCTCGGCCCGCTGCAGGGAGCAGCAGGATTGGGCATTAAGTGCCAATTGCAATTGCTTATTGACCAGGAGTCCGGTGGCGCCACCGCCACTTCCTCCGGCACTGCCGCTGGCCATTGCATCCACGCTGCCATCGGGCGTTCCACGACTTCCACTGGCCCCCTGCTGCTGCTGGTAGTTCAAGTCCAGGGAAGAGCGGTATCCCGGCGGCGGTGAGACGCGCTGCATGAGAAGCTGTTGCTGCTGTTGCAGTTGCAGCTGCAACTGCTGATGTTGCTGTTGCTCCAACTGCTGCTGGTGGAGCTGCTGCTCGTGGAGCACCACAGCATCATAAGAGGGCGGTGGTTCATGGTGTAGGGCAGGCACGGCAGACAGGCCATCGGTGGAGTCGCCCAGGAACAGGCCTGAGGTTTCATAGCACTGTAAAAGGAAGATAAAGGGAACTAGGTTTAGAGAGGAGGTACAAATATTGAGGCGATGCCACAAGAATTTATAAGAATATAAAGTAATTGGTACAATGTTCCTTCCTAAAATATGGTTTGTCCTTTAGTTCTTTAAATCCTCCTGATTTCACTATGGTGTTCTTATGTAAATAATTTCTTTTTTGACTGATTTATGAAAGAAAAGTAAATTATTTGAAGTTAATCTACAAAAAATATATAAAGTAACCTAAAAACTAGACTTATACCTCCGAATTTCCGCAAGGCCATGAGTAATTGCCGATCTCCGCTTGGCCGAGCTGTAATTTAGCCTCTTAATGGAGACGCGACGGACAAGTGTTATTTACGCGATCAAATAAAAAAGTTTAAATTGCACACATCATAAATTTATTTGTCTCTGTACTGACCACAACCAGGAGGAGGATAGTCCACCTCCTGCCCAGTCTTCCCCCTTACAGGCAGACCCCCTCATTCTGTTCGCAGTTGACATTTGGCGCCTGGACGGGCTAACGTTGATTTACGCGGAGGAGCCTTTTGCCGGCGCTTTTCTTTTTTCCACCTCCGTTTCCCAGCGGGCCAACAAACAACAATGAACTGACTGATGGCAAACTGGGGGTGTTGGTTTTTTCTGGTTTTAGTGGGCCGCAGGCGGCTGGTAACTTAATAAAGCCCTAGCCCAGGGCCAAGTGTGCGGCTTCTGCGGCGGCCACTTGCAGTGGCGATAGAAATTGTCGCGCGCCCTCCTTGTTGGTTGGTCAACTCACTTTCCCATGGCTGTCGCACCTGTTAAATGCGCCGCATAAATATCCATTACTGGCCCGGTTTCCACCACCCCCACACTCTTGGCCTGTCTCTGACTTACTTTCAAACTGTCTTCATGAAATGTTGGCTTAAACTTGAAAAAAAAGGGACAATTAGGCTTGGCCTGCGGTTGGCGGTTGCCGTTGAGACATCAGAATGGATAATAAACTGGGTTACTCTCATTTCTGTTGTCACTTTGCTTAGCCTTAATTGGGATTTTAGTTTTTAATTCGGATTTCAAGGGGATTTGATTGATGTTTCAGTCAGGCAAAGTAATCTGAAGAGAGTGTTTAATATTTATGCTTTTATTTGCTTTTAATTATGCTGCTAATTAGTAATATAAATTATGAAGAAATAAATAGAGCGGGAATAAAGCTGGCTTACCAACTTTCTTTTCTGTTTTCCACTCTTTTGTGTCTGGCTTTTACTTGGCCTTATTTTCTAAATGGAAAGTAACCAAAAAGACTGCATTTAAAGCTTTAGTTTTAAATTCAAATTGTTAGGGAAAGTCTAGCTTAAGATAAGACTAGAAACTAGTGTTATTTCATTGAAAAAGTAATATAAGCCCCTAGTATAATTGTAGTTCCTCCTCTAGTTCCCTCTAAAGAAATCACAGCTCCTCTCCCTTTAAGGGAGACTTGTCAATTGTACCCCTAACTATTGGTGTAACCTTTGACATCATCCATTCGTTATTATGGCAGATGGACAATGCAAAGAGCAGAGTCAGAACCCCGAGCTACACGGAGATACAACTCACCTGCTCCACGCTGTATATTTCCATGTTGGGATCGCCTTCGAGCCACTGGTGCTGCTGCTGCCTGTAGGCGGCCTCTGTTCGCTTTTTGATGTTTCGATGACAACAATAGCAGACCACACACAATATGGTCGTAACCAGGGAGAGCATGGCCCTGCAATGGGAGAATGGGAGTGCGAATGCTAATAGAAATGGCCATATGAATGCAGTGTGTGTTATTCCACATCCATACATATATCGGGTTCTAATGGTGGAATGAAATTGATTGCGGTATCTCGATAAATTGCCATCATGATAATATTGTATTAATGCCGTTTTTGGCATTTATTAATTTTGTCAAACAAATTGCAAATGTTTGTGCCCTGTTCTGTCTGTGTCTGTGTCTGTGTGTTGTGTTTATTTATTTTAGTCTGCATATTGATGGCCTACATTTCTGGCACAATGTTGTCGTTGGATTCATACATCAGCAGAGCGGAAATTACTTTTCTTGCATTATGATGTTGCTTTAATTAGTTAGTCGAGACTTTTGTGGCCTTTATCGAAGTTTTAAATCAATTTAGGCAAAGCAGAAACAAGGGAAGTTATCCTTCTTCGCAGCAGAGTGCGTTTTCAAGAGTCTCTTACTGCTGCTGGCCTACGATAATTTTACCTTTTACCTTGGGAAGTTGTATTGTTTCCCTGAGCTAATTTCGATATTGATAGTTTCATTAACTCTCTCTCTATTGCCTGTTTACCACAAATAACCACACATTGTTTACATTTAGCTGATTATGAGCTTAAAGGCGATACTAATGCCTCAATGATGCTAATTTCAATTATTAAATTACCTTTCTAAAGTTTACTTATTGCCTGGCTCAGAATTGTGGCTAAAATTGTTGCTTAAATTCAATTTGGAGTGGCATTTAATTACAGTTTGCATGGACAATTATATAGTTTGAGGTTTGCCAGGCCAATTAATATTTAGTTGAGTCGTTTTGTGGTTTAATTGGTTAATAAATTAATGCTTTAAGAACTAGAAAACAAATTGCCTTGTTTACTTTATTATAAAAGTAAGTTTTAATAAAGATTAGTAGCTACTATCAAATGAAACGAGTAACTACACATTAAGCTATCTTTTTAAACGCTTTAATATATATATTTTACCTTTTACTATCTAAAGTATTTTTGGAGGTGTAGCCCTAGACTTTTTCCGGAATTTATCAATAAATCAGGGAAATACCCCCCACTATTTGGGCTTGATTGCCAGTTATCAAAATTTCCTTTTAACGCTGTCGGCCGTCGGATTCATGTTTGGGTTTATTGAAACCCACTGGTTTATTTAGTCCCGGCCCAGCCGGAAAATGGTTTCGTGTCGATTTCGTTGCTCAAGGCATTTCCATGACGTCACTTAATCCACTTTAGAATGCAACATTGTGTCCCACTTGTCTGTCTGTCCACTGTTCACCGCTCTTCCACTGTTTCTTCCTCTCTCTCCTGTCTCGTCCTGTTTTATTTTTCTTTATTTTTTTCTTTTTTGGTTCACGCAATTTCTCGCATGTCAACAGTTCATTAAGGACCTCTTTTTTGGGCCCAGTTTTCCCAGCCTTCGAAGAAGGGGAGAGAGACAACAACGGCATGTGGTTGCTTCTCTCTTCCCCCTTTTCCATTTTCCCCCATTTTTATTTGTGGCTATTTTCAATGAATTGCCCACCAAGACAAATCGATAAAAATGTAGTTAAAATAAAGTTTTTTCGGCGCGTGATGTTTACAGACATCAAGAAGAGAAAACTATAAAAACTCTGTTGACCATCCGTTGTTTGTTGTTTTTGGATTTTGTATCCAAAACGAAAAAAAAGAGGAAAAGCTCATGTTGCACACGAAAATAAATTTTATTAGGCAAAGGAAAAGGATGCTTCGGTTTTTGGTTGGAAAAGCAGAAAAAAAAATGGCTTGGCACAATTATAATTATTATTTTCGCCGGAAAACAGCGGAACAGCGGAGGCAGCTTGACATCGCTTCGCATCTTGCCGACGCTTAAAATGTTGATGTTTATTAATTTGCAGCTCCAGCTCATAAATCAAGAGCGCACAAGAGGGCATTATGATCTATGAGAGCTGTGTACTTGTAATATCCTTCTAAAATGGGTGTGTGTGTGTCTACAAATGGGGCAATTACTGCAATTTACGAACCGTTGTTACGCATTTTTAATGATTGCTTGATTTTGTGTGCTTTGCAGCTAGTTAAATGCAGCTCTTAGCTAACCTTGAGTTAATGGTTTACCAAAGGGAACTCTATAGATAGTTGCTTTAGATTCTAATCAAAAAGGGTTTATTCTTACTGAATTATTGCAATAAATTAATAAATATACTATGAGCTAGTTGAAAATAGTTTTTGTCTAACCTTAGGTTAGTGATTTAACAATAGAAGGAAGTTCTAAAGATAGTTTCCTGCCATTTTCATTAAGGTTACTTTCCTGCTAGTTAAACCCAGCTTTTACCTAACCTTATGTTAGTATTTCACCAAGGAATAAGAGATCTGTAGATAATGGGCTTCAATTACAGGCCTTTTTCACTAATCTAGGAGCATACATCAGGTACAAGTGCACCGACACTATCGATCTAAGGTAGAATTTCCAGCAGAAGTTCCTTAAAAATCTAAATATTTGATAGATTTAACACAAGTTGGGTCCGTCCAACTTTCCTGCCAACTCTAATTATTTAATGGCCAGATTTATCCTTCTGTGGGCTTGCTTATTGCCAAAAGTTGCAGCCATGTGATGTGTGTGGGCTGTTGTTGTGCCACTCTTTCGGAGGATTTCCCACGAGCCTCACCTTGACTCATCCTCGTTCATCAGTTGTCACTGGATCTGGAGCTGTCAGACTTACCCGCCAAGCAGCAGATTCACATTTCCGTTGACAACATTTGCATAAGTCTGGGGTCCGCCAGGTCCTCCTCCGCCACTGCCGCTAGAACTGACAGATCCTGGGCCGCCGCGCTGCTGATGATATTGCCCCAGACCGCTGGTATAGTAGGTGGTGAATGTGGTAATCGAGGATGAGGACGAGACATGCTCCTGGGATTGCTGCTGCAACGAATCCTCCTCGCTGCCGGACGATGTCGAAACTCCCGGCGTTGTTGTGGCAACTGATGATGATGTTGTCGTTGTCGGGATTGTTTGATTATGTCCGAAGGCCACTGCCACTCCCGCTCCCGCCTTAGTTGCATAATGCTTCAGAGACATTTCACTGCGACGACTTCAAATCCAAATCGAAACGGGGCGATTGCATAACGATTAGCATGGCGCAGCACTCATTACAATGGCCATTAGCACGCACACCTTCGCCTCGGGCAGGGCGCATCTAGACTCGTGACTAACCCTCTAGACTCTGGGCTCTAGACCGCAGCAAGGACGAATAGCGACTGCTAGAACTTGCGACCGACGACCCGAAGGCAACACTAACACACGACCAGGCAACACGCCAAGACCACACACTAAGCTCCACACAGTACACAGTAATTAATTTGTTATGAACAACAAGGGCTTGATGAGGTCTTGTATTTCCTGGTTGTTATATTTAACAATTAAAGCTTTTATTTATACGAATGAGATTTTATTTAATTTATAAAGTTAGCTTGGTTAGATTTAGCACTCTTAATCCTTTGAGAAATTCAATTTATTTAGATTTTCACCCTTGGCATAGCTTGATCTTTAAGCTTTATTTACTTGCTTTTATTATTTACTCTCCAACTGATCTTTTTTTGCTCGGTGTAACTGTTAGAACGATCGATGGCCAAGGCAAAAAGAAGTCTATTTTGGTAACTTTGGTCGGTAGTTTTTGGCCGCGAATCGCGAGTTGTGCGTCTGGGCAAATGCGTTGCGCTGCTGCAACTGAGCTCCGGCTTGACTTGCTGACTAGTTCGCCCGCTCACTGGCTGCCTGGCTGGCTGGCTGGCTGAGGACTTTGGCTTGGCTTATCCTTTTGTTGTGTGTGCCCCGACGAAGTTGCCTTGGCAACCGAATGGAACCCGACTTCGGCTGGGGCTCTTTTCACTTCGTGTGTTGCTGTTGCGACTGCTTATCCTGTCGCCGCTGCTGCCGCTGCTGCTGCTGCTGCTTGCCTGTTACAAGTTGCGTTGCCCATTTTTCAGCAAACTGCTTTCCCTCTCTTTTTAGTGGGGCAGCCAGGCAGGTTGTCAGGATAAAGGAAGAGTCGACGACAAAGGCCAAGCACGGCTATTTGTATTGAGCTTCCCTTTGTATCCCTTTCACTCACTCAAGTTCTGTTCCTGCACGTTTCACGTCAAATTGAGCGCCAAAATGCTTTTGTATGCTCGTATGGCTTGTCATTATTGCTGTTGTTGTTGCTGTTGCTACTTGCTACTTGCTGCTGCTGCTGCTACTGCCACAGTTGCTTCTGCTGCTGTATTTGTTGTTGTGGCAACCGTGCATGCCATTTGAACAACACTTGTCGCCAACTGACATTTTTCACGGCATGCGCCCATAAATAATAATGCGACTCGAAGGCAACAGTCCGCGTCGCGCATATTGAGCATGCAGGCAGCATGCTGCAAGGCACACGCGGCGTATGAGTGATGCGTTTCGAAGTATTGAAGATAATTGAAGCCAGAAAAGCTTGCTAAAATACGGAATTTAAATTAAATATTACAGATAGGATTTTTTCGTAAATTAAATGAATTAATTAGCTTATTTTTAAAACAGTTTTAAAGCTCACACGGCGTATGATTGATATTTGGGGAATGCAAACGAATTATGTTGGGAAAACTAGTTAAATAATATATATTAAAAACCTTAAATTGCTTTAAGCAATTTATATTAACAACCTAATTGAATTTGAATAATAAATAGGTGTTAAATACCTCTTCTTATACAATTTATTTGCCTTCTAGTCTCCACTCCCGTTCAAAAAATGCAACAATATGGAAACAATTTCAAAAATGTTTTGCCTAAATGCCTCAATGAAATGTAAACCATTTGCATATCGGCCACGTTTTATGGCACCAACGGACCGGTCCCTCCCTGTTCCCGTATGCAATCATCATTATAATTGCCAGCCGTTAGCAACTAATTGAAATGCACGTATTATTTCGGGCAAATTTGCTTTTAATTTATGACGCATTCGCGCTCGTACAAACATTTAAATGGGCATTCGCGGTGAGTGTGTGAGCCTGTCCAATATTCGGGAGCGGCACTGTGGCATGAGCAGCTTCTCCACAGCTACTATGACTACCTATGAATGTGGCCATAGGTAGAGCCCAGGCCCAAGCCAGCTGCACACAATCGCAGGCAGGCACGGGCACGGGCACGGGCACAGTCGCCCTCAGTTGGTTCAAGAACATATGTAAATAGTTGCACGCCATTTTTGTCGCCCCTCTCTTTACTTTCTCGGTTTGCTCGGCACTGGGAGAAAAATGTATTAGCTTAATCGGTTGTCAGTTTATTATTTAAAAGAGACTCTAGATTTTATTATAGCCAAATATGAAATTTAATACTGTACTTTCCTTAATTCCTTACTAGTTTTATCTTAAAGCTCAAATAAAGTAATATGTAGTTAATTAGCATCACCAGGCGAGTTGATTTATAATCGTATAATCGCTTAGACTTCAGAAAATATAAAGTGTCAATCGAAAATGATTGTTTTTAGACAAATCGGAGTCCTCTGTGATCCCATAAAATGTATATATATCCCTTATCAGCATCATAAGGCGAGTTAATTTAGCTGTATTACCGTTTGTCCGTTTATTTGCATGAACACTTGCATCCTTAGGGACTACAATAATTAGACCTAGAAAACTTGATATAAACCTTCTGCTAGGTTTAAGATTGTTTTATAATTTGGCCACAGCTAATTTATCCACAAATTATACATAAATATAGAAATCCGTTTAAAATCTGTGGGATTTAACCGGATTTATTAAAAATAAAGACTTTCCCGCCAATTTCAAAACATTTTCATAGGACTTCAAGGGATTTCCTCGGTTTTTTAGGAAATTTCTTTAGCAAAAATATGCAAATTAGTTATGGCAACTATTTTTTCCTGTGCACCACTACCGCTCCCTTTCTCTTTCTCTCTAGCAGTCGTCCTGTGTGTGTGTTTTTGGTTGTGCCAACTGTTTGTTGGCGGCGTCGGCGGTGACGGCGTTGTTGGAGCGTCTTGAAATCCGCGCTACGTCGGCGGCTCAGTAGTTGGGCGGGCTCTCCGCACGGTCGTAGTTGTTGCCAGCACCTCGAGTGTCGCGCGCGCTGAAGAGCACGTTGTTCTTGCCGCTCGACGGCCGTGAATGGCGGACAAAAGCTGCTGCTGCCGCTGCCACAATTTTAGTTTTCCATTTCTCTGGCATAATTTTAGATTTTGTGTGAAAGAAAATTTGTCAATTCAGAAGGAGGAAGACACCCGGAGGAGAGCAGGAGAGCAGCTGCATCAGCATCAGCATTGGGCGGCAGCCACGTTTTGTGTGTCACGCCGCCCCTCAACAGTTGGCAGCTGGCAACGTGACTCATTAGAGCGTCGTCTCCCAGGAGGAGTAGGAGGAGCAGGAGGAGCAGGAGCAGCCGCATTGGGTCAGCTTTAGGGTGACACCGTGCCAGAGAGATGCGGGGGCCCAACGATGATGATGGATAGTTTCAGCCGCTTCTGGTCACTTTCGGGGGCCGCTCTGCGCACGCGTTGCGGGTAAGCAACCGAGGCAACCGAAGAAGCCACCTTATGTGGTCTAATGCCCATGTGACAGTCGGCTAAGCGGAGCAACTAATGGTTGTAGTTGTAACTGAGGAATCTGGGAGAAGTATAAAATAATTGAAGCAGGAAAAGGGTTTACTAATTGTCTTACAATATTTAAATAATCAATTCAAAACAAGACTACAAAGAACTTAGCTTGTAGAATTTATTAAAACTATTTAAAAGAATATTGAATAGTGTTTCTAGGATTCTAGAATATTTTATAAACATATATCCTCTTTACTTATTACCTTAAATTAATACTCAGTTTCCTTTAAACCCGTCTTCTACTTTTAAATAGTCTCAGTTGCATTTTACGTTCAGTTTCCTCCCCACTTTCTGCTTCGTTCAGTGTTTTATAGCCACAAAACCCCATAAAGTCTTTCTAGAATTTGTACAAATACGTTATAGACCTAACGCTCCCCACCTGCCCATTATAGACGCTCCAATTCAATGTCTGCTTCAGTTTTTAACCCACTTTAGCCCGTGTTATATGCCAGGGGAGGAAGTCCCCGTGAAAGCGCAGCAATGTATGCTACACTTTATACAAATATTTTTGACAGTCGCCTTGTGCGGCATGGGGCATGTGGCATGCGGCATGCCGTGTGGGAACTAATGAGGCTGTCACAGTCACAGCAATCCTGCCAGCCCCACTGCCGCCTTTTTCAAGCATTGGCAGCATTAATTATGCATGCCTGTTGATTTATTATGCACGACCATCAAGGTAATGATGGGGCCAGGCCACAAGTAAGCAGCACGCGTCCATTGCAATGGGGGGGAGCAGCACACCACACGGCGGCGTTAGTTAACCTCCTCCGGTTGCCGGTGGCAACACTGAAAAGGAGGCTTCACCTCTCTGTTGCATGACCTGCGAAAGTATTTCATATTTTCACATGAAGCGTAATGAAAAATTTTAAGGTCTCGCTCCCAGCTTCGATTGTCGGAGTCGCCAGGCACGCAAAGGTTGCACTGTACTTACAGGTGTGTTCCACATACACACACTCTCGTACTGGAAGTCACGATACCTGCCACCTGGTACCATTCACCATCGGTGGCAAGGTCTCGCCCTCGCCCTGGTTCCTTCCACTATGCAAAAGTTTAAAAGTGCCCGCCCTATGAATATATACATGGAAAATCATATATTTGGGGCTGTGGGTCCTCGGGTTCTCTCCACTCATTTGTTAAGTAATTTGATTTGAAATCGATAAGGAAGCAACATAAAACGTTTGATTATAGGTTGTAGTATAAATCTGATATGGTATATATGGGGATAGCTGAGGGAAAGGTGTTTAGGGGTTGACACGCAGGTTAAACTCTGGCTAAATAGAGCACACAGCCAGAGGAAAGTGTTTACTTTGGAAGAGTGGGTTTAGTATTCCAAATACTGTTCTCCAGGATCGCCCAAGCAATCCCTTCCTCGGCATTCAATCAAATCTCATATATTGAAGTTGTTCTAAATTATGGAATATATACACTGTTATGTGGAATCCTTCAGTAAAGCTAGGTGAGCTTACATATATGTTTCTATGGAGTTTTGTCTTCGATTTTTCATTATGTTGCCTCAGCCAGGCGCCACCAGGAGACCGCAATTCCCTTGCGTGCTTCGAAGGTGGGGTTGTATGGTGTGCCATGTGCGTGTGTGCGTGTGTAAGGACATCGCGGTCGCGGAGAACAAACAATTGCCACTAAATGGCATGTGGCGGTAGCCCCCAACTCCTCTTCGCCTTGGCTTTCCTTTGATTTTATCGCTCGTCAAGCCCAAGTCGCGAGCATTGATTAAAGTTCGATGTGTCTGTCCTACGTCCCTGCCTGGGGGAACCAGCGAGGAAGGGTCTCTGTGACACGACCTGCTATTGTGCATTATTGCTTAGCTGTCTCAGTTCTTTGAACCGGAGCCACACACAGATGATGATGTCAACTGGTGGGTGGGGAAGCAGCTAAAGCTGGGGGCATCCAGTTTGGGGTTATTTATAATTAAACGTGCACTGTAATTAATAAGGATAGTAGGACAATGGGAGTAATTGTTACAAGCCAAGTTAATTACAGATTTTTCTTTATAAAATAGATTTACTTTGGGGAACGTAAGCTGCCAGAAGCTCAGCTTGCAGTTCTTCGCCTGCAAGCATCCTTTATTTATATTATTATTCTCCCTTTTCCAGCCTACGTTATCTCTATAAGATGTCCCTGGCCGTTTCGCTGCGCCGAGCTCTCTATGCCCTGCTCACCGGCGCCATCTTCATCCTGACGGTGCTCTATTGGAATCAGGGTGCCACCAAGGTCCAGGCCTACAATGATGCGCTGGAGCATCCGCACAGCCATCGGGATAGCGGTGCCTTTCCCATGTGAGTGTGTTAATCAGCTTGCGGACTACCCAATCCTAATCCTTCTTCATTATTTTGCTTAGACCCGTCGAGAGGTCCTGGACGTACAAGTGCGAGAGTGACCGATGCGTGCGGGTTAGCCATCATGGCAAGTCCGGGAAACGGGTCTCGTTCATCAGCTGCTCGATGACGTGCGGTGACATCAACATCTGGCCCCATCCTACCAATAAATTTCTGCTCAGCCCGCACACGCACAGCTTCTCCGTGGAGGATGTGCAGCTGCAGGTGGACACTTCGCACTGGGAGGTGCGCAAGCAGCTGCAACTAACCTTTGACTGGTTCCTGAAGGACCTAAGGCAGATCCAGCGGCTGGACTATGATGCCACTGCCTCAGAGCCAACGGTTAGCGAGTCCTCTTCAAAGTTAAGGCGTCACGTGGATGCAGAGAGCCCAGCAGCCACGCTTTTTGGCGCCACCTTCGGTGTGAAGCAGGCTGGTGACCTGGCCAGTGTGCAGGTCAAGATCAGTGTGCACAAGTCGGGGGATGTTAACTTTAGTTTGGACAACGATGAGAGCTATCAGCTGAACTCGAACAGTAAGTACTTTGGGATTCAGGAGGATCTACAGGAGATTTTACTAATGTTTACCATTATTTTAAAACCTTAACAGCCGATGGACACCGCCTGCTGGTGGAGATTACAGCCAACTCTTACTTTGGAGCCCGTCACGGCCTGTCCACGTTGCAGCAACTGATCTGGTTCGACGACGAGGATCGACTGCTGCACACCTATGCCAACAGCAAGGTGAAGGATGCCCCCAAATTCCGGTATCGCGGCCTCATGCTGGACACCTCGCGGCACTTCTTCTCGGTGGAGGCCATCAAGCGAACGATTGTGGCCATGGGTCTGTCCAAGCTAAATCGCTTCCACTGGCATCTGACCGATGCCCAGAGTTTCCCCTACATCTCACGCTACTATCCCGAGCTGGCCGAGCATGGGGCGTACTCGGAGAGCGAAACGTACACCGAGCAGGATGTGCGCGAGGTGGCCGAGTTTGCCAAAATCTATGGCGTTCAGGTGATACCGGAGATCGATGCTCCGGCCCATGCTGGCAACGGCTGGGACTGGGGACCGAAGCGCGGCATGGGGGAGCTGGCCATGTGCATTAACCAGCAGCCGTGGAGCTTCTACTGTGGGGAGCCGCCCTGCGGTCAGCTGAATCCGAAGAACAACCATACCTACCTCATACTGCAGCGCCTCTACGAGGAGCTGCTGCAACAGACGGGGCCCACGGATCTCTTCCATTTGGGCGGCGACGAGGTGAATCTAGACTGCTGGGCGCAGTACTTCAATGACACGGATCTGCGGGGTCTGTGGTGCGATTTTATGCTGCAGGCAATGGCCAGGTGAGCGAGAGCATTCTTCGTTTCTGCAGAATCTTGAAATTAAAAGTATTTTCCCTGCTGGCAGACTGAAGTTGGCCAACAATGGCGTGGCCCCTAAGTATGTGGCCGTGTGGTCCAGCGCCTTGACCAACACTAAGTGTCTTCCGCACAGTCAATTCGTCGTTCAGGTGTGGGGCGGCAGCACCTGGCAGGAGAATTACGATCTGCTGGACAACGGCTACAATGTGATCTTCTCGCATGTGGATGCCTGGTACTTGGACTGCGGCTTTGGCAGTTGGCGGGCAACAGGAGATGCTGCCTGTGCGCCGTATCGCACGTGGCAGAATGTCTACAAGCATAGGCCGTGGGAGAGGATGCGATTGGACAAGAAGTACAAGAAGCAGGTGAGTGTTAGCCACAGGCCCACAACTCTATATATGAATATCTAATGTATAACATAAATTAATAAATAAAATTCCTTTAACTAGGTGCTGGGCGGCGAAGCTTGCATGTGGACGGAGCAGGTGGACGAGAACCAGCTGGACAATCGGCTGTGGCCGCGTACTGCTGCTTTGGCCGAGCGCCTGTGGTCGGATCCCGGCGATTATCATGATATTGATGTGGTGCCGCCGGACGTGTTCCGACGCATCTCATTGTTCCGCAATCGTCTCGTCGAGCTGGGCATACGGGCGGAGGCTCTATTTCCCAAATATTGTGCCCAGAATCCCGGCGAATGCATTTGATATTACCTCTAAGAAGTAAAACCCAAAACCCAAAACCCATAACCGATACCCAAGCCCAACCCCTCCCGAAATGTGCGTTAGTTAGTTGATAGTCTAATTGTTATTTTATACGAATACCTAGGCTTCGGAGCAGGCGACGAGGACTGTTTGAAATGGTTTCTGGCATAAACCATGACTCGAATTTCGTTTACATAGAACAAAAAACATAAAAACAAACACTCACACTCACCCATAACTAGTACAATTCATCTCGAATTATAGCGCACAGTGCAGACATGACCTAGTGTAGGGAATCGAGGTTGAGGTTGATGATGACGATGACATGCAGGTGACGACGTTGGAGATTAGCGTTCATAGTTCATAGACTTAGTTGTAGATTTCATACGCATCCAACTCACTGACATAGGCTTACGATATATACATAAATATATATATTATTAATACGTAGTATTTAGGAAGATCAACCACATTTAAGAAATTACGCAACTTTTTGATATAATTTGAAAAAAAAGCTTTATTCGCAGAACAATTATTATTAAGAAATATGATCTTTGTCCACTTCTTTTACCTGTGTTTTCTATTTAGTTTCCTTTTATTTTTTACTTTATTTCGCGTTGCCTTAAGTTAAATAGTATACATTAAATTACATTTTCAGTGATATAAACAATGTGACCTTAAGAATCAGAAAGTAAAACGAAAAAACTGCTAAAAATGAGTAAAACTTAGAATTAGACATTAACAATTAATCGTTACGACAAATTTTTGCACGCATTGGCACACACACAACTAACACACACACACACACCAACTCGATGACTAGTAAATTAGTAGCTAATCTAGAATTTACACTAAAACTGAACAAAAAGGGGGGTAAAAACGGTTGGGGGTGAATTCACAGTTTGTTTTCCTTTCGAAAATTCGATATTTCTACCCTTTGGAATGTCTGAAATGAGAGTCCTATGTTAGCCACTTGTTTTCGTACTTAAGACCTTAAAATATATCAAAAGCGAAGAAACCGAAAAATCATGAATCTACATTAGTTTAACAACAATTTCTGCTGTAACTCCAAGTCACTCTCGAAAATAAACTACAAGTCCAGACTAAGACGGTGATTTTTTTGGGGCGGGGTCTTATGTTAAATAAAACCTTTAGCTTGAATCTACCAATTTCTATAGTCATGTCACCCGATATTAAATCGTTTGATATATATACAAGTCTGAAAAAATATTGTTATTATCGAACATGATTAGTCCGATATATCAAATAGAATATCGATTTATCGCCATGAAGTGTAAAGTTAAAAAATCGATTAATATATTGGCTGTGTCGATATATCAATACATTCTGCCTTCCCTATGTCATCATTTTGGTATACTTATGATACTTTCGTGGTATATTCAAGGTAAATTGTAGGCGAAATATACATATATATTTCGATACAGGAATAGCCCAATAAATGCAGATCAAAAGAAGATGCGAGATAGCAGATTTATGCATCTGATGAGACGAACATCAGAGGTTAAGGGATATCTGATAAACCCGATCTGAAGCTACTTCAAGCTTGCCGAACGCTTGATCTCATTGGAATCGTATAATGTCATCCGCAGTCACTATACTCTAAATACTATAAACCAAAGAAAAACTAAACAAAATCAGTGATGTCGATGCTATGGTAGCGCTGCAAGGATCCCAGCCGCGTGTGTGGCGATGGTCGCAGGCAGATCACACACTCCTCCGTGCTGTAAAATCAATGATAATTAGTCACAGAAAACCAAAGACGACGACGGATCGTTTATAAAAAATATATAATACTTTAATCTGAGCTCTTAGGATGTAAGACTATAGCATGCAAAAAATACTTATGGACAAAAGGGGATATCGTATGCTCTAATGTAATATATATGCGGGGGGAAATCTCTGTGTCGTATACATAATTGTGTGTGGTGCGGTGTGGTGGTGTTCATTCATAGTGTCCGGTGGGTACAGGACTTGTTGAAGTCAGTCTACAAGAAAGAGGATAAACAGAACGGAAGACAACCCAAGTCAGAAATTAAATAATAAAAGACAATTAAAGACAGGCATGCAGATAAATCAAATAATATATATATTGGAAGGGAAGTACTCTACAGCGGGGGTTAGTAAGCGAAAACGAGTGCAATTTAGCTTTGGGAATTAGTGTTTCAGAGTTGGAAGGGAAAGCATATACATGAGCATTGCGTATACGCACCGGAGACTTTCGGTTCGCGATCTCAGCGAGTAGTCTTTGGAGGCGCGATGCCTGAAATGGAAATTAACTGGTTAAGTGACAACAACGACGACGATAACAACTACAACATAGCAGCCAAAGCCACACCAATTAAATAGTGCAAATACATAGTGTAAAGCCAATATATATATGTAGTATGTCAGGGGTAAACACAACAACACGGATGCGTTAATGAGTGCACTCTCTGAGCCTGCAGTGATTGGTTGCTTAGCCCACCTGCGGTTCTTGATGGAGCTGTTCCGGTGGATATTCCTGCTCTCCCGCCACCTGGTAAACCGATGCCTCAGCGTCTGGCGAACCTCGGAGTTAAGGAAGCAGTAGAACAGAGCCACAAAGAAGCCCTGCATAATGGGAAATATATATAGTAACTGCAGGATTATATATAGTGGTCTGGCAAGCCAACCTGCGTGCTGATGAGGAAGGCCCGTATGGCCTCAAAGAGATTCCTACTGATGCCCTGTTCGGGGCCCGTAAGCACCAGCAGATAGGTGATCCCAAAGAGGGGAATCAGCACCAGCAAGGCCTTGGAGGCCTTGTAATACTGCCGCGTTTCCAGCGTGTGGGCAGAGCGCAGCTTGGTGATCAGAACCTAAGGAATATAATATATATTTAAGAGTTTTATGATATGATATAATCGATTATAGACCTTACCCACATGATGCGTATGAGAAATACTAAATTCACCAGCAGAGCCAGCGAGGCAGGACCCTTGAATATCCAGTCAATGTGAGATTCACGCATCCAGGCACACTCGATGTCCAGCTTAGCCAATTGTAGAAGAAGTTTAGTTAATTAATAATAATAATTTGTATTATTCAAGTCAAGCTAAAGGCTTACCCCATTGAAGTGTTCATTTTCGAGATGCGGGGCAAAGGTTTTGGCTATGGACCAGACCAAAATGCATAGGGCTGGGCAGCCCCAGCCTATCAGGGCGTATATAATAAAGCTAATGTTATCACTCGAGAACGTTTGCACCACCAACGTGTACAGATAGAGGCCTATATCACAGATATAAATACATTTATGGTATGCTATATTTTACATATTAAGCCTTTCAACTCACCCTCCACAAACATCCAGAAAAAGTTGGTTAGATAAAAGTATTGAAACATGATGACCAGCGTTATGCAGCCAGCCTGACTAGACTCGGTGGTTATCTGTTTAGTTATAAATAACTATAATTAATTAAACTTGATTAAGTTAAAGAAAAACTCACCACTTGCAGGAACAAGGTGAGAATCCACAACAGAGCTGAGGTGATGTAGGTGAGGAATAGATTCGCATGAATCGTGTTACGCAGACAGCGAAGATCTCTGATTTTATTTAAGGTAAATTTAATATTTAAGAAACCTTTTTAAGGGTCTTAATACTCACTTAAAACTGAGGAATATGATGAGGGCCACCACCAAGGTGGCAAAGCTTAGGAAATAACCGCAGGCATATATAATAGCCGGCAGATCGACACTGGGCGAGAAGTCCGGCACAACGGGAATGGACCCAGAGTTCTGATGGCAGCGATCGTAGTCCGAATAGTGATCCCAGGTTCCATTCGGAAAGCAGAAGCGAGTGGCATTTTCTATGGGATTAAAAACGTAATAATTATTTGTTTAAATTATAGATTTAATGGAGGAACCACCCACCTGTGGTGTCGTAGTGCACGCCCTTGAACTCCTCGAAGCAGGGCAGAACCGCCAGGCTGCCAGCATTGGTTTGGGGCCAACACAGCACGGAATCGAAGGAACTGGGACATTGTAAAATCTGTAAATGAACAACGTTGAATATTCAAAGATTCTGGCCAAGCAAAATATAGTATCAAAAGGCTAAGATAAATATTTACAGCCGTTTAATGATGCTGATGCCTGCACTGCCATTAAGATTCTCGCTCTCTCTCTTTCCCGACCTAACTCAACCCTATTAATGCGGATTGTACACCGGATTTATGCGTTCCAGCTGTCACCGTATCTTTATGTTTTCATCGCCCTCGCTGGGCATGTACTTTTATAGTTCTGACGCACTCGAAATCGTCTTGAATCAACTGAATTTCCAAAAATCTACACACATGCAAAAGGGGATCGTATATGCAAAGACTCACCCGCTGAGGTGGCTATCGCTTTATTTATATATTTGCAATGGCGCGCCAAACAAATGCGTACAGATATATGGATATACGGAAAATATATACTCGATCGGGCAATTGGCAAGAGCTTCCATTGATATTTTTTATTGGCCTTATCAGCTGACGTTTGCACAATTCCAAAGAGCCCAGAATTCGCCAGAGAATCGCCAAAGAATTCTTTTCAATTCATTTATTGCCTTCGCCGCTGATAAGCTAAAGCTCTTGGGTGACAGCTAATGCGATCGGACTTAGCCACGCGACACGGTGAGCTGTCAACGAATAAGCCAAACATGCGGGGAACTCCGCCAATATTTGTCTTTGCTTTTTTGATTTTCACTCATTAGTCAGCTTGAGCTTCAGTGATTTCTGTGTCCACAGAATTAACGCCCTTGGAACTTGTCTCGCTGCCTGCACCCCTTTGATCGTATTTATAAATTTCGGGATGAACGATAAACAAAAATGGCAAAATGCAGCCTCAAGTGGGTTTCCTTGGCTTTTATTTTGTTTACAGACAAGAGGAATACATAAATAAATATTTGCTGGTGGCGCTGCTGCATTTTCCGGAAATAAAATTTCGGCTCGAATATTTTCCCAAAAATTAATCCAAAGCCCATCGGCAGTTCAGTTCAGTTGCGTTGCCTTGGGGTTTTTCATATTGTGTTCCTAAAAACGGAACAGAGATTGACAGGCGGATGGAAGGCAATTATTCTTCCAGAAAGAAGATGGATCAATTAGCGCCAACGATTAATTGGGAAATTTCGTTTAAATGGCCCCAGAAAAACAAATTGATTCTTCAAAACAATGGGTAATTAAAAAATATTTATAGGTCGGCCTGGTGCCTCCTTTGGTGATTGTTGTTATAAGTGCTTTCCAAAAAATGCTGATTGAATGTGATGAATTGATGGAGAGAACTTGCTGAGTTAAGCATGATATTTATTTATTGTTCTTCTACAATTTATTTATAGGCAAATACTATTTTTGTTATTTTTCAGACTTTTTAAGTGTTTTAAATATTGTTTTCGGTGACATTTTAAAGAGAATTAATAGAAAGAAGTCTTGTATTATTTTATAGCATGAATTCTTGGCCATAAATATTTGTTATTTTGTATTTGGTGCAATATTCTAAGTAATATATATATTAAAAATCGATGTTAAATCGATTTACATCGGTGTTGTTCCATCTCTGACTCTGAAGCTGGTTCCATGCAGTTATTAATTATACAACGATCATTGACCTCTAAGTAAATTGCTTTATTTCTTAATGCTGGCGTATAGAGCATGATTAAATTAATAATTTCCTGGACTGCCTCTTCTACAGCTAAATCAATTAGGTGGCTTATTGATCCATATACGATTACAACTGCGTATAATTAAGTACATCAAATGGTTTAGTGCGGCGTAAAATTGCCGAGTTCCTGGATTGGCTAACAAACAAGTCACTAGTCGCTGTCTCTAATTAGTTTTTACATATAAACTAAACATGGTGAAGGAACTGCGACTGGGACTGTCTGGGAATTTATGTGTGCTGTTCCCTCAGGGAAACCGAACCCTCCTCTTCACTGGAATATATACTACATAAAAGGAGAACCAAGGACAACAACTCACCCGCTTGCCACCAGCTGCCGCCGCTTGGAGCTCCTCCAGCTCCTGCTGGTGCTGACACTGCTGCGTGCGGTTGACGAGGAGCGCCCCACTGTGCGGCTGCTGGGCGCCAATTAGGGCGCTGGCCCGCTGCAGCATGTCCAGCGAGAAGTTGGCTATGACGTTGGCCAAATCCTCCTGCGAAGCGTCATCCAGGCTATCCACCAGTGCCCGCAAATCGTCGTCGGCCATGTAGCCGGGCGCCTCCTCCTTTTTCGATGAGCGATGCGATGCAATATGGTCGAGGACCTGTCAGCGAGGCGTCTCCGCTCCTGGCACTTTCTTTCTCTCCGCCGGCCGATGCGCAATTAAATGGAATCTGGACAAATAAAGCGCCAGCGTGGGTGCAAGAAAAAAAATAAGGGAAACGTTCTTCATATCTTCGTTTATCTGATAAAGCAAAGAGTCGAGAGTCTTGGCCATTGCCGAAAAAGAATCACAGATCCGCAAGCCGAGAGCCAAGAACCCTGAACCCAAAGAGCAGCCACTGTTTCCCCCATATAGAGATATGCTATATATAATATACACTCGAAGAAAATAAAAGCCACCGCTCTATTTGCACGCTGATTAAATATTTTGGTAACCATGACTCAACAGAACGCTAGGTTCCTTCTTCGCATGATGATTGAGGGGAATAAATAAAGCATCCCCACAAGATATATACTAGATCATTTCGAGAAAAAAACACTCTCTAAACACTCTTAATTTCGGCGCGGAAAACTTCTGGGATCTGGAAGGTGTTTTCGTCTTTTACTGTATACAAATTATAATAAAAATCTGTTCAAATAGGGCATGAGCTACTCACGTGACCCTGGGTGAGTGAGTGAGTCTGCTTTATGGTGGGAGTGGCAGTGGGCTCAGATTAAATTTATATAGATAACCACAGCGCAATCTTTATGGACAGCCGGCGTGGGTGGTGTTGGTCTGAGCCAAAGGCCAGGAACGAGGTGAGCCTCTTTCCATTGGCGGCAAATACCCAGTAATTGAACGGTTTACGCTCCAGACCGTCTGTCAATATAATTTGGGGCAAACGCGAAAACCGATCAATTACAGAATCGTCGTCACCGTCAGCGCCATTAGATCCCCATTAGCTGTCATAACTCTAGCCCCGCCGATAATGTTTGCCGTAAGCTGTTGGTCGGAATGGAGATTGCAGGGTATAGAGACAGAGATAACCTTTCCGATTCACACGAGTCGAAAACGAGTTTTGAAAAAGCTATTTAATGGGATTTGATATGAAGACGATAATTCGACAATGTTTACACCGCTGGTTATTAAGCCAATTAGCTCACGTTTTTAGATAGATTATTACAAGGGAGAGCAGTTTGTGGAATTCGAAGTAGTTTTTGGATTTGAGTTTGTATTAGAGAATAGAATTTAGATGAGGAATTTCCTAAGACATTATGGCACTAAGTCGGTGCTTTAAGGTTTTATTAAAGCGTAGAAAGAGACGCAGTGTCATAAGACTATTTAAAAAGAAGGCCTTGTGAGGGTTGAAGAATGGATTGGAGCGTCGAAAACGAGGCAGAGTGCAAACAGGGAAATATCATAACCCTTTAAAAATAATAGTAAGATATATACGCACTTTTACATAAAAAATGTTGGGTTTAAAATAAAGAATAAATGTAATTAGCATTAAATTCCATTATAGCCTTCATTGGACCGCAGAAACAGACACAGAGAGCAACAGGGCAATGTCATAACCCCATAAGAAAAGAAAACCTTGACAGTAATTCATTTTTAACTAAATATTTGTAGATATTTATAAGAAAAATTAAACAAATGTTATATAAATCAGTAAATCTTGTATATTTCGCTTCGTTGAACCCTGAATAAACCTTACACCTTTGGTACTTAAGTCATGACAACATGTTTCTGTATCTTCTGAATTAAAATCTTAGGTAGCCATGAATGTCACAGGATGGGTTAATTACTCCATGTATTCCATCTCCTTATGCCATATATACTCCGAAGTCATATGTAAAATCACAAGTCACGCACAATCATTAGGTTCCAACAATTAAGATACAAAAGGTTGCCGGAATAAGAGTAATTAAACTAGGACGACGGCCGTAACTTTATCTGTTAATTGTGGGAAGGGGCAGGGAGAACTGTGACAGATGTGTAAACCAGAGACAAGTACATAGTACGTTTCCACCTGGCGACGGCGGGGGCGGCGGTGTGTGTGTGTGTGTACCTGCTCAATGGAGCCAGCCGCACACACAGTGATTAAAACAAAGAGTGTCAAGTTATTTATTAATGAACAAATACCATGGCAGCGAGCTGCTCCACGGGTCGCCGACTCATCTCATCTCATCTCACTCATCTCATCGCGTAGCGTCGCACGCACAAAGCTGGAAGGAGATGGGCGGCAGGAGGAGCTTTGTCAATGTCAAGTTGCGAGATAACGTGGCATTTGCGCCCTGCATATGGCCGGCTATGGACCATGGATAATGTCATGGCTTCTGCCTCGACAAGTGTTTCGGTATGCAGGTGAGACATCACCAGGCATCTTGCACTGTGCCAGTCCGCCCTCATCTCTAGCTAATTATGGTCTATAAATAGCCCGCAACAACTTTGATCTCTGCCCAGGGCCAGGTGCATTTCCACCACCTTGCCAGCCCAGGAATCCGCCTAAGCAATTTCACGTAGGTGCCAAGGCTTTCTCTTCGGGCTGGAATTTTTAAAGAGTCCCTCTTTCTCTTCTTTAATTATTGTCTCCATTTTAAAGTACTTTTAAAATATAAGTACATGTAATTAATGCTTTGCCCTTAAAGAAGTGTTCAAGGTTATGCTGCAACATTTTACATTCTAAAAAAACATGTTGCATTGGAATTGGTACCTCCAATATTATATATCATATTTTGAGACACCTTTTAAGGGGTTTATAAACTCTAATTATTTCTAGAGCACCCTTTAATATTAGATTTTTAGTATTAAATTCCATTGCTTTTAAAAGAATGCCTTTTCCCATTATTATTTGCTGTTCTCCCTTTAATTTAATCACAAATAATTGGCTATTTTTATGCTGAGCACGAATCTGTGCCACATATCGTAACAATTTATAAAAATAGTTGGAAACATTTTTAATTATGAAGCTGAATAATTATTTTGTGGAAAAAATTACTTGTTGTTGTGCTGAACACGTACCTTAACTGATAAATACAAAATTCCTGAAGAAATGGAAGTTAAAATAAGAAGTACAAGTGTTTCAAGCTAGTTTTAATTAATTATTAAGCTTAACCCCGAGGAGACACAAACTGTTACTATGAATATAAGTTATTATTAATATAAAATAAGTACATAGAAACCTACACTTGATGGTGAAGTACCATAAGTGTCCTGTTGCCCAGCCTAATTCTATAAATAACTTCATAAATAAGTAAATAATATTATCTGTGGTCTGGAAAAGAATTCAATTAAAAGGAAACCAGATCCTACAAGTTTCGCTCTGCTTTCTCTCTGCCAGCAGTTATTTCAATCGCTTCAACTCCCACCTTACTGCCCCTACTGCTGCTCCCTTAGCACAGCGTGCAAATATTTGCCTTCAATCCCCGAAATGGCCAAACATCTGGCCCCAGAGAAGTCGTCATGCCACAATCTTAAGCTCTCTCTCTCCACAGCCCACGAAAAGAAGCAGCGATTTATTTATGGGCCTTAGCAAACAAGCGCATTATTTGGACGAGCGCGTGCTGCTGTTTATCACGATGATTATGATCATCATAATAATAATAATAATAATAGTAATTAGCATCCATGTCATTTGGAGCCAATGGAAAGGCGACTAATCTGGCCTTAAATGCGCCACAATTAGCCGCCGCCCAGCACAGCGGCGAAGTAAACATTTCAACTGTTTGACCAATGTAAATAATAACAGTCAGAGTCAGTTTTTAGCCAAATACTTTGGTGGGGAAGTCGTGCCCCTGCCGCCGGTGCAACAGGGCGTATGCCTAATATTCGCTAGCCACCAATGCACCGCCGCTTGGATGATTTATGGAGTGTCAAAACAAATGAAAATTAATTGGCAATCGGCACATGTGCAATAGGGGGAAGAGAAGGCTAACGAAGACGGACATGCAATCCAAAACATGCGCATTGTTAGAGCCATCAAAGCCGTCCGATTACTAATCTCCATTGTTGTGTGGGAGCTGCGGGCCAAGCGCGAGCTTTTCCTTCTTTCTACTTTTAATTGACAATCGGAATGAAAAGCATTTAAATTGTGTACCTACATGATATTTTTCAATTAAAACTGTTTGCTTCATGAATAAGTGATATTAAAACGTAAGACAGTGCTGTTAACTGTTCCAATATATCTCTGTGTAATATTAATGGAGCCCAGGAGGAATCACAGACATTATGATTAACATGAAACCTTAATGAAATCACAGCAGAGTCCTGGCGAGAACTCAATTATTTACATACAAATCTTGATGGTATTTATTGAGCTCATGAATTAATAATAATTGATTTATTGCACTGGAACTTGTTATGTCAATCTATCAATGCACTTAATGTAATTTGTATTTAAAGAGTTATGACACTACATGTCATTTTTAGGAAAATAGTGTGACCATGCCACTTTTTTATGTTAGAAGTAAATTGATTAAAACAGAATATTGTCACACTTTTTTTTGTATTTATTGATTTATTTCTTAATGAGTTTATATTATGTATAAGCTTTTATTACTAAATCTTTCATACTTTATTCATTGACATCTAAAATGTAGTGTCATAACCCCATACATAAATTTGATAGGAGTAAGCAGGACAGTTATCTTGTATTTTATTTCCAACGATTTCCTTGAACTCAATTCACTCAAAAAAAATGCAAATTAAGTCAATTCAAATTCATTTCCATTCCACGTGAATAAACAAAAAAATATACATATATTTTTATTTACCTTTTCACAAGAGAATAAAAAGGAAAGTAGTCTGGTGAAATTGTACTTTTCTTTATTAATATTTCCTTTCGAAACACCAAAAGGTGCCAACCGCTGTTATCGCTAAAATCAATTAGAAGTCTCTAAGCCAATGCCATATGACAGTGTCGTCGCACAGCGTGATAAAAGGCACGTAAATGGAATGAACGAAGACATACGAAAAAAGGTAATAAAAATTATGGGCGAGCAGCACCAGGAAGGAGGCAGTAGCTTTATGAATGAACGAGCCCGGTCAGCGAAGCGTGTAGAAAAGTCAGAAGTCAGCGCCGTCAGCTGGCAGACAAATCAAATCGAAGCGAATCGAATCGAATGGCATCGCATCGCATAGCATCTGATGGCGATGGCGAATTAAATCGAACCGAATGGAATGGCAGACGCAGTCAGGCGCTATCATATCGTTATTTATGGTTTTGGCCGGCCGAAAGCAAATAAATAGATGGGTTTCGAGCCTCGTCATCCGCCCCAGCATCGGCCCAGCATCATCCTTATCCGCTCTCTCCCGCATTAATTCCGTGGACAGTTGAACAGTAAAACAAGGCAATCTACGACCCAGGCAACACAACGCCCACACGGACACGGCGAAAGTTTACAAATTAAAAGAAAATTGAATCGAAACCAAACACACGAGCAGAGCAAAGCGAAATGGAGCTAAGAAACCGGAGGGGCACGCGGCGTATGAGCAACTCGAAACGATATCAAGCATACGCCGCGTTGCCAGACGACTTCATTTCATATGCTCACTAATTTTATTGCCTTACAACGGCATAACAAATTCTCAAGATGCTTTGAACTCGCAGGAAGCTTTAGATTTGCACACGGCCAGGGTACGGTGGGCCAGTGGGCGACCTGTAAAGTTGCCAAAAAAACGGAATAAACTTGAATAAAGTACAAAATAAAAGAAAAATATTTTCCTTTTCATTTGCAATTTTCATACAAGTTTCTCAGCGTTGGAGCTGCGGGCATTTTATTGCCTGTTGCAGGTTGGCAGGTGAAACGAGAGCGAAGGACTAAGGCCAGGAGTCATGGCAATGCCCTCCTACCCAGACACACTCGTAATAATGCCACCACCCCGGCCACCCGGACACGCTACAGAGATACATAAACATGATATAATTTTAAAATTTCATGAGTTCATGTAAAGTTTGTTTTATCTGCTTTATGGCAGCAAACGAGCATTGCCGGTGGCAGTGTTTCTTCCAGCCGAAAGGGTGCTCTACTCCGATATGGAGCCAGGCAGCTAGACAGGCTGACAGTAGACAATGGGAAGAGCAAACTATGAGCAGCTGCTGGAGGAGCAATCAATACATAGTTATTAGAAAATTCAATTAGCTAACTGCGGGCGGTTAACATTCATATTCAGTGCAAACACTCACTTTGCATAAAGAAGGCACTTGGAGAAATTCGGTAGAAATATTCAAACTGTTAAGCTATAAAAGCATATCAATATTATTCCATAAAAGTCGACTAATGTTAGATACTGCTTTAAATATCTATTTATAATAGAAGCAGGCAGCTTTTCAGCTCCGTTATATCATTTAGTTTTGTAAATTGATCTTAGATATAAAGGAGTAAATTTTGAATAAAGATTTCTTAGTTTTTCACTTCATTACTGTATTCTTTGGATTATTTTTTATAAGCAGATAGCTCTTTGTATAATTTATTGCAAGAACAATTATTCGCATTCTGTATCATTTTTATAATTTATAAGAAGCACACATTTCCTTTATGATTTCTAATTGATTTAATATATTTAACGACTCAGGATAGTAAATACATCAATCTTTTATCAGCTATGATGAAGAGTCTGGTTCTCTGTGTAAAAGTGGTGTAAATAGTAGTCTCTCAGACAAACAAGAAAGATAGTCAGCATCTTGGCAAACACAGAAAATGCATTTCGAGTAAGTACTAGTATTTAGATCGAGGAAAACCCTCTTCTCCAGCGTCATCGTCGTTGGCCCACTTACACTCGAAAGCCATTTGCAAATTTCAAGCAAACCACCAACCACAAACCTCCTGCCTGCTGCCCGCCTGCCTGCCTCTTACAATTTGCTCTTGTTTCGGCCTTCTTACAATCGAGTATAATTAAATTTACGTATTTACTTAACAATTCATATTCGAGAGTCATAAACAATTTGCGCCCTGCATCCCAATACCCCTCCCTAGGCCGAACTCCGTTTGTTTTTTATTCGCTGTTTGCTTTTCGGGAACCCGTGGCGGCCGAAGGCGGCCTAATGAATCGGGGGGAGTAGTGTGGGAACTGGGGAATATGCATTATATATATATAGATGCGGGCTGAATATTACAAATGTTTATCTTTGCTCAATAACAACAATACCGTCGGCGGCAGCGGCAGCGGCGGCCATGTGCGAAGGCGGGGGTGCAGATCTGAAATATGCATGAGATTTTGCAGGGAACACAGAGCATTTTGCAATGCAATGTGAGAGGGAGAAAGGAGACGGAGGAAGCGCCCATCCTGCCGGAAAGGAATTAATTAAAAAATCCCATACTCGGGGCCTTCCACCTCAGGATGCAGGAAACAAAGCGATAGAGGTCGAGAGAGAGTGAGAGAAGAGATAGAGAGGAAGCAGAGGCAAACAGGACATGGACATGGTGTCCCCAATCACCTCGAGGCTCAACTCCTCCGCCTGTAAACGAGTCGTAAACATGCAAATGGAGCACAAACATTTGCATATATGAGATAAAATCAAGCCAAGGCGAAACTAGCAAGGATTCCAATCCCATACAGTGAACAAAATGTTTATATTTCAATAAATATTAAAGTTCAACCGGAAACATAGCTAGTTCTCCAGTTTTATTCATGGAAATATTCCGAAAATTAAATCTACATTAGCTGGAAACTTTATAATACATTTATGGACTTTATTATTAACCCCACGACATTTTCTGCCTAGATTTCCGGTTGTGGTTCCAATGGGAAGCTCACATGCTTAAAGAATATTTTTATAGTCTTAGTAGCTTGTGTTCTTATATGTAAGAAATACCATTTTATTAGCACTTTTTTTATATGTCATGATAAACCTATTTTTAGCAGTGCAAAACCATTGGCAAAAGTGATTAAATAAAACAGAACACGCTATGTTTTCATTTATGGCAGCTAAAAGCTAATGATTTCTTTGACAGAAATCATTACATTTTATTAAAAACTGTAGAAGGTTTAGTGTTACTACAGAAAGTCTAGCTTTTAATATAATTTAATGAACTCCGGGAGAATGAATCATAAACATTAACTAGGATAAAGGTTTCAGGACTCTTATTGAAATTACGAAATATTGCCTAGCCTTTTCCATATTGGTTCCTATAAAACTAAGCTGAATTTTTAAAGGAAAATTAAATAATTAAGACAAAACCCAAAGGAAATTTGTTTAAAGAGAACAGCTGTTACATTTTCCAAGTAAATATGTTTTGTAAGATAGCATAAACTTATAGAGTTATTCTACTTAAAACCAAGTAGTTTTTAAAGGGATTTTGTGGGTGTATAACGTAAACATTTTCTTCCTGTGCAGCTCTCTGCTCCTTCCACCCTGGGTTTCACCTCAGTAATTTGTTTTCGCCTTTTGTGAAGCTGGCAGCGGATAATCTGACGGCCATTGAGTCTAATCAGACGTTTATTCTTCAATTTAAAGTCTATTTGCGGACTTCACCATTGTTTGCTAATGGGAGCAAGCTGCTAAGTGATCATCGCCACTTGGTCGTGGCTGTGGCTGTGGATTTGCCAGCGAATCCAGTGCCCGCCAAGTGCCCCCGCGGCGCTATACAAGATTTGCCCAAAAATGAGGAATATTTTTATAGGTATTTGCCGTATTTGTTATGCACTGCCTGCGGAATGGAAACGGAGGAGATCTTGGCGAGAACACAACACTGGATCGCCGTTGGGGGTCAGGGTCTCACGCTCCCGCAAACTGTCGGTTAAACGCTGGAATTAGCGCCTCTCCTTTAGCACTCACATGGCCTTTGCTGCTGCTTGTTGTTTTTCTATTCTTTTCTTTCCTATTCTTGTCTTGGAGCTTTAAACGTTTATCGCCTTTTTATCATTATCATTTATTTGTTTGCATTACTTAACACACACACACCACATACATATGCACACCCGATCGCGGAATGACACATTAAAGTCTTTAATTTTAGACGAAAACAAAATCAATTCCTAAAACAAGCCACAAAAACACGGGAAAAATTGCAAACGAAAGAGCAAAGTAAGCCTGCGGCGCTTGCCAGGGATGCTGCGCGAGATTATCTGCCGGATGGCGATTACACTTGGTGATAGCAATGAGGCGCTGAGGCGACGGCGACGACGATGACGACGGCGGCGGCGACACGCGTCCAATGGCGGCCAAAGACAGCGCCAAACTGCGGCCAACGGGGCGTATGAAAACGTGAGCTTTGCGGAAAAGCACACGAACACTTGAACAGCTCTCACGGACGCAGGATACAACACCAGTTGAAGTCGGCCTGGTCGCAACAAGTAGCCAGAGCTTCGTGAGCGGCCGAGAGAGAAAAAAAGAGAGAGATTGAGAGAACGGAAAGCTCGCCAAGAGACCGGCATTTCGTTGGGCGAGAGTAAGAGTGAGAGTAAAGAGTAAGCGTATTTTTTATTTGCATTCAATTGACGCTGTCGCCGCGGCTGACCACAGATTGCAGCGCAATAGCAGCGACGGCGATGCGCTGGCGATTACAATTGCCTGTCACCTGCAATTGACACTCAAGCTGAATGGGCACGGTAAATGAGTTTTGTCCACTTTCAACAGGAATAAGGCATTTAATACCCTAGGCGGGGGCAATCACCGATTCAAGCTGGTTCCTCACCTCCATTTTGATTCAAACAATTCAAACATTAAGAGCAGTTGATTAAGTTTAGTAGCTACTAGGGGTACTTGTAAACTAGGCCTGCTTAGCAGATACGTTTCTATCTTTTAAGGTTCCTAGCTACTAAGACTTCTCTTTAATAAAGCCATGTTAGTCGGCGATTAATCTAAACAAATTTAAGATTTATCTAAACTTAAGGTATCTAAACTTAAGCAGCAGATGTTAGACTTTCCTTGAGTTAGTAAGTAAACAAAGAACAGCTAACTCTCTATTCAATAATATTTTACTAATAATAATACAAACATACATTCTATGTATGTATATTAATAAATATAATACTAAATTTATTAAAATAAATTATAAGATTACTATCACTATCCTCAAAGTCATCATCGCTTGAGAGGCAACTTTGAAAGATTAAGATTTTTAAAAGTAGCTGTCATTGCCGAAAAGCTTATAATATAGTACATATTATATTCAGTTTATAGTTCTTATCAGCAACAATTTCTAAACAATATATAATTTATGACGTTAAGATTTGCCTTAAACTTTGATGGGCAAATAAAACAAGATGGCAAGATTGTATTATTATTATTAATTTAGGAGCTAACTTTTCATGCTTTCATTTAAGATTAAACGCTTATAAGTAACCATTCAAGAAATGTAGTATTTTGTATTAAACTTTAAACGATCATATTATAAATTTAGGAGTAAATAGGAAGATTATATTATTTAGAATACAATAATTCCATTCAATCTCTCTCTCTTACCTTGTGCTGGGAAGCCTGTCTTCATTTTCTTTTCTTCTTAAAACTTAACAAAATATAATATATAGCAACAGGCTTATAAAGTATTCCAATAAACCCTTTTTTTTAGCTTACAAATAAACGTAAAAAAGCCAGATCTAAGAACCAAATCATTGTTTATTCAATCAGCATAGATTTCGTGTAACATTTTATTGTTATGGCTGTAATATAGCTGACTTGGATGCGGACTGTTCCCGTGGACGCCACATTTCACACACGGGAGGCGGAGGCGCCTGTTTGGCTGACGACGACTGATGACACTGAAAGTCGTATGCAAATTGACGCAAATTGCCAACGCTCACGTTCACACGCTCATCGTCGCGATCGTGGGCAATCACCGCCGGCAGGGAACCGCAGAAGAACTGGGCATAGCTCAGGTGGAACAGTTGGGGCGCCGTAAATTCCGCTTCAAATGAATAAGGACGATACTCGACCAGTCGCGAGTCATGATTCAAGCCGAAGAAGGAATCATAGGCCAACTGCAGGCCATTGAGATCGGCTAGGCGCTCCTTCAAGGAAACAGCGTGTTTTTCCTCAGCACATTTGATGGCCTCCTGGAAACTACTGGTTTCCAGGATCTCCAAGCCTATAGGTGACTCATTTCCCAAGGCATCGAAGAGGACGCCCTCATACTCGAAGGCATGGCTCATTTCGTGACCCAGCACTGCTCCCACAAGGCTCTCCTGGAAGATGAAATACTGGCGGTGATCGAACAGGGGAAATTGCAAAAATTCCATGGGAACTGTGATCGTGTTCCTTTCGTTCTCATAGAAGGGCGAAGTGCGAGGCTTGACCACATTATCGTTGACATAGTAACGCCGGAGATCTAGCCTAGACCCTGGTTGCAAGAGTCCTGCGTGTTGGAGTCGTGTACGCAAGGCCAGGGCCTCAAGAAGGTTATCCAGAAAGCTGGTCTCCTTGAAATTAGCACTCTCATAGTGCGAATCATAAAATTCGGGAGACTTTTTTTCCGGCAGGTTACCAACTTTCAGCTGCATTCCCTCCAACTTGGCTTCCAAATAGGCCAACATCCTGGAGGAGAGCTCCAGGCGATTGGCCTTCAAGTATTTCTTAAATGTGCGCTTCAAGCTGGCGAAGATCTCCTGCAGTCGACGAGTGTCCTGCTCCCTGTTTTGGTACACAAAGCGATCGTAAAGGTAATTAATGCCCAGCGGCAGGATGGCGCGCATGTGGTGAATGCATGACTTTGGATTGCGACGCCCAGGCGCCGCTTCTTGGAGCTCAATCAAGTGGCGTACTCTTGCGTAGTCTTTATAATAATCGGAGTCTATGGACTCCAGTACTTGAACCAACTCCCGAAAATACTCCACGTTGCTCACCTCGAATATGAGGTCATTGAATAAATACGAGTCCCTGCTCACCTCGAATAAGCTGGCCAGGATGTCTGGCCAAGAGAGTTTGGGAATTCGCTCGAGCATTTCTTGGTAGGTGTAAGTGTAAACATTGGGCTCATCCCGGCGATGCTTATCCTGCAGCTCCTGCAGGCTCTTTATTAGTTGGGTCAAATTATCCTTGTTGTCATGGTTTTGTAGAAGCTGGAAGGCTCTCAAATTTCTGTATCTGGCACTCGGTTCTGGCATCGATAACTGGATAACACGCCGCGTGGAATCATTGGTGGCCACATCCGCCCGCTCATCGATGACTACTCCCAAGATGCCCTCATGGGCCCTCAGCCAACGTTGGATTGTCTCTGGAGGATCTACTGCCCTCCACTGCTCCGTATCCCTGCTGCAAGCCTTAAAATACGATCTCATTTGATGGATGAGTTGCGGTGCCTGGGTATCGTTTGCACCCAAGTCGCTTTCCATGAACTCCACCAGGGCAGCGGCAAACTGATCCTCGACCCACTCAAAGTTGTCCACATATTTGGCGGAGGCTAAGGTGTTGTTGGTGAAGCCACCGCAGGCGTAGCTCCAGAAATCCGTGCAGGGCGTTGCTGTTCTGTTGAGGTTCTGCCGGATCTGGCTGATTGTGGCCGCATTGATGTCCACATCCGCTTCAATGGAAACCAGGCTGAGCGCGAGGCTAAAGCACAGCAAAAGTGCACTTTGCATGTTGGCTTGCCAGTTTCGAACTGAATATATAAAATGAATGGCAATAATTAATGAAGCCGCTTATCGGTGCGCCCGAGTCGGAGCTCGGAACACCTATGAACCGACGGCACAGCTTGCTGATAACTCGGCGGCACAGAGCTTTCCCCACAGAGAAACCCCTTTCCCCTTAAAAAATAAAACGTGGATAAACCCGCTTTTTGATTATATTAAGGCGAGCTTAGCATTTATTGTTAATATCGATCGTTAATTACAGCACAGTTGTATCGAACTCTCGACGTTTAGCTAAGACAGTTCTCAACATAAAAAAGGGTGGTCACAATCGCTTGGGGACTACCCCAACTTATGATCTACGCTTAACTAAACAGGGATCTCTCTAAGGTACTCGTTTATTTCTTAAACTCTTGCTTCTTTCCCGCATTTCCGCCAGCCTTCGACTTTTCCAGCTGTCCAACCTGATGTGATTTTGGCTTGCTCTGCGAATTAATGCGTTTATCCGTGTTGGTAGTTTTCTTGACGGGGGACTCGGGTTTTGTCTCAGGGGTGACAGGTGATGCCGGGCCGTTGCTCCATGGCTTCTTGCCTGAGCTTCCATTGATCTTTGGAGTTGCTGGCGGCAACCATTGGTTGGAAGACTTCGCTTCTGGCGTAGGACCTTTGGCTGGGGCACTCTTTTCCTTCTGCTGCCTTCCTTCTGGTCCCTTCTTCTTGGCTGCGTTTCCATCTGACTTGGCAGTACCTTTAGTACCATTAGCTTGAGTGCTTTTGGCCAGAGGGTCACTCCAAGTGACATTCTTATTTACTATTTCCATCTCCTCCGCCGGCTGTTCTGGCTTCGGCTTCTTGGGCGCCTTAAAGGGCTTTTCAAACACCTTGGCCACATACTTGGTCTTGCTCTCCTCCAGCTTCTTCTTCTTCAGATCCTGCTCGATTTCTGTGAAACTGGGCTTGCCGGCCCGCTTTCCCAGTAGCTTACGGGGAACCTTATCACCATCTGCCGTCTTCTTCTCAGTTTCCGCCTTATTTTCTCCACCTTCGGGCGTGGTGGTAGCCGCCTGTGCCTCGATGCCGGCGTCCTGTTCCTTCTCATCCTCCTCCTGTTCCTCCTTGGATATTGGTATCGTGTTGGAGAACTTCTTCAGCTTGGCCACGTAAAAGCCGTCCATGTTGTGGGTGTGCGGATAGTAGCGCTTGGTGAGGGTCAAGCTGGGATGGTAGCGGTGCTGGCGGAACTTGGTGAACCCATCGACGCCAAAGTCCAGGCCAGTGTGCACCAGCTTGACATTGCGCTTCTTGAGAGCATAGTCGATGACCCACTCGTTCTCCTCTGGCAGCACGGAGCACGTCGAGTAGACGATGTAGCCGCCAGTCTTCGAGAATGCGTCCACACTATCGATGGCGGTGAGCAGAAGCTTGCGCTGCAGATTGTAACACTTCTGAACATCCACATCCGACTTGGTGGTCTTCACGCTGGGATCCTTGGAGACAACGCCTGTGCCGGTGCAAGGAGCGTCGAGGAGAACGCGATCGAAGCCGCCAATAAGGCTCCGGAACTTGTTGCCATCCACGCAGCTGACGATGGAATTCACAACGCCCAGACGATGGAAATTGGCCACGACTGCCTTGACACGATCCATGTTGGAATCGTTAGCGAACAGCGTGCCCGTGTTCTTCATAATGGCCGCAATGTGCGATCCCTTGCCACCCGGGGCCGAGCACATGTCTAGGATGCGTTCCTTCTCCTGCGGAGCGAGTGACATGACCGGCAGCAGCGAAGAGGCACCCTGCAGCATGTAGTGACCGGCCAAGTACTCGGGCGTGGCGCCCAGCGGCACTTGCGAGTTGAAAACAACCAATCCCACCTTAGACCATTTGCCCAGAGGATCCAAATTCACGCCACGATTGATCAGAGCTCCGGCCAAGTCACGACGACGTGTTTTCAGCGTGTTGGTGCGAATGGTCAGCGGGCGGGCCACCTGGAAGGAGTAAAATTAGGGTTTAAATAAGGTTAAGGAGCTTGCATTGAAATTATCCCACCTCTGAGGCCTCCAAGTACTCCATTAGTTCGCTTATCGGGAACATGTCCATCAGCTTCTCCATCAAAAACTCATTGTAGCTGTAGTACAGGCACAGATCCCGGCGCAGCAGTGCGACGTATTCCCCGCGAGAACGAGTGGCCTGGCGGTATTTCTTAAAGTCCGAAAGGACTAGGGTTACGTCTTTGATGCGCTGCTGCACCTCCTGCAGGGTGAGGTCCTTTTCGGCTTCCTCGTCCTCGTTGGGCAGCTGGAAGACATCCTGATGGTCGACAGTCATCTGCATTTCCTCATCGGCCAGCTGGGCTTCTTTGGCCTCGCGCTTCTTTAGCTTTTTGTTGGCGCGCTCAATGGGCAACTTGTCGTCGTCATCATCATCATCCTCCTCGTCGTCGTCGTCGGCATCGTCATCGCTCCCTGCCTGGGCAGCATCCTCGTCGCCGGAAATGTCGAAGTCATCGTCCGAGTTGGCCTCGTCATCGGAAAGATCGGCCAACTTGCCTACTTGAGCGGTGTCTTCCTCAGAGCTATCTTCTTCTTCAGTTTCATCCTCATCCTTGTCGTCCTCATCCTCCTCTTCCTCTCCAGACTCGGCAGATTCGAGACCATTCTCGTCGTCGGAGTCTTCCTCCTCCTCAGACTCGGTTTCTGGATCCTTCTTTCCCTTCTTGGGCTTCAACCAAGCATCGTTGTCGTCTGTAAAGCCCTTAGGGGCTGCAGATTTTTTATTTCTGGGTGCAGGCACTAGCTGGGGCACCTCCTCATCGGAGGAAGCGTTCTGGTCCACTTCCTCCTCAGGCTCGCTGTCACTGTTGTAGGCAGTTTTACGACGGACTTGTGGCTGCTTCTGGGCACCCTTCGCCCGCTTTTCCTTAAGATTTGCCCTTTGGACAACTTTCTTTTGCTCACGCTTGACGAATCGTTGCTTCTGTCGGTGGGAGAGCTTCTTATCCTCCTCTTCCATGGGAGCTGTTAAGGCAAACATTCGAATTTAATACCCGGCAGTTTATACGGAAACTTTGTTTGTCACTTACCAAAGGATTTTTTGCGGAACACTGGTGGTCCCTGTTTGCGAGCCTTGCGGCCTGGTCCCTTCTTGGGTTTTTCATTGTATTCTGCCTTTCTTCCCATAGTTTTATCTTAATTTTACTTGGTTTTTGTAGCAGATATAAAAACGTGAGAATTTACTCCACGTGCGCTACTCAAAAGACAGCCGGCGTTGTCCAACACTGCGATAGTGCTAATCTCTTTGGCTAGAGCTAAAATGCCAAAACAAAAAAGCCAGAAGTTTAGTAAACAAATTAACTTGAAGAATGTCTGTCTTATACTATTTAATATCGTTTATTGGATCTCTGTTTTAATTAACGATTTATATAGTCGGGCGTACTTAAATCTAAAAACAGGCTACCGGAAAACACGTAACGCTCTGTACATGTTGCTACAGCTGCTATACCAAAAATGCGTTGTAAAATGTTGTACTTACTATTTATAGATCTATTCAACACGAAAGTAAAAGAATATAATACAATTTTTCTACTTTAAAGCAAGAACTGAGAACAAACTAAAATAAAATAGATTGATTACTCTGTTGAGCAATTCGGCAAACTTTGCTCAGAGCCAGAATGTTCCGTGAGGTGGTTTTTTTACGGGCGCTGCCAACTTGGTTAAAATAATTCTTATAAGAAAGCGACTTCTATTTTTAATGAATATTACCCATTATTTGGAACTATATAATACTGTCGACATTGATATCTATTACCTTTTAAAATTGCTCAACTTGGTTAAGTTTTTTGTTAAAAATTTGTCGCCAGTTTGAAATCTTTATTCCGTTACAACGCTTGCTTTGTGGTATTTTACAAGACATCATTCACGGTCATACTGAAAGCGGGTTTAAAAAACTGTGCCCTTTCGGAATATTTTTTGCAAATCATGGCTTACCAGGATAAAATTACGCATTTCAAGTCCTGGGCCACTAGCCTGGGCTGCCATCCCTCTGCCCTGCCCACCGACGATGCCCTTGGCAGGTAATTGATGGCAGAAATGCATTCGAAGCCCTTTTTGATTGCAAATAAACCTCTGATCTCACGCAGGATCTTTAAGTCGGGCTCCAGTCTTCTTCTTAACCAACTGCAGGCCCGTATCCATCCGCAGGAGTTTGTGCGAGATGTACGCGAGAACCTGCTGATCGCCCAAGTGGCTCGCTACAAGGACAAGGTGGTGCCGTTGGCATCCCGCAGCTTCCAGCCGCCGGAACTGCAGCGATATCAGCAAATGCAGGAGCTCAAGAAGCAGAAGGAAAAGGCGGACCAGCAATGGGCGGATGCACGCAAGGATTACCAGAAACTAGCCGTCAGCATCAAGACCAAGAGTGAGTATTCTTTGCGATGGAAAGATACAGTGATGAATCCTTGAATTAATCCCTCTCTCTACAGACATTCAAGTCATCAGTGCCAGGAACAGGAAACAACTCCTGGAGGCCAAATGCAATATCCTCAAGCTTAAGCTGGAGTCACTGAACGATAACTGCGAGCAGGAGCAGAAGAACAAGACCCAGATCCTGGCCACCACGCCGGTGGTGCTGAATGCGAAAAATGCCAGCGAGAAGCAAGCAGCTCGCGATGTGGAGGCGGCTCTTAAAAAGCTGGAGAACTTCTACGGTGTGTGCGACGAGGACACTAATGCCCACACCCTGTCGGAGGCCAAACAGCAGCTGTGGGATGAGATGCGTACCATCTTTGCGGACACTCCCAACTGCACGCTGCTGAACGTGATCATGAAGATCAAGGAGGAGCAGCTGCAGCATATAATGCATTTAAACGCAACCAGGGACAACCCGACGATGGCCAAACCTCCGCTTAATAGCTACGAGGTGAAGTTGCTGAAGACCAAGGCCGATATGCTGGGACTGGCGGCCAAATCCCTTGCCGCCCAGAAGGAGCTGGAGGTGAAGGAGGCGCGCTTCTGTCAGGAGTACAGCAACTTTGTGGACGAGCTGCAGCAGAGGGTGCACAGCTTTAATGGCATCAATGGCGACTCAGAGGAGGCAGAGGCCGCCGATGACCTGATCAGCGACTATCTCGTCCAGTACAACATGCGGAACTTCAATCGCGCCCAGAACGACTTCCTGCGAGAGCAGACCGAGCAGCTGCGCCAAGAATTGGACGCGGGCGGCAATCAACTGGAGAGCCACGACCTGAAGCTGGGCTCCGTGAAGCAGGTGTACGGCGACATCAACGCCTCGATCAATCGCATCCAACAGGACATGGTGCAGCTGTCGCAGATCAAGGACAAGATCGTCTTCTCACGCAACATGATGAAGAACCTGCTGGACGATATGCAGGCGGCGACGCAGAAGCAGAACGCCAAGTCCCAGCTGATGAGCACCAAGCTGAAGGTTAGCAACATGTCCATGCTGGGGGCCGAGAGTTTCTGTCTGGCCAACGACAGCGTCTTCTCCAGCACCAAGATGGAGTTCGACTGCAATGTCAGTATTGGAAACTCCTCCATGCGTCGCAGCTTTGACAGCAAGACAATGATGTCGGGTGCTGGCGACTACACAATCCTGGTTCCCCAATCCGGCGCAACAGTGCCGGCACACTTGCTGGAACTGAACACCTTTACGGAAATGCCCCTAGAAAAGCTGAGCTGCATGCCGCGCGCCTGGTAAATACTCAAGTATATAAAGGGGGAAATTAAGATATTTCCAATTAATCAATGTTTCTCGCTTTAAGCTCCTTCCTGCTGTCGGCCAATCCGCTCATCGTGGAGGCCCAGGAGCTGGCCTCCACCGTTCAACTGGCGCCCGGCTATCTGCTAACACCCTTCGGCGCCCTGCAGGAAGTCCGCAAACGCATTTTGTGGGCGTCGGCAATTGCCGAACACACGTCTGTCATGAAATTGAATTTGGAGCCGTTAATTGGTAAGCTCAAACTCAGACATTTTGTCGTCATATCCGGCCGACTGGCCAAATAAATCTCCCTTTCCCCCATTCCAATCCCCCAGTTGATACGCAGGATTTGAGGCTGAAGGCGAACCGTCAGCAGGATGAAATCGACCAATTGCTAGACAACATGCTGGCCATTGGGGTTAAAACTCAATTGCAACTGGACAAGGCTGAGCGCATCTACCGTTTTCTGCTCGACAATCCTTTGTGTCGCTTTGTTCCGCCCAGCAGGCGTCACAATAACGGCTCCTATGCCGACTACGAGTCCGAGTTCAATCTCTACTACCGCATGGCCCTCAATGGTGGCTCGATTAGAGCTCCTGCCAATTATGGCGTTTAATGTCCGAATATCCTATTGTTCTCATTAATATCTCATCTTTTTAAAACCTAAATGTATTCCATGTTATAAACTAAAAGAAAAAGTCCAGTGCTTATGTTTTTCAAATATTTTTATTGGTTTTTTTTTGTTCATTTGTGTTTTGTCATTGGTTTTTTCATATTTTTTTCTTGTATTACAAAGTCGAAATTGATTTTAATCGTCGTCACACCCACAAAAAAACTGGGGTTCAAAAATCTTGTCTTGTTATCAAAAGAATTTCGCATTGTGCTTAAGACCTAAGTAGAGAGATGTTTACAGATGTTTTGCCTCGATTTAATGCAGGTGTTAGTATTATTATTAGGGTTTATTCGAGTTGTCGCGAGAATACTTTATTGTTTATTAAATAAAAATAAAATATCTCTCCCCCCAAAAATTAAAGCGGAAACAGAATGTGAATGCTGGATATCTTGCTTAGATTAAGGTATTTAAAACATATACAGTGCCAGATCGGAAAGCAAAAAGCGGACGGGCTTGAGGTGTCGTATGCATTGTATTAGGGATGTATGTCGATATCATATCGAAAATATCGTTAGGGTTAATGTATCGAATTTAAATATATTCAAAAGTTTCGCATTTATCCGATAATAATGATAAATGCTTTTGAATTTCTTGGTCTCTTCTTCCGAGTCCGATATATCAAGCAGAATATCGATTTATCGCACGGACACATACCGAAACGTTAAAATATTGATTTATATATCGATTTTATCGTCAAATATCGCTACAGTATTGATATATCGACATTTTTCTTCCATCCCTACACAGTATGCATCGATGCGGCTGGGTTGGAGTTCGATTTGGTGGCCCTAATGTAGGTGCTAATAAATTATATCGATTGCTCTCGGCTCTAGTCATCGCCGACCCCTTCTTCCTCACTTAGCATACTTCTTAACTTAAGACATAATATATTGGACGTAAGAAAACGGAAACGGAAACGGGAGCTACAAAACGAGGTGAGCAACAGATTTTTTGTTATATAAAAACTGGAATTCCGGAATCATTTGAGACTTCTATTGCGCGGTTATAAGATATATCTATTACATATTGTTTATGTTTATGTTTATGCATTCGAGGGCTGAGTGTGATGGTTTTTTTTTTGTTTGTTGGTTGGACTTGGAGAGCGGCGACCTTCCGTCGGCTTATCTGGCGAAGATCAGCGCCGCCAGGATGCCAACCAGGGCGAACGAGGTGGCAGCCACTTCCTCGGCACCGGCATACGACGCCTGACCGCAGGCTGGCGGACACACGGGGATGATGGTCTCGAACAGATTGACACGTGCCTCCGCCTCGCCAAAGCGATTGGTGGCCTTGCACACATAATCACCGTACTGACGCTTCTCGATCGTGATCACGCGGAGCGTCGAGTCGGTGTACTCATCGGCGGTGGCAAAGTGCGAGATGCTGTAGTGCTGGTTGTTGGCCAACTGGATGTCATCCTTGGTCCAGACAATGGCCGGCGGTGGGTACGCCTCGATGTGGCACTCCAAATCCATGTCGTATTGCAGAGCCTGTCCCAGACGCGGCCGCGGCACGGTAATCACGGGCGCGAACTCAACCTCCACGTTGATGTTACGACGATCGCCCTTGCTGACGCCATTGTCGGCCACGCAGTAGTAGGTGCCACGATCCTCCTTCTTTACGGATTTGATGCGCAGGACATTGCCAGAATAGGTGGCACTATCTGGAAGGGATAAAAGAGAAATATACATATTAGTGGCAGGTTTTTGTTATGGTTTCTAAGGTACTAAATCAGGAATATTTCTTTATATAACAGGAAGTAGTCTCTTCCCTTTTCGTAATGACTGATATCCTCTTTATGAAATCTTTTCAAACTTAAAATGTTCATGTCCCTTTAATCTATTATAAATCGACACGAATAATTGCCCTTTTGAACTGCGACGTAACAGTTTCTATTATCCAAAAAGTGGAAGCTTAATGCGATCCGCTCCTAGGCGCGCGTTCATGTGCGAACACAGCTATTAATGGACCTGCTCTAAACGCTCTCCCGGCCGGCGAGGCTATTGTGTTTGTGCAGCGGGGAGCAGAGTCAAAAATCCGATTTTAATGAGCCAACACAAGGGGCACATCCGTTGGCACTTGCGGGTGACCTTTTCCAGAGCAGTGTCCATGCCAGTGTTCGCACAAAACAATGGCCACGTTAATGACCTCTAACAAGTAAACCATTTCGGGCCGAGCTCTGCTCGTTTGCGTTGCCAACTAATTTCGAAAAAAAAAAGAGAAAAGTACGGAGTACGCCACTGCACTTAGCCATAAGTGCACGGAAGGATGGCCCAGGGTGTGGGTAGGGTAGGCCTCAGTTGAGCCACTGAAGCGTAAACGTGAATGGGAATAGGAATTGCAGTGCGAATGCGAATTGCGAAAGGTGCTCCGGGTTCATAACCGGAAGTTGGCTCGGCTCAGCGGGGAAAATAGAGGGTGAGCGAGTGCAATGAGCCTAGGGATCTGTTCCCTCTCATCCAAACACACCGGGAAACACACTCCTCCTCGCTGCGTGTCTGTGGCTGCTCTTCAAACATTTGCCAAAACAATTCAGGCTCAAACAATTGACACAAACTACATGCTAGCAGAAAATTGCACAGAGAAAAACTGAGGTAGTGAAGTGGCGTGTAGGAAGTTGAGTGCTCTAATAATTGTAATTATTTAAGTTTATAGATTTATATGAGTTTGAGAGGGAAAATGAGATGGAAGTTGAATGATTTGTGGGTGCTTTTTGGGGACTTTGAACTCTATATGCAAAGACAATAAAGGAATAAGATTCATATCTTTATTAAATATTGTTTTTGGGAACACCTTTGAGTAGGATAATTTCTCTAGATTTTTACACATTTTAGTTATGTTAGTTATGTTGTAACATAAGAAGTTCCTGTCTTTATTATAGCCAAAGATTTTTCATAGATTATTAGGCATAAAAGAGATATAAACGGGCTACACCGTTGACTTATTTTGCATCGAAACCTATCCTTAATTTCTTCTTTTATAAAGCAAACTGATCAGCATTTCGCTCGGTGTTCAAAAAAGAGTTAGCAGGCAGGAGAGAGCATTGACCAAAGCTCCGGAATGCCCTGAAAATATGTTTTATGCGAATTGCTCACAAATGCGGGCCACTACGACTCCCGAAGTCCGGAGGGGGAAATACATATTCGAGTTCGGCTTGTGCCTGCTCAACTGAAACATTTCAAATTAATTGCGCCTGGGAATCGAAGTAACACATTTCATTAAAATTGGATTGACAGAGTCCCATTCCCTCCTCACCCCAGTCCACAGCCAGAGCAAACAGTGCGGTGCCAATGGGTTAAGGCGGTGGGCTTGCATCGGAGTTGACGAGCTCAAATGGCATCGTCGGGATGCGGGCATCACATCTCACAACGCAACGAACTCATTTCAATATTAGAAAAACAAACATCTAAGCACGCCTTAGATATTTGTATATATTTTGTATCCGAGAAGCAGACTTAAGAGGCAGAGAGGGCCGTGTCAGGCGAGGGGAATTGGTTTAATTAGTCCAAATGGAAAATGATTCACTTTGGATTGTTGCACACACAGCAAAAGAGAGTGTGTGTTTCTCTGAACAATTGGGGAAGAATTGAAGCTATAAAAGATATATATATTATAGAGAGTAATGCCCTAAGAATTTCTTATATATATATCTTGAATTATCAGAACTTGTCGCATTTTTGAAGGGAATGATTAACTTATCAAGAATGCTTGTTTTTAAATAAATACTTTTGGGCACAAAACTTAATATAGAACCTTTATCTTTGCATACATATTATTTAAATTTTAACGAGTTCTTTAACCATCTTATCAATGACATTCTTGGAATTATTAAAGCTGAGCCCCTCTTTAAATTAATTACAATATAAAGCCAACTTTTTCCCAAGCTGAAATACTTACAATCGTGGGATAAAGGCAGATATATTCAAGCACGTACATATGCATAAACATACATATCTCTGGAGAAGATTAAGACTTCACACTGCCCGGGTGTAACTGGGAAACTCGCCAGGCATTAAGTTTTGCCAACCAAATCCGCAAAATATTCTCAGAGCTACCGAAAACAAAGGCCATTCGCATCAATGAAAATGAGAAAACACTCAACCAAGTCGTAAAGGTTAACTCTCCTCTCTTCCCTGCACAGCAAGTTGAATTTGTTGCGTTTGTAATTTACGAGCGTTTACTGTGCCTGTGGTCAGTAGGGGGAGAAGAAGCCTGGGCCCACAAAAACAGGTTCTTTCTCTATCTCTAGGTTCAGTTTCAGTTTCTGTTTCTGTTGCCTTTTCCCTTAACCATTTACCTCTGACTTTAGCAGCCAAGTTCGTCTAGTATTTGTTCCGATATATCGACTTATAGTTCACATGCAACCCACTCTCGAAATAAACAAATTTCTAACTCTTTTTTATGCCCTTTTTGATGGACTGCCGCTTACTTACTGGACTGTGAAATGATATGCAAGTCAGGTAGCAACAGAGGCTAGGAATTTCAGAGCTTGAAAACGTTAGAAAAACAGCATTTGTCGCCTGTTTACCGTTGCGGCATGTAAAAAACTAGAAAAACTCCAAGTTTTCGAGCGGAGGTTGCGCATGCGCGTAATTGGGGCGTGTCGAGGAAAGTGGCAAATATTTAATTGCTAATTAGTTATGCGACGCAGACAGAAAGAGCGACCCCAGAGATACACAGAGATAGAGAGAGCTAGCAGCTGCCTGTATCTTGAGTTCAAAACATTTCTCATTATGTGGCTTTAATTAATGCAGAAATAATGCCTCGAATTGACTCCATACGACACTTTCCGAGGGTTCGAAATTCATGAACTAGAGCAGAAAGTCATTGAAACAGAACACCCCAAATGGAAGATGAATGGCTGGGCCTGTGTGTGTGTTTTAGAGAATTTGAGATTATGTAAGAGTTCATGAATCGAAAACATTGTAATGGCTTCGAATTACATAAAACCAGACTCGTATATCACTCGCTAAACAAGCTCAAGGCAAAGGGGTTGGGCCCACTGAGTCCAAATATGTACCTAAGGTTGCCAAGATCGACGATCTATTATATTGACAAATTATGAGTACATTTTCAGTTGAATCAAACTAATGAGAGATGCCCGCATTTCCGGGAGTCCAGCCAAAGATATATTTATGTAGAATGGCAGGCGGAAATAGGGATCTCCTCCATTATTCCCATATCATGCCAGCCATCATCCATCACGCCGAATGGTGCGGAGTAATTTCAGTTACTAATGAGAGAATTAAAAACACTTTGCACCGGCCAACAGGATGGATGATGACTGCGACTCTGCTGACTCTGACTGTGCAATCTCCGACAACTAATGAAAGGAAAACACAACCAGAAAGAGAACGAGCCCAGTTACAGAAAAAGAAACAGAAACGGAACGGAGCTCGAAGAGAGTGCAGGCAGGAAAGATGGCAACTGAAAAGGTAATGAAAGCCCCGAGAAAACAGTCAGGCAGGCGAGGAGGCGGGTCCACACATTTGTTTTAGGCCGGCTTCCTTCAAGGGAACCTGTCTGGGGCTCTCAGGCGAAATGAAAACAACACCCCCCGTCCAATTCCGAGATCCCTGTCCCTTGGGCAAACAACCAGAGAGATAAATTGTCAGTTAAAGAAAAAGGAAAATTGTGCAAGGGAAGAGAGGTGAGAATTGGGTTCCTGTCGCTGAGCAGGGGCAGGAGAAGGTGCGAAGTGCAGGTAGATAGAGCCTGGTGCCTGAAAGGATGCACCAACTCCTTTGTGCTCTGCTCTCAGCCAGAGGAAATGGAAAATGCTTGGGAAAAAGGCAGTAGTACCCGAAAGGAAACAGGTGCACCAGCACGGAGAGAAGTGTAGGTGTATCTGCGATGACTATGTGACCCGCTGAGGTCTAGGTCTTTGGCGCTTGGATGACTTTTAGAGTTAAATGCATCAAAAAAGGGCGCTCGCTCGGAAAATTTGTGACCCGGCCAGAAGGTGGAAAGGGTTGCTACTCGTCATTTTTCATAAACTACTTAAGGCGACAACAGTTGCCGCCGCGCCATGCCGCCATTTTGTGAAGTAACGAAACAACCACCGAAGGCTGGAACAGGACGCGGACACGGACAGGCAGTGGGAATCCGGGGAAGTACAAAATTGACGGGCAAGCAAAAAATATGCGCACCAATCACAGGACCAGGGACGCCGCCCTTTCTCTCCCCCTTGGAAAAACGTGTGACGAACGGCGAACTAACCGAAATAACATTGATGCCGCCGCCAGAGCAGCAGCGCGCTTTCCCTTTCCCAGGAAGTCTAGGTCTAGTCCTGCGGCCATATTTGTTTTTTCCTCCGCATTCAATTTCCTGCAATTTGGCGGCAAATTCTTCTTCCTGTAGAGGAAAAGCTGCCTCGGTCGCTTTTTTTGCGCCAGGCCGGAGCTCTTCAAATGTCAACTGAGTCGAGTCCAAGGTTCTATGAACCGAACGTTGCCATGTGGAAATTATGAATGTTAATGCAGCACGTCAACAATGTGTGACTCATCATAATTTAAAACACGGACTGGCAAAGGCAAAGGCAGCGGCAGTGGCAGAAGCCGGAGCTAAATGCCGAAGCGGGTGCGCTTTTAATGACGCTCCGCATTATTTGCGCCTGCTGCACACACTTCCCAAGCCCAGGCCCGAAACCAGGCCCGGACCCAGGCCCAAACCCAAACCCAAACCCAGGCACAGCAGCAGCCACCCGACATATCATCGCTCCGGGGCATGTCACAGATGGGTCATGTCTCTCGTTCCTCTCTAGACTTCGTTGGTTCGGCAGAGAAATCCAATTAAAAAAGTGCACACAGTGTTTTGATTCTAACACGATTTTCACTTTTTTTCTTGTTTTGGAAATGCTTTTTACCAATGGGGATTGATTTGATTGTCATTTGTACGCTTGAAATGCTTGCTTCTGTTTAATATATACCAAATATTCCGATATATTGCATGGGTAGAGTTTTAAAGTAAATATATATTGGGCATATACCAAAATTCATCTCTATAGCATTGTAAGAAGTCGAGTTACTTGAGTTATAAAGTCTAAATAATGACTTTCCATTAATGAATTGATTTGATATTAATATATGTAAAATTTGCCTTTATTAGCTGAGCATATACCAAAATTCAACTATATTATATGTTTAAAAGTCAAGTTACTTGGGTTTGTTCCTAACTATTGTCTGTTTCTGGTGATCTAGTTCCCTTCGTAATAAAATAAATCCAATTATAAACCAAGTGCAGCTACTTTTAGACCAGAAGTGAAGGGTTTTGAGTTGATTAAACCGAAGATGTTAAGAATACCCTACTGCATGCCCTCCCTGTCACTCTCATTGATTGCCCAGGAACACCTGGTAAATATAGCTTCAGAAGCTGCTGCAGTTCCTCAACTCCCCCTGTTTTTTGTGTGGAAAAATTGCATGCCTTTGCAAATTTGTCGCCTCTTCCTGTTTTGTCACCCAAACTCATCAAGGAATACATCAACATGAACCGAGGGCTTCTCTCTTGGCGCACACAGATCCGAACGTACATATCGAAGCATATAACAAGCTCTTGAGACATGTGAATGCACCCACTTTGGTGGGTAACTCTTCGCCTTTGCCTTCGCCTTGAAACCGCACAGAATGTGACATGGAGAAGCAGCCACCACCCTGTGCAAGGCCACCCATCTCCACCTCCAGCTCCAGCTCCGTCCAGATCCAGAGGAAGCAGCAGGAACCACCCACCGACAGACAAAGCCACAGACGCTGTGTTGTTGACTTTTCAAAAGTGATTTTCTCCGTCGAGTAGTACATTATAGCTGGCCGAGAGTTATGCCGCCTGGCATGCCATTTATTGGATTACACTCCACTCCGCACTCCACTTCTCCGCTCGTCCCAGGGAAACTCAATTGCCGACGAGTGCAGACTGTACTTGGCGGCGAGAGACTCATAAATCAGGGATTGGATTGAAAAGAAAACTATTAAAATAGCAATTATGCCAAAAAAAGGAATGGATAAGCTGATGGCGCAAAGAAGAAGGCTGACCGACGTAAATCCCTTGTGAGCCGAGTGCCTAAATAAATATTGGCAAAGTCCCAGGACAAACAAGGAGCCGGAGCAGGAGGGGTTGCTTTCGAGTTGGGCTTGGAGCGAAAGCCGCGTGTCCTTTGTGTGAGAAAGTGAGTGTGATAAGGATTAAAAAGCCGGTCTGCGTTGAAGGTGAAACATGCAGCTAAAAGTGCTAAATAAATAGGGGAATTGACGCCACACACAGACAGAAAGTGTACAAAATGTATTCAAAGTGAGAAAGGATTGTCTGCTACACGGCGAGAAATTGAACTAAAGAAGGGGATTTAATCAGAGAATGCCATTTTAATTTAATTAAGTTAATATCTGTTATATTTCGCTTGTAATTATTCATAAATATTCTATGAATATGTAGCTAAATTATCTCCCTTTTCCCAGCCTGTGATTAGCTCTAGGAAAATGCCGGAGACAGACGGAAACTGGGACGATTTAGCTGGCCATTTGAGCTATTAACTAACAAGTTATTACTTCAAGCTGAGTAACTGCCACAAAGGGCTGTTATTCCTCCGGCTCTCTCTCTTTCTCTCTGGCTTTCTGCATTTTGTTGGCTGACTGAAAGCCGCCAGTTGGCGGTTCATGGTGTTCCATGTTGACCAAGTGGTCGTTGCCCCAGCAACCAACATTTACAAACAGGTTTTCGCCACACCGCGTTCGTACGTATGTACGTCATTGGCGTTTATCGTTCCCGTTCTCGTAATGCCTTTGCTTTTGACTTTGCAAGCTGCCAACTGAAGCAGCGGTCCATAAACAATGCAGGCAAGCTTGCAACAGGAAGAGGAAACAGCAGTAGCAGCAGCAGCAGCAGCAGGACAAACAAATAATCTTCAAAGGACTTGGACGCTCACTCCTCTAATTGCGAGTGTGCCAAACCTAATTGCTTGCAAATATTCGCCCCAGCTGCCGCTACTTCCTCTCTGGCATCCAAGGAATGTTTTTCATTAAAAATCAACAAAAATCGAGGGGAACTAATTTCGTGCACGGCCTGTTGAGATCTCGAGTTGAGCATCAATTGCGCATCGAAATGTTTCAGTAAATATTAAAGAAACATTAGCATTTTGCACCCTTCTTTGGGCGAAATTGGAATACTTGAGAGATCATGCTCACTTGAGTCTAATTCGCAATTTGCCAGCGAAAACACAATTTGCATGAAAGGTTAATCAAGCTCTCAAAGCCGGGGGAGTCGAAGTAGAGTTCCAGACTCACATGAGAGTATAGAGCGTGTGCAGACACCCCGAAGTGATCTGTGCAAGATTCGACCCCGAACGAGCCAGCGAGTACTCACATAATTGAACAATTAAAGTTAATTTAGCCTGATCCTCGCGATCAGAGATCCCTCCTCGATCAGATAAGTATCTGAAAGATGCCTCGCTTCCGGCTCTGTCCGAAGAGTCAGACAGAGAGAGAATCAGACAACAATAACCCAGATGTCGACAGCTGTCACCGCCGTCGCCGTTTGAGAGAAGATTCAGCAAAATATGGAAGTTTAATTTTTGCTTTCTTTGCATAAACAATCTGCTTTACTTTATTTTTTTGTCTGTGAGTGGGGCCGGGCCAAGGTGAGGTTTATTATGACAAGCCAGCATGTGCATATGCATACTGCCCCATAGATAACTCCCAGGTGCGCCAGGTGCATGTCTGTGTTTGCTCAATGGCCATTGAATGGCGTAAAAAACCAATCGATTTGCCTGGCAACGCACAAATTGGCATGGACATGGTCCGCGTCGACGCCCTGCCAAAAAAAACAGCGGAAGCCCTTGCTTAGGGAGGAGGGGAGTACCTCAACCCTGGGCGGGACCAGAGCTAGGGTTAGGGGTTGCTTAGAAGAGGGATCCCCGATCACGAACCCTAAGCAAGGGGTCGAACCGCTAGCGGCTTGTTTGTTTGCATCTCTTACATTGTACTCGCCCCGGGAAGCGGCCTTTGTTTGGGTTACCTTTTTAGCTTGTAATTTATATATTTTGTATACTTCGATTGTATTTTGCCGGCTATCAAAATAAGAATTATATGTAGCCGTGTGCGGCGGCAGGGAGAGGCAAGGGGTGTTCGGTTCGGTTACGGCGTTTCCAGGCGACGCCGGGCCAGCCCAGCCCATTCGCCATGCTCTCTCAGGATGCCTTTGTTTGCATATGTTTGCCCTCACTCCCCCCCATCCTCTTTTCCGTTTCAGTTTTTTGTATTTTTCATTTCGTTTCGTTTTTTATGCAGTCGGGAGGAGGCAAAAAGCCCAAAGCCCAGACCGTGTCTGATGTGTAAGAAACAGCCCTCGCGCCCTATGCCGGCTAAGGTTTGTGTTTGTGCAACTCCGGCTCTGGCTCCGAGCTCCGAGTAGAGAGTAGAGTCGTTCCCGGAGACCATCAAACGGTCCGTGGAACGTTTTCAAGTTGCGGAAGCAATTGCGCGTGCTGAAGTTGTCGAATGCCTCGAAAACTCGAATGGGAAATGGTGAAATGCTGCCCCAGCACAAAGGCACGAGAAGTTAGGAGTTGCATCTGTGGAGAACCCCTGGAAAACCTCCTGTAGAAGCCCCTTATCCCACAGCATTTGACTCGGTTCGTTGGCGCATTTCAAAGCCCCGTTGGTCTGTCAGAGTTTGTTTGCTTAAGCGCTTTAAATTAGAGCGTTAAAAAAGTGTGAAACTCCACGCGGGCAACTCCTGGCAAATACTGGACCTCGAGAACCCGAACCCTCTCGCCCAAGGGCCCTTTTGATTTATGGCGAAAGCGAGTAAAGCCTTTCCTGGCCTGCCATCGAGCGTGTCCAACCTATTGCGGTTCGGTTTTTATAGCTTTTTGGCGGACCACGCCTGGTCGTCGGCCATAGAAGGCAATCTCAATGTCGCGGCAATTAAAGATTGCACAAGTTCTGGAACTAAGCTAGCTTACAGATACACCGTATCTGGAGCTAAGGGTGTGTCTGTTCTAGGTAGTAGTCTTCCATCTACCGGATTAGTTACACTAATTGCTTTTCGACTGCCGCACAAATGACGCAGCGATCTTGTTAAAGAAATCCATTATGGCCGCTGCCCGAGGGTCAGAGTTCAGGTAGAGATCGATGCAGCATCACCTGTACGGGATTAACCTTAAGTGAAGGTTCTATCCCTTCTACCTGAACACCAAATTATTTTATTGTTTTATTAGCTTTTCCCCTCTTAAACACAAAATTTCTGGCTGGACAAAGGAAAGCAAACAAAAACTGAAGATAACATTTGCACTTGCCTGGGTATTTCCAAAGAAAACCGGGAGAAGGTGTTTGGAAATTTGTAAAATTTGGGCGGAAAATATGTAGAGGTTGAAAGGTAATAAATCTTTTGTTGCAAATCCTAAACCAAATAATAAGAAAATGGAAGAAAGGAAAGGAAAATGGTGATAACACTTGCACTTGTGCAAAGAGAATTCCGAAAAATATAGAACTTTTCTTTATAGGAAGAAAGAATGCATCGCTAAATTCAATGTTTTTCTATAAGTAATATATTTCTTGTTTTCTTGTTCCAATATATTAAATTCGTGCACTTTTGAAAAGGTTGAAGAAAGTAAGCAAAGAATAAAAACATTTTAGTAAGATTGAGTTTGAAAACCAATCTCCTGCCTTTAAATTGGTATTTGATTAGGCCGTTGCTTAGGGTTAAAAAGGCAACAAAGGGTTGAAATCGATCTAAAGCACGGAAAACATACAGTTCTTGAGTCAGAAAGAAAAACGAAACAAGGTTTTTTTTTTAAGAATTTACAATAAAAAGTAAACAAAAGGTGGAAATACCATAAAAAGAAAGCGTGCTAGCGAGGCCGAAAAACCAATCTTGTGTTGCGAAACTTATGGCCCTCGGACGACAGGTGGGGTTGGGAAAAAAGGCATAAAAAAGAGGAGGAAAAGAAAAACTTAAAAGGGGAAAAGCTAGCCGACGTTTAGTGGCACAACAATGCTAAATAAACAAAGCTGAGGTGACGCCTGAGTGAGTCACGGTCACCACCACCACGGTAACCAGTACACACACCTCGCAACCGAAGCTAATGCCAAAGCGGGACGGACAGTGAGACGTGCTCGAGCCCCAACCTGGGGGTCTAGGAGCCCGAGAAACCGCGAGAGAGCGAACGGGAGAGCCAGAGAACAGCGCCCCAACAGCCCAACAAAACGTGAGACATGTAATTAGACTCGGAGCCAAGCTCTCCCACTTCCAAATTCCTCAATAATAAATAACAGAAATAGTAAAGATTAGGACTCACCCGTTGGCAGGATGGCGTTGTTCTCGCGACGCCAGGTGATGGTGGGCGTGGGATAGCCGCTGGCATAGCACTCCATCTGGACGCTGCTGCCCTCGCTGGCCACGATCGACTGCGTCGAGTTGTCCGAGATCACAGGCGGACGGCGCACCGATAGCTTCACCTCGGCGCTCACTTTGTGCACAGTGGAGATGACCACTTGGCAGGTGTAGGTGCCCGCATCGGTCTCCTGGATATCCTTGATCTGCAACTTGTACGTGGACGAGTTGGGATCGTAGCGCAGCGAGAAGCGCGAATCCTTGATCACCAGCGTGGATCCGGTGGAAAGGAAGACGGGATCACTGTCGGTCTTTAAAAAGAGCACATTGTACTCTTTGGCATACTGAACGGAGCAATCGAACTCGACGGTGCCGCCAATGTCCTTGATCTGCTCCTGTGTGATGTACGAAATGGTGGGCGTACGCTGAGCCACCGCCCCCTGGAGCAGGGCCAGCAGTAGGGCGCTCCATAGGCAGCCTAGTAGGTTCTTTGGGGGCCACATCTCGTCGTCGTCTATTTAGATCTCTGGCTTAGCTAAGCGAAGCAGCAGCACCACACCCTGAATAACGCGCGGTATACGAGATATATTTCTCAAGACTTTTCAGCTGAGCAAAGCTGCGCTCCAAAAGTCGGAGAAGAGTGAAGAATGGATAGTGGAGAGCGCGTCTCCAGAAACTGGTATTGCCGTTTCTTTCGCTTGCACTGCTAACGTGGATGCTGGCGGCCCCACACTTGTCGGCTCGCTCTAAGCTGGTTTCAGACTCTGCTCTCTCTTACACTTATTCTCTCGACGATCAGTCACGAGTTTTTTGGCCAAGACGGAAAAACGCGGCGGACACAACTTCACAGTTCGAACGTTGGAAGGCGAATAATTTCAGTTACGGGCAGGGGCTGAAACCTCGGCTTTGAAAAGTGCGCCGGACCTATGCTACCTAGGGATGACAGTACATATCGATGTAGTCGATACAGAAATCGTATCTTAACGTTGCGATGTATGTGCGATAAGTCGATGTTCTTTTTTATATATTTATATAATACAGAGTATAATTATAATCATTTATTCAAATTATATCAATTAGTTAATTATTTTATTTAAGGTTTTTAGTTTCGCACGACCATTTTTGCCGAAAACTAGGAATTTTTCATTCCCATTAGATTCGGTTAAAATAATTTAAAAAACTTCATAACAAAAATGTATATGCGACAAAAATGAGGTTGTTATCAGCCTTTAATGACTTAGCCACACACTTTCTTACTAAAAGTAAAAGCAATACAATTAAATGTTCTTTTTGCTCACCATTTTTAGTCATTCAAATAAAAATATTCTACAAATTATTTAAGTGTGGTCTAGAAAATAGCTACAGTTCCCGCTAGACCCGCTAAAATTAAAAAACGCTTGATCTAGTGGGAAAAGAGCCAAATGGGCAACCCTTTATCGCTGTCACTTTATCGATTTTATCTTTGACCCCGTGCAGCGCCACCTGGTGACTTAGATTATTTATAATAATAATAATATAATATAAAACATTAATAATAACAAATGTTTTTTTTGCTAAATGTGGGCTTGGATTATGGACAGCAAGTGGTACTACAGCCATTTTAATACACATTTTTATATATTTTAAGTAATTCTCAAACTCTAGCTACTTTTTCTTCCAAAAGTCTGGCAGCACTGCTCGCAACCTGATTATTTGTCCGCCAGTCGACTTTAGTTTGGAAAGGTGCCACCAGATGGCGTATTTGTATGGTTGACAGAGAACGTTGGCAGTTCCCAAAGTGTGCTCTCTGGATCAGAACTCCGCTAAGAATGGAGTGAATTGAAATTAAATGAAAAATCGCATTTTTTAGCTTCCTTAATTGTTTCATAACATCAGAAAATAGTTTAATAACCCAGATTTATTTTCTACTATATCCACTATAATTAACCGTTAAATTCAAAACACATCGGCATTGTGATTGTTTAAAATGCATTTTTATTTAGTTATTCTCTTTTTGTAATATTCTTCAGTAGTTATTTATGTATACTTTCTATATAAATGTCGGATTCTCTCTATATCTCGTCGTGCTCTATATGCATTTACGATTATATGGTATAACTTTTGCGGTATGAATGCATATTATAAATGGAGATTAAGTATAAATCGAAACGCAGCGAACGTTTTAGTTTTTAGTGTTTAACATTGGGTTTGTTTTTCTCAAATAGTTTTCCTTTTAATTTTTGATGACTTCAATCGTATCTCCAAGTGTGTGTGTATATTGGGTATATAAGTTTTAGCGTTTAGAGCTGGAAAAGCATCGTTATAAAAACGTTGAAAAGCCCGATGCTCTTCCAGGCCTAATTTAGAATTTGATTTTCGGTTCTCTCAACAAGTTGCTAGTTTAGGTTTAAGTTTAAGTACATAATGTAAATGTCTATATCGTATTTGTATTACGCATTACTCGTACGTGTTTGATTTTCGGTTTTGTTGTTAAGTTTTGTTGGTAATAAATAAGCGCAGAACGCGCGGGCTTACAAAATCTAAAAGCCGAGAATTACAAAGTCGCGGAAACCTAAAAATAAAACGATCTCTTTTATTGCCCATTAGCAGTACGTACGATCTTTAAAAATGTTCAACGAGATTCAAATGTTTGCAGTGCAACTGCAAGTCTTGTGTATATTCATTATACTTTGCTTCTTGAAAATAAAAACGTAGGCTAGGGCTACGCTACGGCTACGGCTCCATAAAATAATAATAATAATAATAATAATAAATAAATTGCTCTAAGTCAACGTATATATGAGTTAAGGTAAGGTGTAAAAAGCTAAGCGAGAGTTCGTCTTCATCCTCCGGTATGGTATACTGGTCCACTGGCTACGCGGCGCATCCTCTTAGTTCTTCTGTGAGTTAAGACTCCATTGGGCGAACTGCTCCTGCCATTGGCTATTCGCATTTGCCTGGGAATTTAAAAACAGAAACCAGTTAGATGGATTCACCTAGAGTGGGCTTTGCTAGATTAATCGTACTCAAGTTAAGAGGTCTCTGTGGCATGCAAGGTGGCAATCAACAACTACACTAGCTACGGGATGGATATACATAGATATAGTTCATATATAGTATTTATCGGGTGCAGAGAGAGAAAGAGGAAATAGTATAAACGAAACAACATCTAGAGCAACAGTAAGCGGGATTTCGTGAGGAAACCCTTTACCTTTTCGTTCCACTCTTGGTTATACGATTGAGATTCGTCGAAATCTGAAATTGTATCAAGGTTGCGGTAAACAAATACATATAAATATCGACTTTCAAAGGCACAAATGAAGTTCAGACAATTTATTCGAGTCCTGGTTGAGTCAAGCAGCCAACGTGAATCAAAATCTAGAGACTAACTAGGATGGGCTGAGACTGAGATTGCTGAAGAGGCGATTGACAGTGCAGCGTTGATGAAGATGCGGCTATAGATAGTAGAGAGAGAGAGTGGCACCCAGACTAGAGACTAGAGAGAGATCTACCTTTCCGTGGAGTGGAGTGTGGCGAGCGAGTTAAGATGGTCTAGAGAGGCGGTAGATTTCACATATACGAGTATATTTTACCTGATCGCAGAGAGTATATATTTCGCTCGCTAAACCTTACAAATTCAAACTATACTTCATGATATAAGCGTGCATGATCAGCTGCAGTTCATCGATTGTCTCACCGATCTCGTGCAGGGCCGGAAACCCGGCCTGCTCATCGTCAATGAACAACTCCGGATGGTTTCTGTAGCCCAGTATGCGATTCACCTGTGACAGCTCCTCGCCCTGCCCGAACGTATAATCGAACGGATCGTCTTCCGCCTGAATATTATAGGGATTATTGTAGGAAGCTGGAGCGGCAGCTCCCTCGCACTCGAGATCCTCGTCGGTGCGGAAGACCTCCTCGTACTCGCGGCACTCGCAGTCGTTGCACTCGCACTGACTCGATCCCTCCGACTCGCCGCCCTCGATGTGTCGGAATTCTTGATCGGTTTTAGGGGTTAGATTTCGACGAAGAAAGGAGCATAAATTATAAAAGGGAAGCTAACTAAGCAAACAGAGAGGGGTAATTCAGAGGAGGAGCTCAATATTTGCAGCACTTTTTCTTGTGCCGTCTATTGGGGAAATAATCTAAAACCAAAAACGATTCAAAGAAACGAAAACAAACGAAATGAAAGAGAGGAGAGGTGGCTTTAGAGGTGGCTTTTGAGAAGTGGGAACCAGCAGCAGCAGGAGTAGGGTGTTGCTTGATGCCCGGCAGAACTTACCCAATGGCAGGATGAAGCGTGCCTGCGGCAGGGAGCTCGACAGCTGCTGGACAGCTGGCGGAGCAGCCCTTCCCCGTCCTGGAAATGGCGAGACCCAAGACACACAAAAGAAACACACACACGGCATAAGCACAGAGAGAAACACATTCCGTTTTTGTTTTTTTTTTTGGGGACAGGAAGCAGTGTTGGGTTAAGTGGCGGCTCTAGAAGCGGTGCTAACTACAAGTTCTAGGTGCTGTGCGCTGGTGCAGTGCTGACCACCATTCACGGGCATCTTCGCAAAGCGGGAGCAGCAGCAGTTGCAGTTGCAGTTGCGGAAGCGATAGCGGGGTGAGAGTGATGCGAATCCAACGATTTTTACCTGCATTCAGGTCGCTGACCATGTGAGAAATGGCCGACGTTAGATGGTCGGCGGCCTCATTGAGCTCCGCGTCGGGATTCGGAATCGGATTGAGGCTGGGAAGGCCACTGATATGGGCAGTGGCACTGGCAGTGGCAGTGGTGCTACGCATTGGCGGTGGCGCTGCGAAGGCGAAGCGATCAAGAAACGATTGTGTGTGTGTGTGTGTTGTAGGGTGTGTGTGTTTGAGTGTGTGTGTTTGATAGAGGTGAGAGATATTTCGTGTTGTTGTGCCAGTGGTGGCGGTGTTCCCGCACCATCGAGTGGAGGAGTATTCGATTAATATCTGATGTCTGGGTCCCAGGCCTAAACTCTCGCCAATTAACCAATTCTCTGGGAGATCTCAAAATTTGGACATAACCGAAACCTAAACGACTTTATCCCGCGGCTCATCCCCTCTCCCCGTCCCTACTCACTTGCACTTCCGTTGGCGGCGAAGGCGCTGCGCATGTCGCTGCTAATCTGGTTGAGCTGCTCCAGCTGGCTCTGGCTAAAGGGACCATGGCCATGGGCCTGCTGCTGCTGTTGCTGCTGCAGAAGCTGCTGCTGCTGCTGGGCGGCCCTCACACCAGCGGCCATGGGATGCTGCTGCATTTGCTGGGCATGCAGCGCACTCATCGGTGAGGTGCCAAGGATACCAGCTCCTCCTCCTCCGCCTGGCATCGGTGGTGATTTGCCCGAGCGTGGACTCGAGTTGGGCGTGGAGCGGGGCGAGGCGGTCTGTTGGTTCTTCAGCATGCGCATCAGGCCCTCCAGCTGCTCCATCAGCTGGCGCCGTGAGTCCTGCAAAGCGCCCAGATGGCCCTCGAGTTCTCCCTTCCGCTGCCGCAGGGCCCGCAGCTCGTTGATCAGCGCTGGGTTTTCCGGGGCCATTTGCTCCGTCTCCTGCTGGCGCCTCAAGCGCGCTATCTCCCGCATTATCTCCTTGTTCTTGGACTCCAGTTGGGCGATCAGCTCGCGTTGGGCCCGCGAGTTATCCGTGCCAATGGGCGTGGCACTGTCGGGCAAGTTGGAGGGCTGGCGTGGGGATAGAATTAGAAGAGTTCGAATGAATCTCTCAGCCTAAACACACTCACCGCTCGATTCTCCTGGGCCAGTCTGGCGGCATAGCGGGCAATTAGGCGGTGCTCCTCATCGTTGGCGGAGGCGGCGGCCACACGGGACATGGTGGTGCCGCTGGCGCTGTCCAAGCTGCGGCCGGTGGCCCGTGAGTCGAGGGTGCTGGAGCGATCGAAGAGGCCCGGTGGCAGGCCGTGCTGGCCCGGATGCCCCGGATGGGGACCGCCATGGTGGCCGGGTACGAGGCCCGAGGGGTCCGAGAAGCCGTTGTGCGAGGGCAGCGGCGAGGGTGGCACGATGTGCGACAGATTGAGCGTCTTCTCCGGCTGGTCGGGGAAGCGGGGTAGCACCTGCGCCGTCTTCTCGGGCACACAGCGGAAGCTCTTGCGCAGCGAGTGACCGATCTGTTTGCTGGGCGACTTGTAGCTCGAGTACTCCTTGACCTCGTGATCGTTCTGGTGGTTCAGCGATGTCTTGCCGTGCCAGAAGCACTCCTGGCACAACTGGTAGGCGTGGCACCGCTGACAGCGATAACGAAACCCGGTGAAGTTTTCCTTGTGGCAAACAGAGCAGACAGTCGGATGCACAATGGTCTCCACGGTGGCCAATCGGTGCACCAGCGGCAGCCAGACGAGGCAGGACGGCCCCGGCTCAGACATAAGCGTGGCCATAAAATCGTTCACCGTCACCTTGTTCTCGGCCGGAAAGATCTCCTCCTCGAGCCCCTCCTTGTAGTGGAATGTGGGCGACTCGTACACGGCCGCCGGCAGGGCCAGCACCTCGCGCAGGAATTCGCTCAGCTTCCAGGCCACCAGCTGGCCAGCGCCATCCGAGATCTGCGAAAATATATCTGTGGCAAACGGGGATAACCTTTATTAAGGGTTTATTAGTAGTTTAAGGGTACCTACATCTGAGTTTATCCACCAGCTTGCCGGAGCACATGGTGGCCAGGGCCACCTTGATGGAGAATACGCGTATCTTGCCCGAGTTATCACTGCAAGAAAAGAGATTATAGAATGGTAGGAAATCATCTCCGAACGCTACTCATACCTTGTGTAGGCAGCCAGCAGCCAATTGAGCAGCAGACCTGCCTTTGAGTCCACCGGCACCTGCTGGGCGGTGGGCAGGCGCTTGTTGAGATTGTGATACAGCGAGGAGACGAGCGTTTCCAGCCTGGCCACGCTCACCTCGCTCTGCGGCTCCAATGTGTTCAGCCCGTTCTCGCGGAACGCCTCGATAACATTCCATATGTCCACCAGATGCAGATTGGTGGATTTTTGTATGTAGCGCAGCTTGGAGGCGGTGCGATAGGAGGCGAATCGGATGGAGTCGAAGGTCTGCAGGCGCAGGTCCTGCAGGATGGCCACACGCGGCTCCAGCTCCATAACTACTGCTGCTGTTGCTCTGCTATTTCGATCTGCCTGCAATTTAATTAAAAAGCATGCATTATAATAGCTATAATCGTAAATAATAATAGTTGTGGGGTGGGGCTGCTAACTGGGTCATTGGTGGTTAGGGGGTAATTGGGAGTTGTTGGAATGCTGGGCTTAGAGGAGCATTCAACAGCCACCATACTATGGGGACAAGAGCCGACGCCGCATGGGGAATCAACTCATTCCCTTGCCACGTTTTTACATGTTCTATTGTGTTTGGCGTCTGGCTCGATGCACTGGGAAAAAACAACGCTTTGAAGTAGTTAACCATAAATGCTGGTAATTAAGTTTATTTTCAATTATTTATAAGTACTCTTTGAGCAAGGAAATATATAATTTCTGTGGTCGCAAGCCAAAGGATATCACAAACTCTAGAGGCAAGGGAAAAGCAAATATGAAAACCTCCTTTTAAACCTCTAAAACAGTGGTGCCCATACGCATACATTGACACGTTAGACTAGAAGCATATATAGAAACCTATTGAACATTTAGTTCTCACAATTATAAGCAAGCACGCCTGGCTCTCGTTTTTTTCCTAGTGTTATCCCCATCGTCTGGCGGCTGTTGTCTCTCTGCATCCCTGCTGGCGGCAATCGCCGGAAGAGGAAGTGAGCAATCCAGCGAGGCAGACAGGAGGGACTCTCATCCCTCCTATATCCTTATCCCCGCAGCTAGTTAGGGAAACAAAGCGAATTTAATAATCCGCCTACGCGCTAAAAGTTTTCGCTCTTTCTCCCATAAACCGCTTTTGCCAGTCCAATTAATCGACAAGGATGCCCCGCTTGCAGCTATTCACGTCCCCCAACTTCGTTCAACTTCCTTCAGAGGAAAGAGAGCATCCTCATCATATCCTTGAAGCATAATTCCACGCCAAAAGGGTGTCGACAACTTCAGAAGTTGCTGTCACATCACGCTTCTCATTCCCAACTTTTCGCAATTGATTTTCCATCTCTCAGGAGCGGGAGAGACAGCAAAAAAAATACTTGAAATGTCCTTGGAAAAAAAAAGGAGAAGAATGCTAGGGGGCAGGGGGCAGACATCTCTCAGTCTGAGTCATCATTGGAACGTAATCAGAGTACGTTCTGTGCGGATCTGGTTGCTATTTCGGTCTCACAATGCCAACATATGTCCCGCCCATCCATCCTGTTCTGCCATGTCCTTTTTAACATCCGAGAGCTGGCCAATTTAAACAAGTATTCTCATTTAAATGCCGCTTCCTTTTCCTGCCGCTGCCGCTGCCGCTGCTCTCTGTCAACTAAATGATAGTGTTATTACAAGAGGAGCCAAAATGTGGTGACAGTGGCCGGGATGGGGCGAAGCTGAAAGCTGAAATTGAATTTCCAAACTGCAAACTATGAATGAAGCTGGGAGTCGAGATGATGGAGATGAAGATGATGATGGCATTGGGAATACACTGGGAGAACCAGAGAGAGTTCAGGCCTTTGCAAACTTTCAAACTAATTAGATAATATCTTCCTTTTTCTGGAATTTAAAGGAGATAAAGGAGAGAGCATGGCTTTCTTCTCTTTAACTATCTTTATTAAAAAAAAATAGTATTGCTTCTTATTCCCGTAAGGTCTTCCTTTCTCTGTCCAACTTTATAAGCTTTCCTTATCCTGTTAAGAATCTGGTTTAATGTCTGATTTAAGAAACCCAAACATGCCTAACTCCTGCTGTCGAGGATGCTATTTTCCCCTCAGTGTTGCCTGGGCGTCTGAAGATTGAGGATGATGACTCATAAGGCTTCACGTGCCTCGTGCCTTCCTCTACCCACTTGGCCGCACGAAATAGAGCAACAACAGCCGTTAGGACACACATAAATACCCGCACACATACGGGCACCCACTTCCACATCCATGCCCTGCTCTCACACTCTCACATTCTTTGGGGCACGGAGCGAATGCTGCGAGCTTGGCAAACATTTGCGCTTAAAAGTATGCAACAAGACCTGGCTGAATAATTTGAGTTTGGTCAGGATAGCGGGGCAGGAGCAGGAGCAGGAGCAGGAGGATGAGAAAAACGTTTCCCCGAAAAAAGGCAAGAGGAAGGGAATTCCGCATTGCCAGCGGCTGCTGCAGTTTTTGATGCTGCTGCCACTCGCCCCGAGCGTTGACATCCTGCCGCTTCTCGCAACAGCCTTGTGCCAAGTGGCCACCACCCACCGATTACAGAGAGAGAGAGAAATGTAGAGATCTTATAAGGTTTTTTTGGATTTTAATATTCTAACTTGGTTTAGTGGGACTTTACTATATATTCTGGATTAAATTAAGAGGTAGGGTCAAAAATAAACCTACTTCTGGGTATGTTGTAGATATTTATATCTTAACAAGAGATTTAAAGGCGCTAATACTTATTATTATAAAGTTAAACACAAAACTGTTTTCTTAAAAGGAAAGATTATTATCCAAAAGGAATATTTCAGAATATTAGATAAAATATAATAGCATTGGTCTGTTTAACATTTTTTCTTTGGCTTTCAAAAACTACATTTATTTATTTTATATTTTTCTTCAAGTGCACCCAAAAGAGGTTAAGGAGAATCAGAGGCGTGTGCCCCTATTTGTGTCATCCAGAGATCTCGGCACTAAAAATTCTCTTTTTACCCGTGTCAGCAGCATATTAAATTCCATTGCAAAAGTACAAAACACCTCCTGTTCTGTCCTGTTTCGTTCTGTTCTGTTGGGGATTTCCCCAATTGTAACCACAATTGTTGGCAGCTTTTGTTGCGGCGGCTGACCACCGGGCGGCAGCTCAATTCATGCAGATTTCTTAGTTGTTTTACATATTTGTGCCAGGCCCATTGTTAGCAATTTTAGCATACAAAATAAACGAACCAGGGAGCCGAGAGGGAAACTTTTCTAATCGGAAGTCCTGCTGGCGACACGCTCTTGAAGGGAAACTTTGCCAACAACTTTAACTGTAGCATGGATGGTATGTGTGTCAGAAGTTTGAACCTCATTACCGCCGAGCTGCCATCAGAATCAGGCTTAAATACACAGCCTCAAAGGGGGAAATGGGTCGAACTGAATGATGGGATCAAGCAGAGGCAGAAATATTCTATATATATTATATTTAAATGCGAGTGAATATAAAAAATGAGGTCACCACCATTCATTGGAACTCATTGCAAACATTTTCACCCACAGTTAGATAATCTCTGGGGCAACCAATACAGTTAATTGAATAAAAAAAGAGAGAAAAACAAATCCATTAGAGTTGGGGCAACTGAAACTGAAATCCCAATTTAATTAATTCAAGTTTGGAGAGCGTTTTCCCATTGGGAAAGTGGGAGATGGAACTACACAACGAAGCACAACATGTTGTGGCAGTTTCTGGCATTCAAATCAAAGAGAGTTGGCTCAATTGTTGTGATTTAAAACATAAAAAAGCCTTTAGATATCACATAGTTATGTTAGCAACAAGAGAATGCATGCATTTAATGACTTTATCTGATAATGTTTTACTTTTCCTGTTGCAGTCTGTATACCCGGCGTTCCAATCATCCATCACCTGCACCCAGCTGACCCCAGGTGAACCCAAAAGAACCCACGGGATGGGGAACAGGTAAGTCAGCGAAGACCTCACGTTGATGCTCAATTTACTAACTGAGCTGAACAAAAAAGAAGCAAAAAGAAAACATAAAAAACGTCGAGCAAAGCGGAGGAACCGCACGGATGAAATATGAATAGCAACAAGGACGATAGCGTGTCCAGGGCCTGCATCAAAGTTTCCCCTCCTGCCTTTCTTGCTTCTCTCACATTTTCCCCGTTGCCGCAAAGCAGAAATTAAACAAGTTTCAGTTGAAAGTCCTCCGTGTCCTGGGAGTCGTGGGTCCTGGGTGCTGCTGCTCCTGCTGTTGCTGTTTTATGCCATTTGCGTGCCAGGGAAATCAAAGCCAAACAACCGACTCCGACGATGATAACCACCGGGCACATAATTTGCAATTTCAGAGCCAAAGTGTACGCGGAGGACGAGGCGAAAAACCCGTTCGTTCGTCTCTCCTGAATTCCTGTTGTCCTGTATTCTGTATTCGTCCGTATTCCGTGTTAATTCCGACTTTTCCGTTTTTGCAGCAGCAGCAGGAGATTGCATGTCTGGCCGAATTGATCAGCTCAAATCGCAGGCCGTACAATAACCTTTTGTCCAGGTGAGAGGCTCGAAAAAGAGCCAAAGGTGAGGCTAGCTCGAACTACAAACTGCAGAGTTAATTGAAAAATTGAGTCCAGGCAACAAGAGGGGATGTGCACATGCTCTATTTGTCATAATTGATGGCCCTGCAAACGAAGTCCCATAAGTTTGCCCAGCTTATTTATGCAGAGAGAGAAATTAAGCGAACGAATAGATTGTATTAGGAATATTTTAACGTTAAATTGAATATTCATTTAATTTGTATATTTTCTATCAGCTGTTTAACAGCTGTTTATAATGTGACCTTCCAAACTGCAGAAAGTGTGACCAAAGTGTTTTACAATGCACAAAATAGGCAAAGTGTGACCGTCTGTATTGTAGAAAGTGTGGCCAATCTTGTTTTTTAAACACATCTCAACATTTTAAAAGAACTTCCTTATAACTATGGCATAACTTTTGACATATGGTTGATATTTAAGCTTTTCTTTTCCTAATATTTTTTCATTGTACTGCAGCCATCAAAGCCAAACTAAATTAGTCCATGAACACAACAAAAGCTGGGGGGAACTAGAAAGAAAACTATGCTCCGGACTGGAAGGAAGTTGTGTCCCAGTTAGACGAAGCCAACTGTCATCAGCCTCGTCAGAATGCGCAAGCGAAGTAATTATGTGTACAGCTCGAAATGGGAGCATTCAGGAAGGGAATGGGAATGGGAATGTCAGTGGAATGGGGCAGGCAAGGATACGGAGGAGTGGCTCTGCGCCACTTTACTGTGCAACTCGAATGGCAAAGGCAAAAGCAAAATGCACATTCCAAGCCGCCACAAAGCGCCATTAGTTGTCGCCGCTCAAGGATTGCCAAAGGGATTGAGTATGTACACATACAGATATGTAGGTATATATAGGAAAGAGCTTAGGAATTGCAGCCGGGCGCTTTAGCTGAAGTTGTAGAGGCACTCTGAAGAGTTTACTGCGGCCATAATCCTCGGATCTAGTGGATTTACCTGTCCGCTTTGTGTTCGCAGAGCCAGCTAAGAGAGTGCTGACAGCAATGCAGATGATGGGATCGGGTTTTCCCACAGCCACCTGGCCAAGGTCAAGGTGCAGATAAGGCCCAGTTGATTTATCTTGATAAAAGAAGCTAGCATTGTCTTGATTGCATTAAACTTAAGCTGTTACCTGAATATAAAAAGTGAGCAGAATCACAGAGGGAAAGTAGCTAACAGCTTGTGTTGTTTAATATATTCAGCAAAAAATTATACGTTGGCTTCATTTAATTCCATATTTTAAAACGAATTACTAGTTTAATTATTAACCTTGTGCTTCGGAATGAATGAATGAATTAGAAAGTTATCGTTATAATTAGACTACAAATACTGGAAATAACCTTGTGAATTTACAAAGGAATACTAAAAGATCTCTGTGTGAATGAGCTATTCGACCCGCAAATATTGAAACAGTTTTGTGTTCAACAAACGCTCAAGTCAAATTAATCGTAAAAGCCAGAGTTTCCTCGGGGTAAATCAACATTTGGCGGTACAAACTATATGCATAACTCATTATTCAGATTGAGGCCCTCGCAGCGTTTACGCATTTGCTAAGCAGCAGGCCTGCCTGCCACCTGCCACCTGCACCTATCGACACCCACCGCCCACACATTAATAAGTGCAAGTAAACCCACGTGAAATCAACCAGTTGAGCTGAAAATTCCACTTGAAATATGCAAATTCCCAGCTGAGAATTGATTGCAGCGTTAGAGAATCAGTCACCTGCGACTGATATAGGCAGATATAGAACCCGGGGTGTGACAACCGTTCAGACATGATCCATCGATGACAATCCCCTTGTATAATTAGCACAGATGAGCGAACGATTCGCGGTAAATATTTTCCACTTTATCACACGAGTCACGCCCTATTTTCGGCGATTTGTGAGAACGAACGTGCGATTTGTGGGGGAAAAACCGCAGGAAAAACGAATGCTATAAAAGCGACTCGACTCGAGAATTCGGAACTCAAGTTGCAACAATTGTAAATGGTCAGCTAATTGGCCAAAACGAGTCGAAAATCAGCAGACAGACCGTCGCACCGAACTGGGCCAAAGTGTTTGGCATGAAACCACTAAAAAGTGGCCCAGTGGGCGGACTTGTGAACTTTCCTCTGGACAGCTTTGATGTAAGCGATTATGGGAAATTTTTCGGTTTCCATCTTTCGGTTTTTGGCTTGGCCCACGCACCCGAAATCTCTTACGAAACCAAAGGGCAGTCGCCGCCACAGCTGCCACAAGCACCAGCATCATAAACATTTGGTGTGGGCAGTTTTTCCCATTTCACGATCCATTTGGAGGACGTTCCACTATCTCACGGACGGTGATAACGATCTGCAAAGCAAACAGACCGTAGCCGATAAGATATATTCCGATTAGCCGAGCCAAACTCACGTTAGAACGCTGGAAAATTGTGCAATTTCTGTTGTTCTGCTTGCTTGTTTCTTCTTTTGATTTGGTGCTCTTCTTTTTTTGTGTTTTGCACGGCGAAACTCTGGGCCTGCCAACGACAGGCGCCAAAGGAAAAAGTGCAGTCAATCAACTGCAACTGAAAAAGCAATCGAAATGGGAATGGAAATGGAAATCGAATAGCTGTCCAAGGGGCACGGGGAATCAGTGACAAAGAAAGCCCCACAAATCAATGCAGGCCAGGGCTAAAGTGGTCGTCTCATCGTCTAGAAATTGTCATGGCAGTCTGCAAGTCTGGTGCCTTTCTTCGGGGTTTCTGCTTACATTTTGCATAAATCTATAATGAGATTTGAAATGCAACTGCCACACATAATGGCATTGTCCGCGACGATACTGACCAATCAATGCAGCTTAGAGGAAATGCCACAATGATGATATAACTGCATTCAATACCCTTGAATAATCAGAAACATGTAAGCTCGTAATCACTGTGAAGTAGTAAGGGGAAAATCCGCAATATTTATTATATAATTTGTTTATTAAATATTCAAGTGACTTAAAGCAATATATCCAAGGCAGACAATCAAATAAACGTCCCGAACTACCACAACTGATTCTCAAATATATTAAATATCCATCGGGTAAACAATACTTAAGTTATTTTTCCCATGTTCAGCCAAAGCGGAAGTTGGATGCCCAAATATTTATTAGCCATAGACATTGTTTACAAACAAAGAACGCGAGATGAAACGATTCCCATATATTAACCCCCACCGCTGTCGATCAGTTTCTTCAATATATATATATACCTATACAATCTAGTTGGCATTTGGCGTTCGAAGGGAAATTACGAAGCAATTCTTTCAGGCAATTACCAAAATTTTTCGGAACAAAGAAGCTTGCTACCCGCGCACAGTAAAGTCCAGTGAGTCCATGTGAGTCTGAGTCCTTCCTCCTTGACCTTGCTCCTTTGACGGATACTCCCAGAGATAATGTGCTGGCCAGGAAAGTTCAATCCCTTCTACATTGGACCCTATCCGGAGCGTGCTTGCGGGGACTGTCCCTACGGCATCTACTCAGGATTCACGCGATGCGGCTGGAATGGCGGAAACGGACCCTTTGGCACGACCTTCTGTGACCCGAGCAGCGGTGGAGACTGCTCACGTTGTGGGCCATGCTGTGATAGCTACTGGGGATCATTCTGTTGTCCATCATCTAGTCCCTGCTGTAACTCTTGGTGTAGTCCTTCCCGTGGATCCCGTGGCAGATCAGGCTGTTGCGTGATGTGCTGCAGTGGCCTGGGTCACTGTTGTGGCGAGCCCTGTCGCAAATCCTGCTGCTCCTACTGCTGAGGAGACCGTTCCCGCAACTCTCTCTCTCTCTCTCTGGAATCTCTGGACTTTACTGTGTGTGGTTAATTGGTTTCTTGAGCAAAATTTATTGTGAATCACGAACAATTATGGGGTTAGCCCTTTGGGGCTCGTGGCTTGTCACTGGTTGCCCCGTGGGTTTAGCTCTAAAAATAACCAGATGCTTTACGCTCCACTCGCCACCAAGCAATCCCCTGTAATGGCATTCCCATACATGACTGCCCCTTCACTGGGGAATATAGCTGTCGCTCCCGATATATATCCCATACATCAAACGAGAACTGGGGAAGAAGGAGGTCGGCGCCGCTAAATGCGATTACAGCATAAACGATTAATTTTATTGCATTTAGCTGGGACGCCGCGGCTCTACGGGCGGGTTCTTGTTCTATAAACTAATTAAAGCACAGTGGACACCCTCTGAAAGGAGGCGACTTCAAAGCGCGAGGGCCCACAGGCAAAAAAGGGTTAATTGTGCGCTACTCCCCCACTATTTTTCTAGGCTTTGCGTGGACATGCACTTGGAAAAATGTTTTGAAAAGTTTAGAAAGAGATATAACCTTTAATTTCAAAGAGAAGATGACTGAAGATAGTATAAAAATTCTTTTTGAACCTATTGAAAGTTCCTTTTTAAAGTTTCCATATTGTTTCCAAGTGCAGTTGACAGTTTTTTCCAGCGTTTTCCTCTTTCAATTTTCCCTTTGTTTCTAGGAGACAACCGGGCAATGTTTTTTTGTAGGCCAAAATTACTCCATGGCTGGTATTTATGTGGCCCCAAGTTCTTGCTCTCCTTTTCAGCGGTCTCTAGTGCCATTGTTGGCCTGCCATGTTGTGGGTGGCCGCACTCAACTTTGTTTGTTTTCGTTGCCCCTGTCGTATCATCTATGTTATGTCGCTTGGCGTTTTTTCATGTCACGCCTCATTTAGCTTTTCACAACATTTCCACCCGCCCAGCGGAGGCAATGCCGCCGACCCGAGCCGACGTGTGTCGCCCAGAGTCTCGGAAATATCTGGGGATCTGGAGCAGTGCTTCCCAAATGCTCTACACGGGCCGTCGTTGGCTCTTAGCACACATCAAAATTAACCGAAATAACTAGCGGATGCGTGCTTGTATCTTATGAACTAGATCGGGGCCACGAGACTGGAATGTATTTCCCCCTAATGAGCCTCAATACGTTCGAGTTAATTGAATCTGATTGAAGCTGGCGGGAAATTATCAACAAACGGTCAATAGATACGCCAAGAAATGGGGTATCTGTGCGTTTTATGATTTATAAAGCCAGTATAACGTTCCAATAAATATATTACAAATCGTTGTGATACTCTACTGTTAGTATCTTGACTTTAATTGATAGAATATTTCATGGTACAAGGAGTAGACAATATAAGCTACAAGATACGTAACGTCATACGATAGTACAGATTAATTCAGGAACATAGAGTAAGCCATTAAGGCACAAGTACCAGCCATAGTTAAGTCACAATGTAAGGGGTAGCCATGCATTACCATTAGCCTGTCTCCACCACTGGTTCCGTGATTTATGTAATCGTAAAATTAAAAGATCGTTAACACCAAAGCAGCCCGCAATTAACGCAACTGAAATCTGGCAAATCTGGCAAATTGTTAGCACACTTTCTTAGATACATCTCGCCCGATTTGCATTTGATTTATTGCGCCGTGATAAAAGCAATGCTTGGCACTCAACGGATTGCGTTTGCCGGCTGATATCGGCCAATAAAACGATCTGCGCGAAAGTGAAACTACATACATGTCTGATATATCGAAATATCGCGACGATCTATTTATTGCCCGTAGGTGTTGGAATGCCGAATGGGCTTTGGCTTCGGGCTTGAGCTTCGGCTTCTGCTTGGACTTCGGCTCAGAAGCACCTGCTTCGGTCTCGCTCTCGCGCCCGCCCTCGCACTCCCCCATGCCCATGGGTGCCTCCTCGTCTCGCTCCCACCTAGTGGACGCGGTGGGGTGAGCTGAGCGGCAGCCGCCGTTTTTCAAATGCTAAAATTGGCGATTAGTCAAAATGATGTCACCGAGTTATTTTGATTGTTTTCTTTTTATTATTTGTATATAGTTATTTTGCTTGACTTTGGCATTTTGGCGACATGTTGACCATAAATTCCGTATTATTGTTTTCCCCTGCTGTCTCCGCTGCCAGAGGTGCGGAAAAGGCCAAAAACGATAAGCGATAAACTCAAAAACGATGACCTATGGATCAACGACTGACGACTGTCGACTGGCGTGTGTGTGTCTGACTTTTCATTAGCCCGGGAATCCAATTATTTGCTGAATTAATCATTCCAACGCGCCAGGCCATATGGCGGTATTCGGTATCTGATCTAATCTTAATGAGTACAACGCGCACTTAGTATAAAACTCTGCCCAGTCTCATCGAATTACGGAATGTGGCAAAATATATAAGATAAAGTAAGGGGAAGGAATTGTTACAAAATATTCTATCTAATATTATCTTAATTAATACGGGAAGGCCAGTACCTGATACAATCTTCATTAATATATATAGAAATATGTTCTAGAATTGTTATAAACAGATAATGACGGAATGCGACCAATATGTTTCAGGATTAATATAAAATTGCTTGTTTTAGACTGAAAATATATGTTCCTTAAACATAATAACACTGTTCTTAGTATATGCAGACTCTATAAGATATAATATAGACTAAATTGTGTACAGAAGTATTTTTAATATCGACTGCATGGTATTTTGTGCCATATTGGATAACTTTTCTGGAACTTCAAAGAAGTAACTATTATTTTGGGATATATTTCCCTTTTTAGTTAAGTTTTTAGTGTTGTATTATTTTGTTTGCATTATGCAAAATAGGGGCGTGGCGTGACCTATTTGAAATTATGTTTTCCTTCACAAATTATCTGCTTTCCATTTCACAAATCCCCAAAACAACAACAGCAAGAACAAACTTTGGAACTGACAACAAAAATATTTGCAAACTGAATTCCAGCGGCAGCAACAACAAACAGGGTCGTGCATTTAGGGACGGGGGACGGCACGAAAAACGGGGCGGCCCAGACGCTTTTTATGAATGAACATTTTGCTCTGCGTCGCGCCAACACGTCACTCATTTCTGCTGGGCGATATCGTGAAAATCTACAACTACGCATTGGGAAAGGGAGAATAAGGGGAGTGACAAGTCTGAAAAAAAAAGGGTTTTACAGCTATTGTTACGGCCGTTGTGGAATTTGGATGCGATTCGCGCTGACATTGGTTGTTTACCTCTCGTAATTAGCAACCTCTATGCGTCACTATTTCGTTGCTTCCTTTTCGGCTGCGCGGAGTTGCTGCTTCTGTTGGCCTTCTTCTTCTTCTAGCCTCTTTCTTCCCACTCCTTGCACTTTCCGTGTGTGTGTGTGCGTTTTATTTTCACCTGCTGTTTACACAATAACTGGAGTTGCAAAATTCCCGCTACTGTCTAGGTGCGAGCGGGGGCGAGAGCAGGACAGAGCGAAGATGCTGCGCCCTTTGGCCCTTGTAAAAATATGGTAACGGAAAACTTCTTTTTTTTCGGGCAATACGCATACACACGCAGGCACCGACACAAACACACACATACAACCGCGTAAGCCGAGTTTTGGTCCGACTACAAATTTTATCCGCTTGCAAAAACTTTCGCGCGACTTTTAATTAATTTCGGGCGAAATTATATCTTATCAACGATTTTGTTTACCGAGAATCCATCGCTGCGCGACACTTTGACATCCGACCATTGTTGCCAACGCTTCGGGTGTAAATCAAGCTCAATAATCCCTTGCAAAAGGCTATAAAATACAGAATCGCGATGCTGGCTAAAAAAACATTTAGAGTAGACAATATCTTGGGATTTCGGATGCGCGCAACAAATTATTTTAATTAATTTATTAAGCAACCGGCGACACAACCGCCTTCGTTGAGTACATTTTTTAAACTGGCCAGATAACATTTGGCTCTCCCCTCAAAAAAATCTTGAAGAGTCGAAATTTCCTCCTAACAAATCCAGCCTTACAGGGCGAAAACCTCTGATTTGGTTACACTGTTTTGAACCTGCGCGCGAGTTTCAATTTGGGGCCCACAAAAGTGTAGGTTTTTGTTTACGTTTAATTGTTGTTAAGCGTCTGAATTCTATAGTCTAAATTTGTTTAATGTATTTCATGTTTTTGCAGGTGGTGGCTCAAGGTTCATTCTATACTTAATATCAAAGAATTATATGTCTCGATGATACTATCGATATTTTTTAAAATGCGATTTATAGCTATTTTTGAGCACATCTGCTAAATTTGGATTAAGTTTTTGGCTTTTACTGTTGTTGACACAATTCACGCATTGAAGTAAAAGCAGCAGACGTGCTTGTGCAAATAAATTATATTAATTAGAATAGTGGTCTAAGAAAGGTCTGGTCTTATAAATGTCTTAAATTATGTTGACATCTACCCCTTAAGTGAAACATAACATACACATGTATGAATTCTCGTTTTCAAATGTATATTTAAGACTCAAAGGAACAATAACAAAATTATGAATACCTCACAGCTCTATTGATTACCGACATTTAGCTTATAATTAATTTTAAATTCTACTCTGCTTTGTCATGTTCCGGCGTGGCTGATGATGTATCTTCCTGGTTTTGTCGTCCCTGACGCGCTCGCTGCTTGAGTTGTGCCGTTTTCAACGAAACCATCAGCTGCGTGGAGTTGTAGAGCCAAGTTCCCTGAAGAAACACAAGTCGTTAGCCCCCCAACACTCAATTCCTTATCATGTTTACTTACGATCAACAGCATACAGTTGAGAAGTATGGGAATGGAGAAAACTGTCGAGATGAACAGCCCGTTGCTATCAAAGTACTGCTGCTTGGAGAAGGAGCTCCAGTTCTGGGCCGCGTACTCATTGATACTCTCCGTAAAATAAACCGCCAGCACTGCAGAGAACAGAGAAAGATTATATTCATGCGAGGTTGTAGACCGTCCCAGAGAATCCACGTACGCAGTACAAGGAACAGGAAAACCTGGAAGTTCGTGTTGTTCCGGCTGAGAAGAGCTGTTGTGGTGGTCAGGATATGCACCAGAATTAATCCAATAAGCCACGGGTCAGTCCAATCAATCTGGAAAGAATAGATTCAGGCATTCTAATTCTGGACCCATGTATCAACAAAACAGCCACTCACGCTGAGCAGAAATGTCCAATAGCCGGTCACTTCGTTGACTTCGATTTGACCCGGATGCATTGTCTCACTTTTATTTAATTTTGGTGTTGTGTTTAGAAACCAGCCAACTATAAGAACTTGTAGTTTTAAGCTCTGTTATTATGCTTTAAAATCAAATTTACGAATTTCTTATTTGTTTTTTGGCTTGTAGCAGTGTACCTACCGGGTTTTTCGTTTATAATGCCAAAACTCGCTACAATCGCTAGAGATCGCCTACATCGCCCTACATTAGAGCTGGTCACACTAAAATAGCCTGACAACCCTCGAGTCAGTTGGCGCTGCCAGACTGCGAGGAAATATTCTCAAGACACCTCAAAACTAATGGCGTTGCTATTCTGTTCGAATTTCACAGCTCAGCTGTTTTCTACTGCTACCGGACATTCCAGTGAACAGTTGTCATTCACTCGGGGACGGCTTTAGGGAGCCAATACACGTTCAAACTTATTGTTTGTTTTATTTCATTGCCTTGCGTAATTAAATAAATAGAATTATATTCAGATATTTCGCGGTGTACTTCAACGTATGTAGCGTAAGTGTCTGGTTATCACAATCAGCAATCAAAACACGAGGATCTTATTTTAATGTTTGCCTAATCACCAAGGGGAACGAGTTGGTAACAAGTTACCCGATGACCATATAGGTAAGTTTAACAATTGTGCAAATTACTACATATATTATTAAATATATGTATTTAAAGGACGTACAGTGTAGAATTAAATTCGAACACTGCAGTTATCATATTAGAGCTGCGTCATTCTCACCCCTGACCCCGCCGTGTAGCGCTACCTTGCCTGACAAGCCGCTTGAACGTCTCGTTTACGCTTTCCCTGACTCAGTAGACACAACATTAAAAACGGAAAAATATCACAAAGAATTCGTTGAAAAAGCATTCAAAATTGTAGTTAATAAGTCGACTCAACTTAATCCAAGCTATCCAGCTGTGTAGGAGACGTGTGAGCAACAGAATCCGGGCCGATACTAGAAGGAATCTTCACAAGCGGAGCCATAGATGTGGCATTGTCCACAAAACTCCCAGGGCACCACATTCGCTTAGAGACAAGTGGAAGTGGTGGTGCTGCAGCAGCAGCAGCAGCAGCAGCCGCAGCAGCAGCAGTAGCAGTTGCAGCAGCAGTTTCTGGCTGAGATCAAGGGAGTATTTGACTTAGCGCAGTGCATGTGGACACGGATTTGCCGACACTGAAAGGTCACTCCGTAACAACGACACGTAACGGCGGGCGGTTCAAGGACGCTTGGGTGAGACTTCACGCTCAGCGAAGGAGGACTCGCAAGAGCCGTAGTGCCCGTGCCCTAGGCAAGCCTCCGTCCTTCGGGAGCTGGCAGCACCGCTCTGCCTTCTGGTCCACCAGTGTCCACGTCCTCCACGTCCACGCCCACGTCAAGCGACTGCTGCGAAAGATGGCCGTCAAGCAGAACAATAGCGAGGCTGGCGAGTCCTCGGAAAACGCCGGAGGCAGTGGCAGCGGTCTTCCCCCCAATGCAAAGACCGGCTCCTCGAACGGAATGAAAATCATTGCCGATGAAAACGGTGCCACCGAAAGCATGGAAATGGGCTTGCCCGACGGTGACTGCTCGGGTCCCAGCCGGCATGGCAAGCGTGACTTCAATACGCTGCTAAACAATCTGCAGAGCCTGGAGCAGACGGAGGAGTGGACCCATATGTACGAGCGGGTGATCGTGGACCTGGCGCGCATACAGATGCCAAAGGGGGCCTCGGAGTTGAAGCGCTTCAAGGAGGACGTGATGAAGGTGGACGCCTATCTGGCCGCTCGCAATGAGAAGTTACATCAAATGTTCTACCTGCGCGTCGTCTACGAGCTGATCACCAAGTCCCCCTACGATCAGGCGCCCTCTTGTGCGGTGGCCGTCGTATTCAAGCTGTTCAATAACAACCAGATCCTGGAGGCGGTCCACTCGCTGCTGGAGCAGAACGTGCAAGACTCCAGCATCCGGAAGACGGTGGGTCTGCTCTGCGAATGGATAACCTATTGCAGCTTCTGCAGCAACCTAAATATCTGGGTGATGGCCCTGCTCAACGGCCTGCGCGACCAAGGCAAGCGTGCTCTTCTCGACGAGATTGCGCTGGACAATATCGATAAGCTGTTTCAGCTACTCATCATTCCGGTGCTGCGGCCCAAGGCTGCCCCGATAGTGTTTCACATGCTGTCGTCGACTAACTACACACCCGAGGTTTTCCACAAGGTAAATCCATCAAACTCTCACCCCGAGTGGCGTGCACTTAGTCTCGATTCGTTTTTAGATATTGCCAAAGATCCCCCGTGTGCTGCACTACATAAAGGTGCAGTCGAACGCGGCGGACGAGAATGTGGCGGAGGTTCGCAACATATTGCAGCAGCTGGTGGACCTCACCAGCGCCCTAATGCTGCACTTCCATGAGCACGACGAGCTCTACATCCCGATCAAGAAGACGCTGCAGATGTATAATCCCTCGCCGAACTGTGTGGCCTTGGCGCGAGACATGCACGAGAACGCGCAGCCGTGGGGTCGGCAGAATGCCAGAGTCGGGCTGGTCAACCTGGGAAACACCTGCTACATGAACAGCGTACTCCAGGCCCTGGCAATGACTAGCGAGTAAGTGAGACTTAAGTGTAAACAAGGTTCGGATATCAGAAGATAGACATAAACATAACCATAGACTGCAGCGGCAAGAACTGCTTATGTTTGTGATATGGTTTTGAATTTCGCATTTGCATTATGTTTCTTGCTTTCCCCTGCTTGTTTCTGCATCAAACTGATGTTCATTCCTTTGCAGCTTCAGCCGTCAGATTCTGCTCATTGAGAGCGACTCACTGCTGCTGCTGAAGGTGCAGCAGCAGATCGCTTTGATGCATCACTCGCTGCGCTATGAGCTGACCCCATCACGAGTGCTGAATGCCACCAGGCCGCCGGGCTTCACGCCGGGCCTGCAGCAGGACAGCTCCGAGTTCCTAGGCCATCTGCTCGACCTGCTGCACGAGCACGAGATCAACAGCGCCACATCGGACGCTGCTCCTCCGAAGCTAATCGGCAGTTTGGACAACGACGACTTGCTTAGCGAGGAGATCGTGACCAGCGGGGTAATACCCTACAACAGCAATGATCGCGAGCTCGGCAGCGACAAGACAGCTCCCACTCCGCCCGTAACACCCACCAAAGGCACAAACGGCAGCTCGCTGCAGGTACAACTGGGGGGTGGGGTGTCGCAGAAGCTAGCTTCCACCATCGATAAGACCTTCGCCGGGAAACTGTCCACCACCTATCGTTGCCTGAGCTGTGGCTGGGAAAGCCGCAACGAGGACAGCTTCCGTGAGCTTCAGCTATCCTTTCCCGACGACAAAGAAGATTGCGGGGCCACCAACTACTCGGTGCAGGACCTCATCGAGTATTTCTGTTCGCCTGAGAAGCTGGACGGCGACAATCAGTACTTCTGTCCGCAGTGCAAGAAGCTGTGCGATGCGGAGCGCCACATCGGTGTCACCCAGGCGCCCAGGAACCTCATCCTCACGCTCAAGCAATTCAAGTACGACCAGAAGTACCACTTCCGCACCAAGCTAATGCACAAGGTGTTCCACGACGAGAGTGTGAGTATCCTCAAAGGTTTACAATTGCGTTCCGGGCTAATTCGAGTTTTCCCTTTGCTTTTGCCCACACAGGTCACCGTGAAGATGTGCGCCACCGACTCCCTGCAGGAGATGTCCACGGTGCATTATGACCTCTATGCCGGAGTCGTGCACGCCGGCTACAGCATGGACTCCGGCCACTACTTCACCTTCGCGGCGGATCAGTCGAAGCACTGGTACAAGTTCAACGACAACCTGGTCACCCACTCGCAGCCGGAGGAGATGCACAACCTAACCTCGCCCAACACGCCCTACATACTCTTCTACAAGATGTGTGCTCGCTCCAACGAATTGAATGGCGCCTCCTCGGCCGGATGCAGTTCGAGCCTAATGGGGGAATCGGGATCGGGCCATCAGGTGATATCCGTGCCGATGCCGCCGCCACTGACGCTGGATGAGTTGCCGCGCCGATTGCGCGACTACGTTAACAAGGACAACCACATGTACAACGAGGAGTTGAGGATGCAGCGATACAAGCGTGGTGCCAGCGGCGGACACAACAGTGGCTTCATTAGCCGCCACAGCTACGACGGCGATGGGGACGACGACGATGATGACCAAGGCCTACCACCGTCCGGAGGATGCGGCGGCAACGATTTGGACATAAACATCAATCGTTTCGTTTACTGAGGAGGTGGTAGGTGGGGCGAGGGGAACGAGCAGACTGGAGGAGGAGGACACCACTAGAACACACACCACACATACATATATTTGTCTACTTTATAAAAAGATCGCGCATACTAATCTCTAAATGTTACATACATATATATCTATATATATATATAGAGCCGATCGAGATACATACGCTATAACGAGTATGTGTGCCAGCCGCGCCCTCCTTCCGCTCGTTCGCTGCGCTCTTCCAACGTTGTTTTCCATTAACATCCCCGATCGCTCCCTGGGATCGCTGAGATCCCCGAAATCTTCGAAATTCCCGAACCCAGATCCCGCATCCTTCCCTCCAAAACTCATCCATCCATCCATCCACTCTCATACACACGCTAAACTATGAATGTATTGTTATGATTTTTTTGTTTTTGTTAACACAAACCTAGTTTTTAAAACGAGCATATATATATATATGCGTACACATATATATATATAAATACTGATAACGATTAAAAATGCATCTGAAATTGCCAGAAAAGCGAGAGAGAGAGGGAGAGCGAATACTCGAAGACGACCACTGACTTCCAAAGCAGACAAGCAGCAAAATCAGCGGATTAGCTCCGGCTCGGAGAAGGAGCGAGAAGCATTAGGATCCCTTCCCGACAATGACTTGTACAAACTAGTTGGCGGGCTCATATCCCTACATGAACTACGTATTATTAGTTTCAAAATTTGCTACTGTGCTACACGAATTTGTAATCCACATATACAACAGACACTCACACACATAAAAATGTATCTCTTTGGAATCTGGTGAGCAGAGAATGGCGATTAATTTGGATATTATTGCAATTAAATTGGAATAATTTCAAAGAACCTTTGTATATGGTGTATGTCTATTGATAACCAAAATCTATACTATATGCTATGCTATAAGTGTATCAATAAAGAGAAAAGAACAAGCCCAGCAGAAGAGTTATACTGATTTTCTTTTGTACCCTTGCCAAATGGTATTATCTTTTTAGTCAGAGACTTGCAGTGAGGGCTAGGAAGCATCTCTGATCTCTGCATCTCTGCAAATCATTCTTTTTCCGCATCCTCAAATGGGGTCAGAGAGATCTCAGCAGATTCAGGATCACCAGAAGAGTCGATCTAGCCAGGTCCGTCTGTATGTCCGCCTTTCTGTCCGGCAACCTGTCCCTCAGGTTTTTAACTATTTAAATGAATCTAGCAAATGGTCTTGGTTCTTTTCCTTTTAGTATATAAGTCGGAACGGGCCAGAACGGAATACTATATCTTACAGCTGCCATGGAAGCGATTGATGAGAAGTGTTTTTATTCACAAATGTTCTATACTCTTCAGTAAGGTTTTATCAATTGAGTTCCTTTTTAAATGGAATCGTTCTAATTACAAACTGAAAAGTAATAGAAACTTACATAATAATTAGTGAAATAAGTGGTTGGTTAGTTCTTCTTTAATCGGAAATAAAATAAAAAGGGCAGCAAGGTAAATATAGTGACTAAGTCGTATTAATTATTTTACCACCCAGATTACTAACAATGTAAATAGCTTATATTTTGTTCGTTTAATTTGATCGCTTTTAGCTTGTTAAGAATCTCCTCTTAACCAGATAGTCCCCTAGAGGTACGGCTCCGCCTGCTCCTCCACCCAGGCGATGTGCGAGTTGACGCTGGTGTACACTCCCGGGAAACCCTCCCTGCCGCAGCCCACGCCCCAGGACACGATGCCCACCTGGACGCCATCGACGACCAGCGGACCTCCGGAATCTCCATTGCAGGTATCCTTGCCGCCCTCCAAGTAGCCAGCGCAAAGCATCTCATCGGTAATGGTGTAGTCCTTGGTCAGATACTGAGCTCCGCAGGTGCTCCTCTCCACAATCTGCAGCTCAACGGCACGCAGCAGGGCGGGCAGGGCCTCATCCTCCTCGGTGCGTTTGCCCCAGCCGCTAACGACAGCAATGGCGCCCGAGGGTGGAGCTTCCACGGCCAAAGCAATAGGCTGTACTAAAGCGGAGTACTCCAATGCCTCCCGGGTGATGATCAGACCAATGTCATTGACAAACGTCTTCTTGTTGTAGCCGCTGTGGTAGATCAGCTTGCTGACCTTCACGCCCTCCTCCTCCAGGTCAGCGATCGAGTTCTGCCCAGCCACGATCCGGATGTAGGAGGCAAAGCGTCCCTTAATGCAGTGAGCAGCCGTGACGATGACCTTGGGGGCGTAGATACTGCCGCCGCAGATGTGGAGCAGCATGTAGGTCTCCAGGCGAACGGAGACCTGGTACGGATAGTTTGCGATATCCGCCTGATCGCCGCCCACAATGAGGGGATTGATGAAGGCGGAGTCCACGAGAATCAACGGGGCCAGAAGGCCCAAGAGAAGCAGTCCCAAGCGCAGCGACATTTCCACAAAACACACACGGTTCGGGAAAGTTATATGGGAGTGTGGTTCGATTGGGACTCCTTATATAGGGCCATAGTCAGCGGCTTATCACTTATCACGAAACGACGAAATTCGCGATCATCCCCGATCCCCGATAGGTATTTTGGATTTTTTCCATAAAATTCTGCAAGCGATATCGTAAAGTTTATGGGACGAACGTTTTATATCCATTATAAACCGGACTAAGCGAAGGCGGTGGTCTTCTAAAGACCCGAAATGACCACAAAGCCAGAAGAAAGCTCCAACCCATTGGGGATTATCAGTAAATTAACGGTTGAGTCACCGCCCGGTCTTATATCATTACCCATTGAACTTTAACCGTCAAGACTGACGAGGATGTCTAGCGCCCCAAGTGTAATCTGAGGGGCGGGAAGCCCATGCATCGTGTCTCCAGATAAGCGTGTCGGCAAGGCGAGGCAGAGATTTATTTACTATGTTAATCGGTGGAGGTGCTCGGGCACCTGTATCCCCGGTCAGTACAAGAGGCGATAGTCTAATCGGGGCCAGATAATGTTAACCACCATAATTGTCCGGCCAATAACGATTATTCAAAACAAAGCCAACGCGATAAAGGAAATAAATTGTTTTATAATTGGAATTATTGAAGGAGATCACTTCCCCTGAACTGTTGACTATTTTTTATCGAATGATTACGCGAGAAGGAGTTAATGCGCATCCAACTGTGATCCCTTGTTTGCCCAAGATACTGGCAATTTCGCGGAAACGATTCCCAAAGTTTTGGTCAACATTTATATGATGACGTTAAAAGGCTTGAGCATCGGCCACTCAGTAAATACAAATGATTGATGTAATCTAGCGACCGGAGGGGCCCGTCTGGGGCCGCCGCCGCCTGCTCCCGAACCTGGGCCGAGCAAAGTTCGTTACACTGTGCACAAATAGAGAACAGAATGCCAGAAAACGGATAATTGATTGCCACGCCACTTGGCAGGGAGGCGCAGCATCCCCCAGCATTGTATCCACTTCTAGCTAGCTACTTAGCACTTCGAGTGCCGCCGACTAGTTAGCAATTACTATACTCGATATAGTCTCTGGCAATCTGGATGCAGAGGCGGCGGGGGAGCAGGCTCCGGCTCTGGCCCGGCTCACGTACGCGCCGAGCGTCTTTTTCGGCGTGTGTAAGCCGAGCTTGATCGGCCCAAATTGGTTATAAATAGACGCTTAGCCGGCGGAGGCCCCGCATTTGCAGCTCATCAGTCGACGGATAAGTAGCCCTAAAATCGGAAATACATATAAAACTATATAATAACGTATATAATCCACCGTCCAAGTGCGGCAAGGACTTGAAAGTGATTTTGAGAACAAGATTTCGTGTGAATTAGGCCAAAATGTTTGTGGAAAAGGTGGTGAGTGTTCTGGAAGAAGATGGAAAATAAATAAAAGAAGATCACGAAAATTAAATGAAACTAAAGACTCCAAAGGAAAGACTTAATAAAGTCGAAAAAGGACAAAAAGTGAACTTTAAATTAAACATTATATCATAAACGTGTTTAAATCGCAGCTGTGATCCAATGTAACTTCCGTTGACCATAAATATCGAATCAGTTTAAAGTTTTAACTGAATTATCTCACCTCCGTTGCCTTTTTAGCCGGAACGAGTCTCTCGTTTGGTAGAAGACCATTATGATAATTTATGAAATTAGTGGGAAATAATCATGATGCAATATACATCATGATTATTTGATTATATTGATTAGAGGCCAGGTGCCAATTGGCGAGCAAATATATGCGGGTTCTGCACACCTCGCAGCCTGGATACGCTGCCGTGCCCAAAAAGAAATAGAAGACATCGTCGTCGTAGCAAGTGCGGAGCGGAAGCCTTCTGGACGCTTCACAGGTTTTTTTCGATTTCTGCTCAACAAATATTGATCAGATCAAACAGACAAACTTTATTTCGAGGGGTTGTTGGACCTCAGCCTTGGCACGGGCCTCAGTCGATTTCCTTGAGAGTTTCTAATTGCTATGAACTATATTTTATTCGGGGGGAAGAGTAGCAGCAGGCGTGGGCGTGTCAGGTCAGATTCAAACGAGTTACCTAGTCACTTGAAGTCCCCTGGGAGCTTTGGCAAATTGTTCAAATCTCTAAATCGAATCAATGCCTCGATTCGAATTCCGGCAGATGGGCCTGGGACCCGGCAACGCCGCCAAACTGTGGAGGCGTGCCACCTTCTATGTGGCCATCCCAGCCATTCTCTTGTGCGCAGTCAACGCGTTCTCCGGACACAGGCATCAGGAGCGTGAGCCCTTCACAAAGTACGAGTATCTGCGGCGCCGGAACAAGCGATTCCCTTGGGGCGATGGCACCCGCAGTTTGTTCCACAATTCCGATGTGAACTCTCTGCCTGAGGGCTACGAGGATGAGACTCCGCCGCCAGAGGACTAGGGATCTCGATCCTCCCTCAACATACCAAAGCCTGACAAAATTTCGACCTCGTTCTAAGTTTCTGACAACGTTTTAGTACATTTAACACCCAGAGGATCTCTGGACTATTGAACGAACTTATATGTACGTTTATATTTCCCGGATCTGATCTGCGGATGTGCGATTTTTATGACCAACTGCATATACTTGTTTCTTTGCAACTAATAAATTAACCATTGAGATCTGAGACAGGCCACGATTTCACTTGACCCTGAAGCCTGACAGATGTGTTGGCTAATTGACGTCCAGAACCGAAATCTGCCCTGACATCACATGTGGGAACTGGCCGGGGCCAACAATAGCTGTCCCTGGTGATCATCATTTGTCATCTTTTGTTGCTCGGCGTAACCTGTTGCACCACTGGCACCAATGTATAGCAGGCCGCAGCCCGCAGGCCGAAACCCGACCACACTGAACGCACGTACGGATAGGGCGGGGGCGAACCCAAATGCTTTAATCGATCTCCGACGCACACACGTACTTGTATCTTGTATCTGCTGCGAGAGATGCTAGAGATGGCATCGCTCCGCATCGCCCATACGCCGTGTTGGCCCAAGCAATTCACACCGCAGTTAGATACATAACTTATACTTTCGTTGCGATTACGATTACGATTCGTGTGTTTGCCGAAAAGCTTGCGACACGCGGCAAGGGCAAGTACTGCGAGCATGCCAAGTTCGTCTATCTGTGAGCTCGCCCTGCTCCCCGAGATCTTAAGTTAATTAGACTCCAAATACGCGGCGACTCGAGGGCTGATGGAGTACGTCGTCGCTCGATAACTGAATCAATATTGGCACAAGCATGCAATTATCCACCTGACTGACCCCCGACCCTGATATATGTATCTCTTTATCTCTCTCCCTCACAGTTTGAACGCGCCACAAAGCTGGAGCTGTTCTCGGTCCTGCTTCTGATGGTGATCAGCTTGAGTATCTACACATTCTATGCCACCTTACACTCCTATCTGAAGTCGGTGCTGCTTATGCTGCGGCTCACGGGGCCGCCACTGGTGCCCTTTCTGGGCAACTGTCAGCTGATCACGGACAAAGGGGGTAAGATCGTATACTATAACTATTCTAAAGGTGGTCAGATGTCCTGAAGCACAAAGGAACCAGACCATCTTGAGTAGGAGTACAACCAAACCCTTTATTATTAAGAATTGAACTGATCTCTAACTCTGATCATTATTTAATCACAAAATCCATCTTGTAGTGATGACAAAATTGGGCGGCAATGCCTACAAACTATACGGATCCTTAGTACGCATCTGGGTAGTCCTCTTCCCCTTTTTCGCCGTTCTGCAACCGGAGGATCTGCAGGTGATCCTCTCTTCCAAGAAGCACACGAACAAGGTGTTCTTTTACCGGCTGATGCACAATTTCCTGGGCGATGGTCTCATTACCAGCAGTGGCTCCAAGTGGAGCAATCACCGACGACTCATCCAGCCTGCCTTCCATCTCAGCCTGCTGGAGAAGTTTATCGACACCTTTGTGGATGCCTCACAGTCGCTGTACGAGAACCTGGATGCCTCCGCCATGGGCACGGAGATCAACATAGCCAAGTACGTGAACAACTGCGTGGTGGACATACTGAACGGTGAGTCTCCGGGTCGGGGATTAGTCATGGCAGGTCAGCTACTAACCTCCAACCGACTTACACACAGAGGCCGTTTTGGGCGTGCCCATCAAGAAGAGGGGCCAGGATATGGTCAATATGGAGGACTCACCCTTCCGCCAGGGCAAGCTCATGATGCCCACGCGCTTCACGCATCCCTGGCTACTGCTGGACGCGATCTATCACTGGACCAAAATGGCTAACGATGAGCTGAACCAGAAGAAGCGCCTCAACGACTTCACCCGCAAAATGATCAAGCGACGTCGCCAGATTCAGAATAATAACAATGGGAATGGCGAGCGCAGGTGCCTGCTGGACTTCATGATCGAGATCTCGGAAAGCAACCCCGAATTCACCGAGGAGGACATCGTGAACGAGGCCTGTACCTTCATGCTGGCCGGCCAGGATTCTGTGGGCGCCGCCGTCGCTTTCACTCTCTTCCTGCTGACCCAAAATGCTGACTGCCAGGAGCGCTGTTGCCAGGAGCTGGAGGCCATCTTTGAGGGCAGTAATAGGGCACCAACGATGACGGATCTGCGCGAGATGCGCTACATGGAGATGTGCATCAAGGAGGCACTCCGCCTGTACCCAAGCGTGCCGCTGATTGCCCGCAAGCTGGGCGAGGAGGTGCGTCTGCGGGATTACACTCTGCCCGCCGGCAGCAACGTCTTGATCTGTCCCTATGCCACCCATCGGCTTGAGCACATCTATCCCGAGCCGGAGAAGTTTCTGCCGGAGAGATTCTCGCCGGAAAACTCGGAGGATCGCAATCCGTACGCTTTCCTACCGTTCAGCGCCGGGCCGAGGTACTGCATCGGCAATCGTTTTGCCATCATGGAGATCAAGACCATAGTGTCGCGACTGTTGCGCAGCTTCCAGTTGCTGCCGGTGCCCGGCAAGACCACCTTTGAGGCCACCTTCCGGATCACTTTGCGCGCCTCCGGCGGCCTGTGGGTGCGCCTCAAGCCCCGCGATCAACCGCTCGCCGAACACTGACCCGCCGCACACAAACAGATTCGTTATCTTTAACTTTAATTAGTACGGTAAATATGTATATAAATCGATACAATAATTTAAACACTTAGCTTCCTCCTAGCCTAAGTACAGTGCCTCCGACAGGAGGGAGAGTGGGGGGCGGCATATATCCTACTGTGAGTGGGTGCGGGTGCTGGATTCGGGGTGGCTTCCTTGGTGCGCTCTCTGGTCCGCAGTCGCAGTCGCTTCATTCGCTTCATTCGCTTCATATTCGAGTGTCGTAGAGTTGAGTTTCTCCTAGGGTTTTTGCTTAAACAATGCTATATCTGCTATATATCTGTAATAAAGTTATAATCTAGGACGTGATATGCTGCGTTTCGTTGTTGTTGTTGAATCTGTTGATGAGCCGCCGCGCACGTGACTCGCGATTCGTCTCCGTCATATTCGTGTTCCCATTTCCGCTGCTGGTAGCGTTGCTTCCATTGCTGAACTGCCGCTGAGCGCTGGCCACCGTGTGCTGTTGGGCAAGACGCTCGGCCGCCTCACGGACACGTTGGCTCATCAGCCGCGTCGGCGTGGCGGTCCGTCGCTGTGGCAGCGGTGAGCTGGGCATGGATCGCACCTGAGCTGGGTTGGCTTTAGCGGAGGATCCACTGGTGACGGTGCCTCGCTTGCATTTTTCCGACTCCTCTGCTGTTGAAGGTGAATCAGATGAGAAGAGTTATTAGTTAATGGTGGATTTCTGTAAGACAAACCCTAAACGGACTCTAAAGTATTTGATTTCGTTTACAGAAAATGTACAGCAAAATAAAATAAGTAAATAAATAAAATAAAAGTGAAAACCTAAGAGAAACTCATAGACTTAAGGCATGTTTGTATCTCAAGACAGACATGGCATCTTACTGACAAAAAGAAGACAATCGTGCACCATGATACGAGCTCTAAGGCGAATTTTGGGATTATTCTTTAAATAAAAGATACTTGATAAATGGTACCTGTACTTGTAAGATATTTGATTTAGAAAAAAGCATAGTGGCTTCAGAATGGATCGCAGCATAGATGGATATGTAATCCATGTTTATGTTTATTAATTAGTCTTAAGCTTTTAAATATCGACAAGCAAAATCATATAAATCTCCTACAATACTTTAGAGGTCCGTTTTCAAGGAGGTCTAAGCTCAAAGTTACTTCTACTGATGCGTCCCACGCTCGCCACCTTGGCTATCTTGAAGGACTCAAAGGCAAGCGGAGGTTTGTTAGCAGCAGCTGCGGCGGATGCAGCAGAAGCAGGAGCAGTGGAAACCTGGAACCTATCCTTCAGCTGCGACACCTTCAGCTTGGACTCACACAGAGGCTTGACCTGGGGCTTGGACTTTGGTTTCTCCCGAGCAGCGCTATCCTCCAGTGACTTCTTGCGCATCTTGATGGTGTTGGTGAAGTCGGAGCGCATGATGGCCTCGCCCTTGCTGTTCGTGGGCAGCTCCAAGGTAACAGCGATAGGATTCTCCGTATCCTGTTGTTCTGTGAGGGTGGTATTGCTAGCCTTGGCTATGGCCTCCAGCTTCGACTTGGCCAGGGAGAGCAGGAGGGTCTCCTGGGCGCCACTGCAGTTGGAGCATTCACTATAACCGGAGTCACTTCGTTCGCTGCACTGCGACTTGTCACGCAGTTTCAGGACTGTGCGCTTCTCTACCGATGGCATCTCCACACTGAAGTCGTCCTCTTCCTCGTGCAGGGAAGTCATCTGGGAGGACATGCCACTGCCCAAGGCACTGGCATTTAGCATGCTCAACCCGGATATAGAGGGCCTGGGACTGCTCAAAGCTCCCATGGCTATGGCTGAGTTTCTGCGGGACACCGACAAGTTTGCCATTCGTCCCAGAGCTCGGATAGCATTGCCAGTTTTCTGGTTTAGCAGCAGCAGCAAGCAGGATCAGGCGGGGTTTGTGGGAAAGCAGGCGCAGCAATGGGTTAGGATCTTGAGAAGCGAGGATTATGAGCATTGACTAACCTGCCACTTGCGTCGGATGATGAACTTCTTGAGCTTGTCCGTGCAGATCTTGTTGTTGCTGAGATTGTCATCGTGTCGCTGGCACAGCCACTTGGACTCCAGGCACTGCTGGGCGGTCAGGCGATCCTCCTTGCGGTGCACCAGTAGCTGCGAGATAAAGTCCTTGGCCTCCTGGGAACTAAGGAGAATCAGGATGTTAAATTCAGTAGAAAAATTGAAGGACAACCCACTTACACGCAGTCGAAGGCCTCGTCATCGTAGTCGTAATCCGCCCGTGTGATATTGGAGAAGGTTTCCACATCAGTGTCGCCCATGAAAGGTGAGAGGCCAGACAGTCTGCAGGAAGTCCAAATGGTTATTGAATTCTCAAAGGAAACCTGCTTCACTTACAGCACATAGCAAATGACGCCCACGCTCCACATGTCCGACTTAAACCCAATGGGCTCGTAGCTGATGATCTCCGGGGGGATGAACTCCGGCGTTCCAAAGAGAACGCGAACGGGAGCCTTTGTATCCAGTCGCTGAGCCAGGCCAAAGTCAATGATCTTGATTTGGTGGCTAGTACGCGTATGGCACATGATGTTCTCCGGCTTCAGGTCCAAATGCACCACGCTCTGGCCGTGCATGTAGGCCACGCCATCGCACACCTGTCGCAGGAACAGGATGCAGTCCAGCTCGGTCAGGGTGAAGTCGTCAGCCACCACGCGCTCAAATAGTTCGCCGCCAGTGATGCTGAGAGGGAAGGATCAATTAGAATGGTGTTTTCTTCAAGAAAGAACTTGCTATGCTCACTATTCCATCACCATGACAATCTCTCTGGGACTCTCGAAGGAGGCGGCCAGCTGCAGGAGCTTGGGATGCTGTAGGGAACGCATAATGGAGATCTCTTCGAGCACCTTCTGTCGATCTTGTGACTTGATGCACTTGATCACCTTGGCGGCCAGCAGTTGGTCCGGCTGCTCGCGCTCCTGCACCTTGTAGACAACGCCAAAGCGCCCCTTGCCCAGCTCCTCGATGATTTCGAAGCGTGCCTTAAAGTCTCCGCCGGCTTGGACGCTTACAGCCTGGCCGTAGTGATCCGAGGGACTCCTCTGCAGTCTGCTGGTGATCTGCACCAGTTCGCTGGCCTGGCCGGGAGCACTGCGTCCATGGATATTCTCGGCTCGCACCCGGAATCGATAATGCATCTGTGGCTGCAGGTCCTTGACGGTGTAGGCCAAGGTGTCCACGACTCGGGTCACCTGCTGCCAGTTGTCCGTATCACAGTCCTCCCCCTCGCAGGTCTGCATCTCAATGCTATCGAGGGAATAACCAATAATAAATATGCAGCTACGCATGGTATATCCCCCCTGGGGTTACTCACATAAAGCCCGTGATCATGCAGCCGCCATCGTAGGGTGGTCCACACCAGGCCACCGCCACGCGATCTGGTCCCAGCGAGACACTGGGCTGACCGCTGGGCGGTTCTGGTGGTCCCTCCACTGCCACCGAAGCGGCAGCAGCCTCCACGCCATAGTCGTTCATCACCTCCACCGTGTATTTGCCACTGTCATCCGCTGAGATGTCCGTAATGTAGAGCGTCGACTGCTGGCCCGTTGTCCGTATTGTTACATTGGAGCTCTCAACTAGGGGATGGCACTGGGGAAGAAGATGTTTGTAAGTTGTATACTCTTTAAAAAATAAGTTAGGGCAAGTAACATAAGTTCTAATAATGAAATCTGTTTAAGAAGTGCTCAAAATAATGGTACAGAATTTATTTTAGGATTTAAAACCTTGTCTTGCATACTTTTATACTCGCTAGATACTCTCTAACACCACGAATTGTTGGCCTTCTTTATAACCAAGGCCACACAAAGCAAAAATACAAATGTATCTTTACACTCTTTACTTTGCGATTTTCGTGTATTTATTAGATAAAGTTTGGCACTTCTTCAGGAGATAAAAGCAGCATAAAAGCATTGACGAATTGTTAAAGTTCGTGTGGATTTATTTTCCAAGTGTTCGCATTGGCCTGCTGGTAATGCTGCTGGGCTGGGCGGAGCTGATCTCTGGCCACACAACCTTCGTTGACGCAGCTCGTCTCGTATTTGCGGTTTGCAACCATTACGTAGCCAGACCAGACCAGGCAACCCAGGCAAACCCAACCAACCTAGCAGCCCATCAAGCCAACGTTCGTTGTTCGTCAACACCGCAAACTGATCGTGACACAGTCAGAGAGGCGACTCTGCGCCCAAGTCACAGAAATGCCCAAAGCGAGAGACAGGCGTCGGCTGGCGAGATAGGGCGCCGCATAGTGGGCTTATGACAGATAAAGAATATGGATCCGATATGGCCATATAATCCCCCTGGCACGGCTGCTCTGTCCAAATTAGGTCAAGATTGCACAACACCTCGCTCTGGCACTGACTCGAAAACCGGACCAATTACCATAAGCCTACTGCCTGTCGACCCCTTTCGAGGATTAGTTATGAGCGTCAGTACTTACCGCCTTGTACCAGATGACTGTGGTGCCCGGGAATGGCTCGTAGCGCACGCTCAGCCGGACATGTCCGCCGATGAGGGCGGTGCAATCCTCGGGGCGTGTCAAAATGCAGCTACTGCGGCCCGCCAGCGAGGAGGAGCCACTGCTAGTGCCCCGGATGGCGGGCAGGACCAGAAGGCTGGTATAAGTACGGGTGGCGGGTATGCGCCGTGCATCCGCCAGAGGATGCTTCACCTGCAGACAGATCTCGCCGCTTCTTGGGGCGTCCACGTTTCGCATGCGCAGCAGCCGAATGCCGTTCTCTGGATAGGACTCCAACTGAAAGGGAAAGAGATATAAGATTAGGTAAGATAAGTTTTAAATATTAGTCCTGAGTTAGGAATCTTATTATTACTATTTTTTAGAGATATTCAAAAGAGTGTAAGTATTCCTTTTTAACCACTTTCTTTGACACAATTAAATCCGTTGTTAAGAAGTGATTGTTTATCTTCTTGAAAGTACATTTAATATCTTCCGAAATCTCTGAGTTACGCATCTTATTATTTTATATTTTCTTGGTGATATTTGAAGAATTGTAGGTATTCTATTGAATCACTTTCTTCGACACAATTCCGTCTGGTATTAAACAAATTAATGCCTTAGATTGTTTATCTCCTTGAAAGTGAATTTAATGGCTGACGCTCGTGCTAATTGAATTCGAGGTGCGGAGGGGAAAACCGAAAACACTCCTCCCTTTTTATAAATATTTTCCCCAGATTATTGATTCAATATCAACAGGTTGCTGTCGATTTTCGAAATACATAGTTTCTTTGCTATTTTTACCACTTAATCACGGGTTTAGAACGCTCGGCAGCCCCGCGTCGTCCACATGGGTAAACAATTATATACTGTATGTATGCACAAGTGTGTCGGGACAGGGAACACGGAGCACGGAGCACGGCGCACCGATCGATCCGGAGCAGGGCGAAGCGGCGCGAACTGAGGTTGTTGTGAAACTGAAAGGCCCTCTCAATGGCACGCACCAATTAAGCGGGAACGGGACTACGACGCTACGCGAGAACATGGAATGCCCCGAGCAGAGCGTAGCCAACGATCGTGACAATGACACTTTCACGCTCGCTCTCATTTTCACTTGGAGCACTGGCTCTGGGGCTCCTTATCGGATCGGAATGGTTACAGGGCTTTGGCTTTGGCTTTGGCTGAATGCCATAAGCGATATTGATACTCGGATGCAATCCATTTGCTTCGCCTACCTGTGACATCTTCAAGTCGTTACGCCCTTCGGTTTCGCTTTGTAGACTTTGATTTTTCCCCCAAAGCCCGCTCTCTGGCGGGAATTTTAAGTGGGGAACGGAAAGCGGTTGGGGGACCGGGACTGGGAGTGGGACTAAGACTACGACAGAGACCGAGATGTGCGCCGCTTGAGCGCCGACAAGCGAGTGTTTCTCCTCGCGAGCTGAGCAACTTGAGCGCCCAGCAGCAGCAGCAGCAACGGCAGCAACATCGTTGGCATGCAGCTCGCATGCCGCCGTATTTCAATCTTTTGGGTGTCTTATATATGTATCTTATGGAAATGAGCATGCTTCGATATACACACAATTATTATTATTGTTTTCTCCGGCAAAAGTGTGAACAAGCTGCCTGCGGCAAGGCAAGAGCCGCCGCGCAAATGAAGAGCTCTGTTTCTGACTTCCCTCGGAGATTGGGGCCAAAAGCAAGTCGCGCGAATGACTCTGCCTGGGGTTTATTGCGACAAATATACAACAAATATACGCATACGCACCGTCATGTTCAGTGAGTCATCCCCCTCGGTTATTAGTTGGCCATTTAGGTACCATTCGGCTTCCGCTTCGCAGGGGAAGACGCGGGCATAGAACAGGGCTTCCTCGCCCGCTCCACACACCACCGGCAGGGGCGTCTTCAGCACCTGCACGCGTTGATCGTCGTCCGCCTGTGTCAGATCTCGCTCCAAGACGCACAGATCCCCGCTGGTGCTGCAATCTGGGACGGAGTTGGAGTCGGAGTCGCTGGTAAACACCTGGCAGCTGTATATGCCCGAGTCAATGTCGAAGGCATCGTTGATGCGCAGGCACAGGCGTCCATTGCCATGATCAATGTAACTAGAATAAAAACAAATAAATATTGGTATTGGGAGATCGGGGAGAAGCTAATCGTTGGGTAATGAGAAGTTATATATTAGCTGAAACTCTTTTTTGTTTTGATCTTTATGGGTTTCTATAGCTTATCCCATTGCTCGCCAACTGATACTCACTTGAAGTCATTGCTATCCGGCAGAACTTCTCCATTGCGTAGCCAAACGTAGCTGAAGGGCTCATCGCTATCGATGCCACAGCACAAGTCAATCACCTCGCCCTCCAACGACTTGGTTATCTCGGGCAGTGGTTCAGTGATCACGGCTTTGCGTCTCTGTAAGTCCTTTGCCTTGGAATCTTCGTGGAAAGTGACTGTGGTGGAGCTGATCAGGGGATCGTGATTGGCGCCAGTTATGATGCAGGTATACACTCCCTCGTCGTCGCGCGTCACATTATCCACAATGAGCATTGCCATTGAGTCCTCCTCCTGCAGCAGGATGTGCACACGCTCCGATGGCTCCAGCTCCACGTTGTTGTGGTAGAACCTTGCCGAAGGCACCGAGGAGCCCCGATAGCCGCTAGCCAAGGCCATGCGTCCGCCAATAGCTGGGGGAGATTAAAGTAAGTTTAGGATGATGTAGTAATTAATGTAAGAAGTTTAGAAACCCACCTGTGGATGGACCCATGATGCGCCTATAATGGTAGGCATTGCGGCGGGAGGAGGAGGCACGTACACTGCGCACGGAAGGCGACTTCGAATAGCGGGAGCTGCGTATCACATCCAGGCGGGCAGTGGCCTCAATCCTGCCGAAATCGTTCTCAAGCGTTACCCGATACAGGCCCGCATCGTCGAAGGACACCTCATCGATCTCTATGATTCGAAGATCATCGATTTCCTTCACTGCGATGCGCGGAGTGGGCGTGACAATGAGACCATCCTTGTCCCAGGTGGCCCATGGCGTTGGGTGGCCAGCAATGGCGCACTGGAAGCGCACACTATCGCCCTCCTCGACGACGCGATTGTAGGGAATGGCAAGGAACTTGGGCGCCGTGATGGCATTGCGGGCATCGCTACGCCTCCGCTCCGCCACCCCGGACAGATCGATGCTGCTGGCGGTGCGATAGGAGGAGAGACGCAGCGGCGAGAAGCTCCTCGCCGGCGTCGAACGCGGCGTAGAGCGTGGCGTGGAGTGGGCGGAAAGGAGGCCACTGGGCCGCGTCAACTGGCGGCTTAGCATGTTCTCCTTTTCCTCGGGCACATCGACTATAATGCAGGCGGAGGAGAGGCTGCGGCCCACCGAGTTTTTGGCCACGCACGTGTACTCACCCTCGTCCTCGGGATACACGCGTGGAATGCTCAGCGTGGCCTTGGTGCCGTCAAAGGACATCACATAGTCCCGGTCGCCGGGCACCACCCGTCCGTCCTTCTCCCAAATAATGAACGGCTCCGGATCGGCCTCCACGTGGCACTCCAGCGATATTGCATCCCCATCGCAACAGCGCAGGTTTCGCAAGTTGCGGACGAAACGGGGAAGGGTCTCGATGTTGCTGTGGAATGCAAATATTGCTTTTTATTTGTGTTCACGGGCGTTCCGGAAACTCTGAACTCACCCATGTCTTGTGTGCACTTTGTCCATGCGGCTATCTTTTAGAATATCTAAGAGTGAAGAAAAAAGTTCAATAATAACTTGAGCAATAAATACATTTTGCTAAAGTAAAACATTCAAAGATTTAATATTGGTGCCATATATTAACTGCTTTATCAAGCAGTGCAGAAGATCAGCCCTGGTTTTGTGTGACCAGACAACTTTGCGGAAGGGTAGTAGAGAAAAACAACGCACTATCGATACTATCGATAGTGACATCGAGTTCCTCGCATCTCTATATCCCAGCTCACACTTAAGAATGTTTATATTTTTTATATAATTAATTTTGCTACAAAAAGAGGCATTTAAGAATGAAGGGCATGATTATAGTGCCCATGGACCTGGAGCCCGGGTTCCGCAAGGCCGACATGCACACCATACCAGTCTTAAACAGCTCAATGGTGTTTAACTTTTGCTCCGCCGCCCAGAACTCCAAACAAATGTGAGTTAGAATAGCCTCGATATTAGCTAATATAATTAATATAAGTTAAAACCCCACACAGAGCCACTGATAAAGGTGACCTGCTAACGGACTACGTCCAAATGCAGCGGCGGGGCGAAGTATGCGAACTCAAGGGAATGGTTTTTCCCGCCTCTGACTTCGCCAACACTGATACACACGCCAACGTAAGCCTGAAGGTCGTGGAAAGCTCGCGGATTATCACAGATGGCCAGTGCAGCCTGTGTCCAACCGAAGGTGAGGCTTACTCATTGCCAAGGATGTAGTTTTCTTCTTAATTGATTACATTTCTGTAGGAGCCTGTGCCCACATTGTGGCCTTCACGTTCTGGCTGCTCAACAAGAGCACCGAGCGCAACCCGTCGGCTGTGGTCGACTTCTGGGGCCATGAACTGGAGACTCTGGTCCAGCCAGAGCCTGCGTTGGCCACTCGTCTTTGTGATATAATTCCCAAGGACGAGATGCGTTTAGAGAGCGAACAGAACCTACAGGCGCTGAGCGCCAACGAGGAACAAGCCTTCCTAGACTCGGTTCTAGAAGAACTATCCGCCTGCGGTCGGGACTCTGCACTATATCAGCAATGTGTAGACATTACCGACGAGTTCGAGCCTGTGTTTGTGCACCATGTGCTCCTCCGAGCGGCCGAGCACAACATTGTGGATGTTTCCAGCTTTGTGCACTATATGGAGCTTCAGGCGCAGACGGGCATATTCGAGAGCCTCAACCAGGTGACCCGGAGCCAGTACAAGTCCAAGCTGTGGATAGAGACGCAATATATGCGCATCCGCTGCTCCATGATGCACATGATTGTGAACCGCAAGTCGGCCGAAGAAGACGATCAGATCTTTAACATGATGTTCTGCAAGGGCCGCGACCGCAACACCGAGGATCGGGTGCAGCAGAAGCAGCACAAGCGCTTCATCCTGAAGCAGACGGAGAAGTTGGAGAACAAGCAGTACATCGAGTGCGGCCTGCTCCTCGACGAAAGCTATCCCTTCATGTGTGCCTCCCCCGACGGCATCACGGACGATCACATAGTCGAAATCAAATCACCCAAGACTGAGGAGGACTTTGAGGAGTATCTGGAGGCCCGCGAATCAATAGCACCGAAATACATGGCTCAGATTCAGATCCAGATGTTCATGGCCAATGTGAAGAAGGCACTCTACTGTGTGCTAAGCCCCACGTTCGACACCAATGGAGCCTTGCACTACGTTTGGGTGCAGGCTGATCCGGAGTTCGTGTCCAGCTTGCTCGCCATGGCCGAGGAGTTCTGGCGGGATGCGGTATACCCGCGCCTATCCCATATCTATCCCCAGATGGTGTGACGACGCACTAGTCAATAAATTTTAAGTTTCTACCTACCTTTGGCGAAGATTTGTAGCGAGATTACAGCCTTGGTCTCGCCATGACAGTTGCTGGCTATTACGGAGTAGGTGCCGGTGAAGTCCAACTTGGCGCTGGGTATCTCCAGTCTGTACTCGGGTCCGTCTCCGATGCGGCGGAAGTGGGGGGCGTCCTTGTAATACTCCGGCTGCGGATGAGACCAGACAAGATGATGATGATTATGTTAATGTTGTGAGTGAGCTAAAGACTCAAGGTCACATGGAGTGCCGTCTATAAGGATCTGTGTGGCTGACGGGGAGCATGAATCACGACTGGCTAATGCTGACTGAAGCCCGCTGCTTGGTTGTTATTATTGTGTTGAGCAGCTTATAACCATATAAGCACAAAATTCAGTTTCGAGACTGTCGAATAGTAAAACTGGTAACTACGTTGCCCACCCTGACCTCCTCCTCCTCCTCCTGCTGCCGGCCTGCTCTCGCTTCCTTGGTACGTTGCACGACCGACCGACGACAGTGGCTAATATTTTTTTCCTTTTTGGCTCACGTAATTGTTTTTTGCGAACACAACAAGCCTGTTATTTGATATGGCTTGAACTTGAATTAGCGTTTGACAGCGAATCGGATTTGTAAGATCTGTCCAGCTTGTATAACGCCGCAGTATGACGCACTTGTCCGTAATCCGAGACCCTGCCATTTATTCTTCACCTGCTTTTGTACCAACTTTGTGGCCGTATCGTTTTCTGTTAGGGATCTATGGACACTTTGTTCTCACTCGCGGATCAATTAAACAACAATTTTATCCGCGCGGGCAACTGTGGCAATTTACAAAAAAAAAGTGCAACACTAAAGTGTCTGCCTCACTGGGAGTTCACTTTTTATAGAAAATATTAGCGGAAATTATAGATTCATACTTCCTGATGCCGGAGTGTAGGGCCCACGTTGTTTGGTGCACCACCTAAACTTGAGCCCCTGATAAAGCAGCTAGATTGGAAGTGAGAGCAGGCAGCGATACTACGATAATAAGACCCACATTTGTTGACTCCGCGAATGCAACTGGCGGCCGCCCCAACGACACGCGACAGAGAGCTGCGCCTGCGCGCTTGAGCTGCCTGTCGGCTGACGTCACAAGCACTATACTCACATTAAGAAAATCGCGCAGCCAAACGACTTCGGGCTTGGGATCGCCAACCACCTCACAGAATATGATGACGTTGTCACCTTCGTAGGCTTCGCTGGAACGCGGCTTGACCACAAAGAGGGGCTCCTTGGAGTAACTGATGGTGAAGAGGGGGATTATTATAAGGGAGTTTTCAATGATTTTATTTCGGTTTTCATTTTTACATACTAGACTTAGGGTTAATTAAGGAAATATAAGTAAGTGTATGCATATAAACCTATACTTATGTTACAAATAAATCCTAACCTAAACAAGACCCCAATCAGAAGATTGTATAAATTTATCAAATCTTTGGTTCCATGTACCAGGCGCTCAGAACGCAACAGGAGGATGATTGCTAATTTATTTTATAATAGTTTCGTGCTCTCGAGAGAGCTGCTCTCTGCGATTTTACTGCCTAGTCGTACGCTCGCTTGAAAGAGAGCAAATGACCGAATGACGTCATCGCATTATAAGTTAATCGTCGTTCTTCTGATTTCTGTTCGCCTGTTACCAGAGATGGGAAACGGAATATTTCTATGGCAATTTCTTAATATTGTTTGTAGAAATGTTGTTGTGTAAATATTATTGTTGCCTACAAGAACAACAACAGCAACTATTACAACAACAATAGTTATACAACAACAACATTTTACACAAAAAATATTAAGAAATTGCCATACCAATTCTCCGTTTCCCATGTCGGGTAACAGGTGAACAGAAACCATAAGAGCGTCGATGCGCTGGCGTTGATTTTAGCGATGACGTCATAGCACAGATCAGCGGCAGCGCATCGTTGGTCTTCTGTTTTCTGTTCGCCTGTTACACGAAATGTTGAAAAGTCAATATGTATGGCAATATCATAATATTGTTTATGGAAAATGTAGTACCGAAATTAGTGTAAGCTATTGTTATACTTGCAGTATAAAAAGTGAAAGTTAAAACCGTATTTTATAATGTTAAAATGCAATACTTACGGCAGGTCGTCAGTCTTGATAAGGGGTATATCCAGGGATCGTTGTGGTGTTGCTATCTTGTTCACCTCCTCCTCGATGGCCACTCGGCAGATGGTTTCCACCTTGCCCACCACGTTGGAGGCAACACACACATAGATGCCAGCGTCCCGTAAAGTGGCCTCGGCAATGATTAGTTCCACGTAGCCATTCGAATCCAAGGTGGCTGTAAGGCGACGACTGGGCCGCAGGCGCATGCCATTGCGGTGCCAGGTGACGCCCACGGCGGGATATGCCTCCACCTTAGTGGAAAGACGTATCTCCGAACCCTCGCGGAATATGTAGAAGGGATCCAAAGGAACATAAAAGTCCGGGGAGATGTAGGCCCGAATGCCCTTGTCCACCACCAGGGTGCAGTGACAGGAGACGGAGCCCAGCTCATTCTTAGCCAGGCAGGTGTAGGTGCCGCTGTCGTCCAGCGTGGTGGCCGCTATCTCCAGCGTGAAGAACTGTCCCTCGGAGCTGATGAGATGCTTCCTATCGGTCTGGATCACCTGCTCGTCCTTGTACCACAAGATCTCCGGAACGGGATAGCCAACGATCTGGCAGGTGAGACGCACTGGGTAGGTGAACTGAACACGTCGATCGCGCAGCCGCATGGTGAAAATGGGCAGAGAGTCACCCACATCGGCCACGTTGCGCCCATGGGCTATTTCCTTTAGACGCGAATCCGCCTCGTAGATCCTCGAGTCGGCAACCACTTGGAGGCGGGCAAAGGTGGATACCCTGCCCTTGGAGTTAGTCGCCTCGCACGTGTAGCGACCCGAGTCCAGCTCGCTCACGGTGGAGATAGTGAGGGCGCAGGTGGAACCAATCTGACGGATCTTGACACGCTCCGAGCTGCTGCTCAGCTGAATGCCATCCTTGAACCAGGTGACCTGTGGTCTTGGTGCACCGCGCATATTGCACTGCAGGGTGAAGGATGAGCCGAGCAAAGCCTTTGCCTGACCCGGCAGGATCTTGACGAACTCCGGCAGGCACTCGACTCCGCCCACTTGCAGGGCAGAGCTGGTCTGGACAGTGGGTCCCCAGCCATAGCGGTTCTTGGGCGTCACCCGGAAGTGATACTCCAGGTTTGGCTTTAGGTTGAAGGCGTCGAAAGAGTTGATGGGCGTGAGGCCCAGCTCCCGCCAGTAGGCGCCGCCCTCGTGTCCCACAACCCAGGCTTCGACCTTGTAGGCAATAACCGGGGCGGAGTTGGCACTAACCGGCTTGCCCCACGACAGCGAGATGTGTGTGGGTCCGGAATCAACGACCAGGGGCTCCGTGGAAATGCAACCCGGTGGATCTGGCAAGAGAGAAGATGCGTACATGAATGAGGCTCAATATGGGGTAGATGGAAGATATAGGGATGGTTGGTGGCCTCAATTAAAACGCATCACGCCCCGGAGAAATATATTTTTTATTTTCTTGTTTCCACTACGTAAATGTATAAGCTGGATTGCTGTGCTTTATATAATACATTATTTATATATGTACGATAGGTACGTTAATAAAAGTAATTAAGTCAATCGTTCAGAAATACTAACAAAAGATAAATACACGAATTTATAGTGTCTGTGTGCTGCTGGGTTTCTACGATCTCACAGGAAATTTCTTTTGTCGTTTGTGGGCTGAACCGTCGATCTGCAAGAGATGTGTGGTCAGCATTCGCTGGAACTGGAACACACACACAGGGCGACAGACAATTACGAAGGACAGACGGCAGACGGACAAAGGGAGAGGACTACACAGGATATGGGAACCCATAACTCACCTCTGAAGTACGAAGTGTCGCTGTAACTGTCCAGGGGAAGGCCCCAGCGTGGTTGCGATGGCGTGGCGGAGCGAGCGCGCGGGTTTACCTATAAGTTTTGTAGTCAGAACGATATATTATATTGCTTTGAATGAACACATAGAGATTCAGGAAGGCTAAGCATATGATATAGTTGTATATAGATATAGTTTTTGGTGCTGGTGGTTGTGGGAGGCGGCGTTCGAAATTTGCAAATAAGATTTTGTATTAATAAAGCTTTATTCTTTCTTTTTGGGTATCTTAATCTGTAATAAGAGAAGCAGAGAGAGAGAGAGAGAGAGAAGTGCAGAGGTTAGTTAAGCGTAAGCCCTTGACAGGGATGGACAGCCAGAAGCAACAGAGAGAGCAACGGAGACACAGTTACGGTTACGAAAAGCATACCGTGACGGTGACGAATATCCTGTCAGTGCCAAAGTTGTTGCGAGCCACCACGAAGTAAGTGCCAGAGTCGGAGATCTGGGCTTGCTGCACTGTGAATCTGGTGTAGTCATCAGACACCTCTTTGCTGACCCGGTCCGACTGGGTGATGTCCTTGGTGCCCTTCATGAATGTGACTATATAAGAGAGATTCCCAGGATTACAAGCTACTCTGCAACCAAATAAGATAAGTTAAGATAGCTTACGCTTGGGTTTCGGATCGCCGCCAATGCGGAAGGACAGGGAGAAGGGATCACCCACGGCAATCTTCATTTCGGTGTCCGGTCGCGATAGGAACAACGGCGGACGCTCATCCTTGGTGTCGGCCAGAGAGACATCGATGTTGGCATGCGATTCGATGCGACCAAAAGCGTTCGAGGCCCGGCAGGTGTACGTGCCCTCGATCTCGGGCAAGGCATTCATGATGGTCAGCGTGTAGACGCCGCGATCGGTCAGGGCCTTAACGTTAGGACCATCCACAGCCTGGCGATCGCGATACCATTTCACCTCGATGGGAGTGCTGGTCTGCATGAACTCGGCCGAAATGGCCACGGTGCCGCCCTTGGCCACCGTCTGGTTTCCCAGCGGCAGCAGGAAGTGCGGCTTATTGGGGTCGCGATGGAAGAAGCCGTGCGTCTTCTCCAGCGAGTAGTGCTGGCGGCCCTTGAAGTCCACCTGATGGGAGATTTTGTTCTCGGCTCCTTCGTTGCGGGCCACGCACCAGTAGATTCCCGAGTCCTTCTCCGTTGGGTGGTTGATCACCAGCTTGGCATAGCCATCGGCCTGGTCGGACAGTTTGTACTTCTCATCGTTGGAGAGGATCTCGTTGCCCTTCATCCAATCGATCGAGGGACGGGGTTGGCCACGCACGCGGCAATCCAGAACCAACTCATTCTCATTAAGAGAATATGTGTCTGCAAATGGGGAAGATAAAGCTGTTAGTGACTCCTACTTAAGGTAAAAAGATTAAACAGAAGCGGTTAAAACAGCAGCCAGGATGAACAAAAGCGAAGATGGAGTCCAAAGTTCGGCTGGGTAATACCTCGAATTGGCTGCGTAAAAGTACTTGGTAGCGAAGCCTCCTTGAAGTGCTTGTAGACACGCAGCTGAGCGTGTGTTAAACTCTCGCCGAAGTCATTGGTGGCACAGCAAGTGTAGTTGCCACTGTCATCGGCCACAGCGGCATAGATCTCCAGCGAGGCCTCCCCGTTCTGGTAGAGCGTCTGATAGCGCGTGTCCGCCGGTAAGGGCTTGTGGTTCTTAAGCCACTCAATGTGTGTGTTCTCATCTGCCGAGATGGCGCACAGTAGCCGGAGATTGGCGCCCTCCGAAACGGTCCGATCGTGGAGAAGGGTGTGGAAGAGCGGCTTGGCCTTGCCCACGCTGCGCAAAAGACGATCTCCAGCTCGATGGAGGTCTCCATTCCCGTTCACCACCTGCTGCGATTGTTGCTGGAGGCTGCTAGAACTCAAATGCGACTGACTACGCGACCACTGAGAGCCGTCCTGCTCGCTCAGCGAGGGGATCTCCTCCTGACTGACATTGATGAGACGCTTGAGATCGAAGGCTTTGATAGTAGTGCTGATGGAGTCAATGCGGTCCTCATGCTCCGCATAGCAGGCGAAAATGCCACAGTCTGAGGATATGGGATTGCGTATGATCAGCTTTCTGACGCCGCCGGGCTCCTCGACAGCCCTGTAGCGATTGTTGGAGATGGTGTGGTCATCCCGCATCCAACTGACATTGGGGCGACCGTGCACTTGGCAGCTCAGCACGATCTCGTTACGTTGAGCATCATAGGACTCTGAGGAAGAGGTCACTAATCAGAAATGAAGAAGAAAAAGGTTGCTGAAGTCCTACCTGTAATGGCAGTGGAGAAACTCTCCGGCAACTTGCCCGTCTCCTGGTCCAACACACTGAGCTGGCCGGCACTCTCCACCGTCTGCCTGCTGTTTTTCACCACGCATCTGTAATGGCCACTGTCCTCCACCCGAGCATCGTATATTTCCAAACTAATAGCTCCATTTATGTTGTAGATCTTGTGGCGGGCATCCTTTGTCACCCGCTCCTCATTCCTCAGCCAGTGCACATCCTCGATGATGCCTGTTACATAGCAGATGAGCTGTGCCTTGTTGCCGCTGCCAATAGTCATGGTCTTCAGGCTGGTCTCCAGATTCAGACGAAGCTTAGCCTCGCGGGCCCGTGTCTTGGCCGCCGCACTGTCGCTTGTAGGACCGGAGGAGCCTTCATCGCGTGTGATATCCTGTATAACCACATCAATGGGCTTCTTATCCGAAGTCCGTTCCCTTACATAGTCCGAGGCCTGCACAAACTTGCTGATCTTCATTTGGCCATTCTCGCTCTCCGCATAGCAAGTATACAGCCCGGAATCCTCGCTGCCAAAGCCAGAAATTGTCAAGAGCTTAACGCCGTCGCTCTGCTCCGCGTACTGGTACTTTGGCCCTTCAAGGGGCAGCAGAGTGTTGTCCCGCTGCCAATAGATGTGGGGCTTGGGGCTGCCCGAGACCTTGCACTCCAGAGTTAGCTGGTTGCCCTGGGAATTGTATGCATCTGGAACATGGAACACGAAGAGAAAAAGACAAGCCACACGAGACACATAAGACAGAGTACAGTAAGAGGTGAGAGGATGGGCTGCAGGGGTGTTAGCTTACATGTAACTTACTCCTAGGACTACAGATAGGACTACATCTTACTCGGAGGTACAAGGACATTCACCGGAACGCACTCAGACGAGAACGAACAGAGATCGTCCTCCTACCTTTGATGCCCACTACGAAGGTGGGCGAGATAACCTCCGGTTTGCCCGTGCTGTACACAAACAGGTTGCAAGTGCTCACGATTTCGTTCTCCGAACCCCTGACCCGCAACGTATACTCGCCGGCCTCCTCCTCCGTCACCCCCACGAGATTCAGCCAGGCGATACCATCCTGCATGGACATCTTGCTCTTGGGCCCGAAGGCGATCGGCTGATCGCCATGGAACCACTTGGCCGTTGGCTCTGGTCCGTCAATGTTGACCATCCACTTGACATTGCTGCCGGACTTGACCGTGCGGTTGGACAGGAAGTTCCTGAAGTACAGGCGCTTCCTTAGATCCGGCGGTGGTGGCACCTCGCGTCTCGAGCTGCCCTGCTCCTCATCGTCGGGCTTGGGCTTCCGGCGACGCCTTTCGCCGCCACCCTCAGTAACCTCGCCGCCTTCGCCCTCAACGGCGCCTTCTTCACCAGCAGCTGGTGCCTCCTCTTCACCTCCAGCTGGACGCGGTGGCCTGCCCTCCCGGGGTGGAGAGTGACGCGGTGCCCGGACTCGCGGCTCCACCGTAATATTATGGACAATCTCCGTCTTGCCCTCACGATTCTCCGCCTGGCACACGTACTTGCCGCTGTCCGAGGGCTTCGGGTTGCTGATGAACAACTCGCAGGTGCCGTCATCGTGGTCCACCTGCTGATACTTGTCGCTGTTCTCCACCTTGACGCCGTCCTTCACCCAAGTGACCGAAGGGGTCGGCAGACCGCGGACGTGCACATCCAGCTGCAGCTCGTTGATCTTGCCGTGCAGCGTGTCCTTAATGTTGCGCGTAAAGGTGGGTGGCACATCACCGGTGCCCGGGTCCTCGTACACCTCCAGGCGGCACGAGGTGGAGGCCTCGCCGGTCTCGTCGCGACCCCAGCACTTGTATTCGCCATTGTCCTCGGCAGTGGCGCTCGCGATCTCCAGCAGACACAGGCCCTCGCTATACCGTCCCCTGATCTTGGGACTGTTCTGGATCTGCTCGCCGTCCTTGAACCATTTGACCTGCGGCTCCTTGGCGTCCAGGAAGCAGGAAATCTTAACCTTGGATCCCTCGGCCACGACACGATCTCTCATCGAGGTGCTAAAGTGAATGGCGATATTTTTTTCACGCCGCTTACTGGACAAACTGGCCGTATCAGAGGCATAGTCGGTTGCATAGGCCGAGGATGCATCGGCGTCATCGTCCTTCTTGCCACGACGCTTGCCCTTGCCGCCGCCCTCCTCTGCCTCCGATTCGCCCTCAGGAGCAGCAGCTGCTGGCGCTGCCTTCTTCTCCACCGGCTTCTCCACCTCTTTGGGACGCATCAGACTCTTGTCGGCATGGAAGACGCCATGGATGTTATCCGCAATGTGATGGGCCTTGCCCTCGAAGAGCACATAGTGGGAGATCTCCATTTTGCCGGCCCGGCTCTCAGCCTTGAGCACATACTTGCCAGAGTCCTTGTTGTCCGGCCGATCGATGATAAGCTCACAGGTTCCATCCTGATGCTCAATTAGCTGGTAGCGACCGCCGCTCTGGATCTCCACGCTGTCCTTGAACCACTGAACCTCGGGCGTGGGCTGGCCACGCACGGCTGTCTCCAGGATCAGCTCGTTGGTGTTCAGGTGATAGGTTTCTGCGGGTAGGGGGAAGAGCACCAAGACGGGTTATGTAATACTCTTACGCATTGCATAAGGGAGACGATCGATCGATGGATGATGGTGTTGCACAATCACACAACACACAATGTCGGATGGCTCTCTAAATATAGAACGGTCGAACAATAGATCGAATACTCATCCCACCGAGATCTTACCTTTCAGAGAGCGAATAAAGACGGGCTGTACATCCGTGTTGACCTTTGGCTGGTACACATGCAGCAGAGCCGAGGTGGTGATCTTGCAGAACTCGTTCTGGGCAATAATGGAGTACCTGCCCGAGTCCTCCGCCTTAGCGCTGACGAACTCCAGCACTGCCAAGCTGTCGCGGTTCATGTTACGAATGTGCGGTCCATAGGTGACATTCTGGTCGTCCTTCTGCCACTTAATAATCGGCTCTGGGCCACCGATCACGGCCTGCAACTTGACCTTGGAGCCCTCGGCCACATACCGATTGGACAGATTGACCGTGAAGTACAGCATCTGCTTCGGCGAGGGATCAGGCATACGGCTGCGGCGCTCATAGCCACCCTCACCGTCGCCACCGCCACCGCCCTCAGAATCGTCGTCCTTCTTCTTCCTCCTGGCCTTGGCCTTGCCGGCGCCCTCAGCTGGCTCGCCACCTCCTTCCTGCATGGCAATAGCGGACAGAATGCTCGAGCGCCTCGAGGTATGGGTGGTGTCGACGACAACCGTGTGGGTGGTCGACTGAGTGCCCAGCTTGCTCTTGGCGGTGCAAACATAGATTCCGTTGTCATTGATCGTCGGCTTGTTGATGATCAGCTCGCAGATGCCGTCCAAGTGCTCGATCTGCACAACCCGATCGTCGAGCACGATGGGTATCTGGTCCTTGGTCCACGAGATCACCGGCCGGGGATTGCCGCGCACCTTCGTATCGAGAATCAGATCGTTCTGCGAGGCATGGTACACATCTGAGAACAAAGTCAATCAATCAATTCCCGGCTATTTTCGTACGCGAACGACCTCAATTGATCGAACATCGATGGTCGGACATCGGACAATAGACGACACACACATAGTCAGGGTATGGGGATCGTGTAACCAGAGCGACAATGCACACACATCGACAGAGAGACAGAGAGAGGGGGAGACAGGAGATACCTCGCAGTGGCAGGGCGAATATGGGCTCCGACTCGTCGCCATCCGCCTGCGCCGTGTACACCTTAAAGTAGCAGGAGGTCTCGATCTCGCTAAGATCGTTCTTCGCCACACATTTGTAGACGCCCGAGTCGGCGGAGGTCACGTCGCCGATCTCGAGTATGGCCTTGCCCTCCTCCGACAGGTTCTTGATGTTGCCGCCCACCACCACCCACTTGTCATCCTTCATCCAGCGGGTGCTGGGCTGGGGTCCAATTACCGTTGCCACAAACTTAATGGTCGATCCCTCGAGCGCCATGCGATCACGCAGTTGGGTGGCGAACGACAGCTTCTGCTTGGCCGGCACCAGGGGTTCGGGAGAGGCGCGGACCGGACGCAAGCGCTGTTGCTCGGCCTCGGCATCAGCCCGCTTCTGGTCGGACTCGGCCTTCGATTTGAGGGCCGCCTCCATGGCCTTCTTGGCCTGCTTCAAGCTGTCTAGCTGGATCTTGTCGCGGGCATGGAAGATACCGGGCACGTGATAGTGCAGATTCTTGGCCACCTCGACGGTGTGATTGATCTGCGCCTCTCCGCTGGAGTTGAAGGCCTTCAGGGTGTAGATGCCGCCATCCTTGTTGCCCGGCTTGTAGATCAGCAGCTTGCACACACCGTGCGCCTCCTCCAGGATCGTGAACTTGTAGCTGGCTTTCACCTGGAAGGCGCCGCGCCACCAGGTGATCACGGGACGGGGCACGCCGTGCACATGGCACTCAATGGTCAGCTCGTCGTCGCGCAAATGGTAGTACTCTGAAACAGGCACACATAGAGAGAAGGAGCTCTTAGGGATGCACCGAAATCAATGGCCAGGAACAAATACCTTTGATATACTGAATGGAGGGGGGTTTGGGTTCGTCCTTGAACACTTCGTAGATGGTGACAATGCACGAGGATGTCACCTCGTCGTTCTGGTTCGAGATAACGCACGAGTACTCGCCGGAATCCAGAATGGTGGTATTGAGCACCTCCAGCACCAGAATATTGTTGTTGTTGATAATGCGATGGCACCCATCGCGCTCCAGCTGCTTGCGGTTATGGTACCACTTGGCCGACAGCTCCGGTCCGTCCACGGCGCAGGCCAGACGCACACTCTGGCCATTCTCGGCGGCTCGATCGGAGAGGAAGTTAATGAACTTGGGATTGCGGGCCTGCTCACGGCGGCGCTGCCAGTCGGCGTCGCGCTCCTTCTCGCTGATGCGCTTGGCCTGGCTATATTTCCGCATCTGCTGCATAAACTCCTCGCCTTCGGTGGCTGCAATGCGCTGCCAGCGCTCCTCCTCATGGGGATCCGGGCGAACGAAGTCGTCGGAGGAATCGCTGCCACGTCGTTTCTCCTTCTTCTTCAGGTCGGTGACTACGTCCTCCTCTTCGATCTCACGGTCTTCGTCGCCCTCACCGTCCTCTCCATATTCCTGTTCCTGGTCCTGATCCTCGTCGCCGTAGCCGGCCTCGGTGCCCTCCTCGCCTTCCTCTCCCATGGCCGATGGATCTTCTTCATCCTCCTCAGCCTCTGCCTCGGCTTCTTCGAGGGCCCGCTGCTCGGCCTCCAGTCGTTCCTGCTCCTCTTTCTCGGCCGCCAGGCGCTTCTGTCGCTCCTCATAGGTCTCACCCTTGGGTTTGGCACGAGCTGCCGCCTCCTCGGCGGCTTTGGCAGCAGCCTTTGCCTGCTCCTCCATCTGGAGCACCATCTTGCTCTTCTTTGGCGGTGGCTTGGGTGCTGCCTGCTGCTGCTCAAACATTTTCTTGCTGGCCTTTTGGCCCCCTCCGATTTCCAGTTTCAAGGTCAATTTCGGACTGGGGGACTTCTCCTTCTTCTCCTTTTTCTTGGGCGGAGCCTTCTTCTTGCCCTTCTTGACGGGCTCATCATCGTCGAGATCGATACTGTCCTCCCGATCGTCGCCGCCGAAGTCGCCCATGTCTTCGCCATCTTCGGCGCCAGAAGGACTCATGTCCTTGTCGATAGACTTGCGCTGAACGCGCGGCTTCCTGGCCTTTTTCTCCTTCTTTTTCGGCTTGACCTCCTCAATGATCTCCTCCTCTTCGACCTCTTCATACTCCTCGACGACGTAGATAACCTCAACGTTGGACACATCCATTACGGCAGCGCGATCGATCACCGACAGATCAGAGGTTATGTAACGCACGGGCTTCTGCACGTCCAATGGCTCGGAAATGTCCATAACGAGAGCCCGATCGAAGACGGCGATGTTGCAGGTCGTCTGGCTCTTGATGTCCCGCCCCAGCTCGAAGGGAGTTTTCTCCTTCTCCTCCCGCTTCAGGAAGGGAGTAATGCTGCGCCATGTCGACGGCGTGGCACTGCGCCGAGTCATGTACAGTGTGAACGGAGTCTGACTCCGGCCATGAATGGGCGTGGCACTGCGTCCGCGCAAGCTGCCCGGAGTGGGGGACTTGAGCTTGCGCTTCTTTTGCGTTGGCACTTGCAGGGTATCCTGGACTGCGGCCGCCTCCGGTTCGGCGGAAGCCCGTGGCTCGATATCTCCGTCCGTTTCTCCCATTTCGATTTCGGATTGTTTTCGTTCCGCTTGCGGGTTCGGAAGGATAACGTGAACGGAATGAAATTCGTAAATGAAAACCGATAAAAATTATATATCCGTCCGAGTTTCTAGATCAATATATATAAATATAGAGCCCGCAACGGTTCGATCGAGTTTTTCGGACGTGAGACGTCCGTTCGATGCTAAAGAAGATTCACGACTGTCACCGAACGTGGTGAAAATTGCGAAAGCACATTCACCGTCTCGAATCGATTCGATTCGATTGTTATGCTAAAAACAATTTTACGAATTCTGTTTTGTTCGCCGACGTTGTACAATCACACACACATGCAATAACATTGATTGCCAAAATGCATTTCTATTTAAATACCGGCCACTTTTAATCAATGCAGGCATTCAATTTAAGTAAACGAAATTATATAACTTCAAATTGAATTGGCTAATTAAAGAGGCGTCTATTTAAATGCGATGATAAAGATGCCTCCTCAACTCTCGCGCTCGGCACATGCCATATTTACGAACCGAAAGTGCGAGGCGATGGGTTAGTCAAGACAGGTATAACCACCACCGACTTATTGCTAACTTATTCTGGCCTTACGAACTAGCTTCCTATATACTAAACAACATACATATGTATGTACATATAAACGCTAAAGGTGCACATTGGTAAAGTAAAAGAAATATCCTCATTTGCAAATTACCACTAATTGAGTTTGAAATTCGGGCATTGGATCACTAGGTAGAAGGCGGCAGACAGGGCACAAACAGAGCACTTACCTCGAATGTTGCGTGTAAATATTGGCGGAGTGCCAAATTTGCTTGAAGGTGCTTCGTATATAGTCACAAGACAGCTAGTTTCGACTTCTCCATTTTGATTGGACGCTATGCAGCGATAAATGCCAGAGTCACTCACTTCGGCCGATTTAATTTCAAGGCACGAGAGTCCGTCGTTCAATGTTCTCCTGTACTTGGCATCGTTCTCGATGGGACTGTGGCTATTCTGCCTGAACCACTGCACGTTCATATCGTGACCCGATAGCCCGCATGTCAGCTTGAGGTCGCTACCCGAGGCCGTATTCCGGTTGGTTAACTGAATGTCCACCGTAGGCTTGCGCTTGGCACTGCGCGACTCCTTTCGGTTCTTGTACTCCGAGTCCATGGACTTGAACGTTTGCAGGCTAACCGAATCGGACAAGTCTTCGGATCTCTGGATTCTCTGATCGGATCGCTTTGTCACAATTTCTTGTTCGGCTTCTCCAGTAGTCAATTGAGATCTCTTAACAGTCGGCTCTTCGATTGGTTCTTTCTCCAAAAGCGGTTTAGTTGTAACTTCCCTGGCATCGTCCTCTTTTTTGTCCTTTGCCTTGGTAACCTCATTCGTCTGCTCTTTCTCATTAGAGTCAGACTCCGCTTCTTTTGGTTTCTTCTCTTTTTTGGTTTTAGCTTTCTTATCAACAGCATCTTCATTTTCTTGTTTCAATGCCTTCCCTTCCTTGTCATTTTCGGTGACAGTAGAAGTTGATTGTTCTTCGTCTACAATAAATTATTCGTATATCGTAAGATATTATACAAGTATTGTTATAAAACTTACGGGTACGTGAAGAATCCGAATCTTTTGTCTTTTCCAGTCCATCCTTATTAGCATTGTCTGGTGTCTTGCCTTCCAATGGCTGTTTTCCCGGTAACTGTTTATCCACAGGCTCGGCCTTTTCCGGTTTAGCATCAGTTCCCTTCTTTGACTTTCTCTTTACATCCTTCTCTGTCTGTTTCTGTGACTTAGCTTTCTGTTCTTGTTGCTCTGGAGATTTTTCTACAAGCCTCTCGTCTACCTTAACCTTTTCTTCGGATACTTTGACATCGGAGACCACGGAATCTTCTCCCTTCTCAGACTTCTTTTTGACATCTTGCTCAGCTTGTGTCTGTTTCTCAGCTTCCACTTTTTGTTCCTCCAGAGTTTGTTTCTCCAAAGCCTTTGCTTTCTTGGACTTGGATTCTGTTTCCTTTACCTCAGGCTGCTTAGCTTCCTCGACCTTGTCTTCGGATATCTTCTCCGCAGTGACCTCGGAAACTTCTCCCTTCTCGGACTTCTTTTTGACATCTTGCTCAGCTTGTTTCTGTTTCTCAGCTTCCAATTTTTGTTCCTCCAGAGTTTGTTTCTCCAAAGCCTTCGCTTTCTTGGACTTGGATTCTGTTTCCTTTACCTCAGGCTGATTAGCTTCCTCGACCTTGGCTTCGGATATCTTCTCCGCAGTGACCTCGGAAACTTCTCCCTTCTCGGACTTCTTTTTGACATCTTGCTCAGCTTGTTTCTGTTTCTCAGCTTCCAATTTTTGTTCCTCCAGAGTTTGTTTCTCCAAAGCCTTCGCTTTCTTGGACTTGGATTCTGTTTCCTTTACCTCAGGCTGCTTAGCTTCCTCGACCTTGTCTTCGGATATCTTCTCCGCAGTGACCTCGGAAACTTCTCCCTTCTCGGACTTCTTTTTGACATCTTGCTCAGC
>VNJM01001429.1:0-140872 GCA_008042475.1 Drosophila kanapiae
TTGTTTTCGGCATTTTAGTAAAAAAAATGTAATAGTTAAATTATTAAATTAAATTCTCTGTAAATTAATGACGATAATCCGAAAAAATTAACCGGCACTTGTCACTTAAAACCAAATACTAATGACGAACTTGCGTTGTGTAAATACTTTTGACGCAAAGAAAACGTGTGTAAATACTTTTGACAACTGATAAGCATCAGTTCATATGCGTATATTTTTTAAGAAAGAACAGTTATTTCTTTAATTTTCCTTTCATCTGGCTATTCGTAGTTGAGGCTTTCCAAAAACATTTTCTTTTTTACATTTCACCCTCCCCCCCTCTCTGCAAAAGCCGCCGTTTGTGCAACATGCTGAAAAATGCACCTTGTGTAAATACTTTTGACTAGGATTGTATATATAAATATATTATATATATATTGGCTATATCAGGCATGAAGCAACTGATCGGCAAGCTGAACGACTTGTGGCCCGAGCACAGTGTTGCACTGTCCATTCCAAAGGAGGTCGATAGGAGCAAGGAGAAGCTGGAGGGCGCCTGGGAGACCACAGGTGTATAGAGCAACTAAGTGTCTTACAAAAATATAACATAGGGGGGGGAAGCGAAAGAAAGAGAGGTCGTTGGTGAAGTTGTGCAGACATTTACTGCTTGAGCAATTGATTACATAGGGGGGGCTTAAGCATACTTTCAGGCAACTCAAGAAGTGTTATGAAATCACCAGCGATTTCTGTATATAAATATTATGTGTGTGTGTATATACCAAATATTATATTATGTATAAATATTAAATGAAATAGAAATGTTAATAACAATTTGCAATGAATTACCAACAGGTCGCGATGGTTCCAAAATCACAACAGTCGTCGCAACCCCCGGCCAAGGCACCGATCGCGTACAAGAGGTCTCCTATACAGACACAAAGGTCATCGGCAATGGCAGCTTCGGTGTCGTGTTCCAGGCGAAGCTCTGCGACACCGGCGAACTGGTGGCAATCAAAAAAGTTTTACAAGACAGACGATTTAAGGTATCTATATCTTTTTAATCTATATGCATTATATACATATATATTTATGCAATCAAAAAAATCTTTTCTTACAGAATCGCGAATTGCAAATTATGCGCAAATTGGAGCATTGTAATATTGTAAAGCTTTTGTACTTTTTCTATTCGAGCGGTGAAAAGGTGAGTTGGTTTACTCTGACCTCTGCCATGTGCCCCGGGGGGGGATTTCGGGTAGAGGAACAAACTGCTGAAGTTGCCAGTGCTGCCTACTGACATATATCCGATAATCTTGGTACGGTTTGGTATACACATAAATATAATCTAAAGAGAGATACAGATAATTGGCACAAACTTGCCACCGTACCAAGTTTAATGTTTGGATTACAATGAAATATATTTATTAAGTGAGCGTTTTAATCGCCGAGCGTTTCTTGGCAGGTTTCCGAGCTAAGCTTGAATTGAATTGAATCTCTTTCACTTGCATATCGAAACTGAAACTGAAAGCTGGCCGAGTTCCCCATCGATTTGGGCATATTCGCGAGTGTGCTCAAGCCCCAGGTATCCCAGACACACCTCTCTCTCTCTTCAGTCTCAGATCATTCAGCCAGCGTCAAGTCTCAATATCAATCTCTATCTCTATCTCATACGAAATGCTATGTATAAAAAAAAATTCAGATATATATTCAGAGGAACAACGTACAGTAAAGCGTACACCGCATGGTACAATACACCTCGAATCCCGCTATATGCTAGTTGCTATGCTATGTTGAGATCTATGTACGAATTCCCGAAACCTCAAATCTGAAACGCATGTCGAGAGCTCGCAACTTCATCGGTCAAATCTCTCCCCCACATATCCATGGATCACATATACAAAATAATATATATTTATCCATTTAAATGGCAATTCAATATATATATATCTGAACCTAATTGAATATCCTTCTTTCCCTCGCAGCGTGATGAAGTATTTTTGAATTTAGTCCTCGAATATATACCAGAAACTGTATACAAAGTGGCTCGCCAATATGCCAAAACCAAGCAAACGATACCAATCAACTTTATTCGGGTAAGTTCTCAACTCTCTCTCTTGGATAACGATTACTGACCGTTGGTATTCGATATTTTTAGCTCTACATGTACCAACTATTCAGGAGTCTGGCCTACATCCACTCGCTGGGCATTTGCCATCGTGATATCAAGCCGCAGAATCTTCTGCTCGATCCGGAGACGGCTGTGCTGAAGCTATGTGACTTTGGCAGCGCCAAGCAGCTGCTGCACGGCGAGCCGAATGTATCGTACATTTGTTCCCGGTATTATCGTGCCCCCGAGCTCATCTTTGGCGCCATCAATTATACAACAAAGATCGGTAGGTTCCTACACTACACTCTCTTTAATTTAATACTTACTCTCTTCGACGACAGTATGCTCTTTAAGATGCGTAACGCTTGGGAAATTTCGAAGTTTAACAACTTATTCGCACTAAGAATTGAATACAAAAATATATAATGAGGGGTTTTAGCGGAGCTTGAGGTCTGGTTTGGTTTAATTTCAATATATTCACATCATTTTATATAGAAAGGTTGGAAACCAAAACAGCCTACGATCGACCGTCTCATATTAGTGCCTATTTAAGCATCCGAGGGTCCGGAATTTAAACTTGGGAATTATTGCGTATCCAATAGAAAATATTTTGACTTGTGAAAGGTTTAGAGGGAGGGAAACCCTTTTTTTTTGTCTTCTAATAACAAATGTAGGTCGCTAAAACATAAAATAATAAGAAAATGGTATTATTTATGTGCGTTACGCATCTTGGAGCCGTATATGGTCTTTGCTCAATCTCTGTAAATTTCGCATTTAACCATTAATCGATCTTTTACAGATGTGTGGAGTGCCGGTTGCGTGTTGGCCGAACTGCTGCTGGGCCAGCCCATCTTCCCTGGCGATTCCGGTGTCGATCAGCTAGTTGAGGTCATCAAGGTCCTGGGCACACCGACAAGAGAACAGATTCGCGAAATGAATCCAAACTATACGGAATTCAAGTTTCCACAAATTAAGAGTCATCCATGGCAGAAAGTAAGTGGCACAGCGCCGAATAATTATAATATCTATCTATATATGTCTAGGATACCCGTATCGTTCATGTCCTTCGGTCGATTCTCCTTCACTCGTCTCTCCAGGGAAAGTCAGCAGTCGCCCCTCGCCTTTACCCATTATTTACCCACTGCCCCACACACTTTCTGTTTCTTCCTCCTTTTTTCAAAAAGTGTTTTTTTTAACCAAAAAAATCTGTGTTGTGTATATAAAAACTCGTTGCAGTCACTACTCGAACGCACCCAATTTCCAAATGCCCTAAACCAGAAACAACGATTGAGAGTAAGCCAAGAAACGAATTCGAAAAACGATAAAAGCATTTAAGGAAAATTATTTGTCAAAAATCATTATTCAAAAATTTATTTGCTGCTGATAAAAGCCATTAATGCCATAATGCTCTAAGCGGATAACCCACAAAATCAGGGGTCCATTGGGTGTTCTTCATCCTAGATAGTTTCATAATGCGGCTATGACACGGAATTACAATTTTTTGTGTTATCATTAATTAAAGGTTTTATTAGAACTTTGAAAGCAACAACTATATGTGTTGTTTAAATTATTTTTTTAATTTTAAAGCATTAAAAGTGTCATTTTTTAGTGCTAGCACTTAGGTAAACCCCAATGGTTTCCTCTAATGGAAACTCAGCATAATACAGTTTTTAAAGCAGTGTCATACCCGTATAAATAATAGAGTAGAGAGGTGTTTCTATCAAAAATAATAAAGAATAGAGTGCAGAGCTGTTTCTATCAAAAATAATTACTCATTTAGTAATAAAAACTTGGTATTATTACGTCTTAATAAAGTGTTATACTACGCTCTTAATTAATGAAGTTTTTAAAGCAGTATCATACCAGTATAAAGAATAAAGTAAAGAGGTGTTTTTATCAAAAATAATAACTCATATTTTTTTAGTAATAACAACTCGGAAGTATTACGTCTTTAAAAAAGTGTTATACGGTCGTAATTAATGATGTTTTTAAAGCAGTGTCATATCTGTATAACGAGTATAAAACGGAGTTTCTTTCGGAAAGTTTAGCTCACTTTTTGGTCTTTTTATTTAGTAATAAAAACTGAATAGTTACGTTTTTAACATAGTGTCATACCCGACTAATTGAAGAAGTTTTTAATACAGTGTCATAACTGTGTATAGAGTATAAAAAGTATAATCATAACTCACTTTCTTGCATCTTTATTTAGTAATGATTTAATTTAGTGTCAAACCCGCTTACTTCATTAGTTAATGCAGTGTCATATCCGTATAAAGAGGGTTATCTATAGCAGCAGCACAACTCACCTATTGACATCTTCAGTTGAGCATTCTTTCCCGTTAAATTTCTTCATTGCCCGCATGGCTTATCATGCCCCGAACAGTTCCATCGCTTCTTCATGGCTTTTGGCTTAATCTTGCTCAGCTTTCGCCAAGTCTTCCCAGCTGTACAGGTGGTGCTCTACATTGGTTATTTTATATTGATTTGGAGTTGAATTTGAATTGATTTGTTTTGGTTTCTTGCCCTACTTTTGCCCAACTTTTGCCTACTTGCCTCAGTATCAGGGATCCTTTCCGACCCCTTGCCATGTATGTCTCTGTATTGCTTTCCTTTGTGCTCTATTTTCGTGTCCTGTCCAAAAATGCCTTTGATGATAATGATTACGATTACAATTGCGTTACGCCCCCCGCCCAGTTGTCCCGCTGTCCATGTTCTGTCCCTCTGTCCTGCAACAAGATGCTCCTCCCAAGGACGATTGCCATATACATAGATGCACAGCCACTGATCGATCTTCTTGTTCCCTCCCCGCAGGTTTTCCGTATACGCACTCCTACAGAAGCTATCAACTTGGTGTCCCTGCTGCTCGAGTACACGCCCAGCGCCCGGATTACACCGCTCAAGGCCTGTGCACATCCGTTCTTCGACGAGCTGCGCATGGAGGGCAACCACACCTTGCCCAATGGTCGCGAAATGCCGCCACTGTTTAACTTCACAGAGCATGGTGAGTCCTCGATCTTGCGTCCTTCCTCAGCCTCTTGTTTATATCTAATGTTTCGCCTCCATCTCCCACTTCACAGAGCTCTCGATACAGCCCAGCTTAGTGCCACAGCTGTTGCCCAAGCATCTTCAGAACGCAACAAGCTCTGGCGGCAACCGAACAGCGGCCGGCGCAGCACCCTCTGCTGCGGCCAGCGGCTCTACCAGCGTCTCGTCAACGGGCAGTGGCGCTTCGGCGGAAGGATCTGGCCAAAACCAGTCGCAGCAGACACCAGCAGCTGCAGCAGTTGCTGGCACGGCAGGATCGGGTTCGGGTGCAGCAGGAGCAGCAGCAGTCGGCGGAGGAGCGAGTGCCGGCGGACCCGGAAACGGTTCCGGCAACAATAGCAGCAGCGGCGGCGGCGGAGCATCAGGTGCGCCGTCTGCCGTGACAGCTGCAGCAACTGCGCAGCAGTCTAATGCCGCCACTGCCGGCGGAGCTGGTGGTGGTGGAGGCGGCGGTGCGGCGGGCTCTGCTGCTACAGCCACGACCAATGCCGGTGGCGCCAACGTAACAGGTGAGTAGGCGGTTGGCCAGCCAGCGGTTTCCTTTCCTCCCCATCCACCTCCAAATGTGCACCAAATCCGTATTATCATCCTTAGTCCCAGCCTCATTCTCAGCCTCATCCGCAGCATCATCCTAATCCGTACACAGGCGTTATATCAGTATCGTATCCTAAAGAGTATGAATTGCCTTAATGTTGAATCATAACCTTAAAGAGAAATGTTAAGAAATGTTATGAAATGAAGAAATATCCTTAGGGTTACTTATTTTCTGTAGAACTTCGACACCGCCATAGTTTCAGGATCATTTTATAAAAAAAGAAAACATTAGCATCGTACTTTCATTCGTTTCCAATCTGAATTCATAGAAATATTTAGTTAAGAGCCATGGTTAAGATACCGCTGCTCTTTTCGTTGTTTTTTTTGAGGGGGGCAAGTCGTCGCTTGCTTTCATGGATTCGTGAAACTTTACATAAACAATGTTGCGATCTCGTCATTGTTTATCTAACAGCGCAGTTGCTCTTCCCGGTATATACCGTGCCCACCTCTCTTTTCAATGATAGGATTCTGAATGGAAGATTAAATAGATTAAGGAATATTATAAATTGAATATACACTTTAAGCTGCCTTTACGATACGATATTTTAGCCAAATATACGCCCCTGTCGCCCTCATCCAGTCAACCAACTAACCATCTCATCCCAAGAATCAGTTGGCGCCAATCTTATGATGAAGCGGCCCATTAAGTTGCCGTCACGGCCAAGGTCGTTCTTCCTGCGCAATCAGCTCAAAATATGATATGAACCGAATCAAAAGCCCGTCATTCCCATACCCATCCACATCCACATTTGCCCAGCACCAAGCACCCATTCCTCGAACCGAGCCAACCCAGGGAAAGGGATAGGAATAGAGAGAGAGAGAAAGAGAGAGAGAACCGTGCTACAGAGCAGTGTGAGAGGGAGTTGAGTTGCTACTAAAGTCTGGAAATTAAAGAATCGCAAGAAGAATAACCGCAAGAATCTCTCAAGAACCAAACACCTCAAGAATCTCCAGGAGAATTCTAGACCCAAGGAACAAATCCAAAACAAATTCACGTTAATCTGTTCTTATTTTGGCACATAAGTCCGTTTGCTTTTCCCAACAGTAAAGTTTGAAAAAATAAAAAAATAGCATTAATTAACAATTCAAGGGATGATGTCTGTAACTTAATCAGAAAAGCTTAGTAACGAAAAGAGATTCAAACGAAGTTCTTAAAACAAAAAACAAAAAGTTGGTGTTCTCTCAGATAGGAAATCAATTTTTCAAGGTTAAGGCTATAGATAAGCTCTCCATGGGCTGGTAACTCTACAGATAAACTTTCCATGGGCTTGGTCACTCTATAGATACACTTTCCATGGGCTGGTCACTCTAAAAGGGCCCTTCCAAGGGTTGGTCACTCCATGCACAGCGATATCAGCGAAACCTTTAAGAAATTGTGCCTTCAAATGCATTTTCTTTTTTTGTTACTTGTTTTTGTAGCCATTTTTTGTGGGGGGGGAGGTTGGTTATGCCCCTGCGCCCTCAGCTTTTTATGTGTTAGTCTGTCCCCCACACCACAGTTATCGTTATCGATAACAAGCCGCCACCTGCTTTCATTATAATTCATTTTAAGCCAAACTTGATTTTCTTTATTTATTTAGTAGTGACGCTAATTTTAATTTGCTTTTCTTTTGTTTTCTTAATTTTTTATTTACAGATTCATAGGGGCAATATTAACATACAAACACACACACACACACACACACACACACACACTAATATGTATATATATATATCCACGTATATATATATATTTATGGTAATAAAGAGCAACAAGCATATATTTAGAAACCAAAACGGAAAATGCTAAGCCAGCAGCAGCAGCAACAAGAAAGCAACAATACTAAATAAAAGAAAACAAAAGGATATACCACAACCTACATACAGCATATACACACAATAATTAATAAACTTAATTAATTAATGCAACTGATGAGAAAAACGAACAGCAACAAAACCACAAACAAATAAACAGAAAAGCAAAAGCAGAAGCATAAATGAGCGCAGCAGCAGCACAAGCGGCAAGCGGAAAGCAGAAACCGATGATGCGGCAGAAGTAAAAGTAAAAGTAGAAGTAGTACAGATGCAGAAGCAAAGGCAAACGCAAACAAAATATAATAAAAAAGCAACAAACACATTTTACTTAGGTAAAATTAAATTTATTTTAAATCTAAAATAAAACTAATAAGCATAACATTGATAAACGTAATAATCGTAAATAATAAATAAATAAAAAAAAAAACGAAAAAACCAACACACATAAAGTTATACATAATAGTAAAGCGCTGATCGATTGTCATTTTAATTAATATATATATATATATAAATATATATATATTATATATTGTGTATTCTCCCTCCTACTTCCTTCTCGCTCTCCCTCTCACTTAGTCTCGCTATATATTATTTATATTTCCGTTTCCATAACTATTTCTCTTTTTCTACATCTATCTGTGTGTATTCATATTACTATTATTATTTTCTGACGAAGTACGAAGCCTAAATGAATAATTGTAATTGTATATTGAACAGAGTCAGAGTCATGGCATATATTTTTATTTTTACCACCTTGTTTTTAGTGTGTTTTTTTAACTGTTAAGGAGACGGCGTATTTAATTAATTACTAATACCAACTGAAAGCTAACTGAATAACTGAGAGAGAGTTTTGTGTAGTAACAATTAAGATTCAACTCCAATGATGAATGATGAGCGAAATCCAATAGCCACATGTCTAAATAATTATATAAATACAAATGCTTAACCTTAAATACAAAGCAAGAGTACATTGTGAGGAAACAGAGTTCGAGGCGGAGGAGGAACGCGAACATAAACATAAACATAAACGTAAACGTAATGATAAAGATAAATATAAAGTTAATGAGGAAAGGGAGGGAAGGTTCAGGAGGATGCTAAAGCCTTACCTTACAGAATGAAAGCAAGCAAGCAAGAAAGAGAGAGAGAGAGAGTAAGAAACAAAAACAAAAGCAGAAACCGAAGCTGAAGCTGAAGCCGAGAGCATAAAGTTAATGTTATGTTAAAGCCTAAATTTAATGCAAAATGATTACAACAAAACAAAAGAGGAAAACAAACAAAAAAGAAAAATACAAAAAAAAAAACAAAAAACAAAAGAACAAGAAACAACAAAAAGCGAAACTGTTTAAACTATTCATATATATATATATTATAATATATACATAATCTTTATATAAATATAAAAACAAAAAACAACAATTTTTTTTTTTGCAAAACACGCATTATGTATACATACATATATTAATAAATAAATTATTTTTATTTTTATTAAATAATTATTATTATTATTTTGTAATAAATAAAAGCAATTAATTGATGACAAACAATATACACTGAGAGAAAAGCATCCAGAACGAAAAGAAAATGAAGAGAGAGAGCGCGTGCGTGGAAATCGTTATTTAATCGACACAATAATCGCCTTTTATCGATTATTATTGATGTAAACAAGAAAAACACGTACATTAAATATGGTTTTTTTTTTGTTTTTTTTTTTTTTGCATCAAAATATATATGTACAGATATCTAACCGAAAGATGTATGTATTATTATTTAGCCAGTAGTCGAGAAACAAGAGTTATAGTCGAGATTTGCACGTTATAGAACAGATACAGAGTACTACAGAGTTTACTGGGTTCAGTTAGCAGATATCAGATAGCAGGGACGATAAACGATGACGATAGACGATAGCTGGCATCTGAGAATCGACGGTTTAGTTGCAATATGTAGATAAGGTCCAAAATTAATTAGTATTGCATAGTCAGTGTCGCCTTTTCTTCCCACCCCTCTTTATCCACTCCCCTATTTACCCCCCTCTCCCCCCAGAGCTGCTAAATATTACTACACTTACTTTCGTCAGAATATATATTATGGTTAGCAGAAATGTAAAAAAGAAAAAAGCAAAACAAATTATTGAAGAAATAAAAATAAAAAAAGAAATGATTGCATTAGCGTAAGCGAGATGGAAGATGACGATGATGATAAAAAATTATGGATTACAAATTAGATGGAGAAGTGAGCGAAAAAACTTATATATTTATTTCTATAGTTTATTATAATCGAAACCTTAAACTAATTTTTATGCTAATTATAAAAGATTAATGGACACACACACACACACGCAGAAGAAAATACATTTTTCCTAGTAATTTAGGCACACACACACACACACACACACACACAAAGAAACAAAATATTACAAAAAAAAAACAAAAAAAAGAAACAAAAAGAAAAAAAACCAACAACCAAGCGTACTAAATAAAGAGGAAAAAAGAACAAGAAATTCTACACATTTACCTTATTTTTAAATTTGCTAATTACAAGTAAAAAGAATAAAAGAAACAAAAATAACGAAAGAAGCGAAAAGAAAAGTTATACTAAACACACCAACACACACGTACACTGTACACGTACACGTACATACGCATACTCTGACAATTGTATATGTAATGCTGTAATAATCATGATAATATATAGAATCGTTGATGATAATGATGAGCAAAGAAGCCGTAATGATAATGATAATAAATGACTACAACAACAAGATACAACAAATAAAAAGAGAAACAAATACAATATTTAAACGAAAGTAAAATCTTTCTGTTGCCTTTCCTTTATCTCACGTAGCCACTGTACTTGTAACTATATAATTTTGTTCAGTGTGAACTCTCTATTTACTTTACATTTTTTGAGTTTTACGTTGGGCTTGGCGGCATCACTTTCTCTCTCCTAACCATCCATCGATAGCAGCTCCGATACACCTAGAGATACCGATAACGATAACAATGCGGATGTTGTCCTGATCCACACTGTATGCATGCTAGAAGAACACCACCGTTATTGCGCCCGCTCTATATCAATCAATCTCTTTCCGTTATGCGTCATTCTTTCCACAAAAAGACTGGCCACACTCCTAGTGGAGCCTCGAAGAACTGATTTCTCTTTGGCGGTATGAGCTATATAATCGGGAGAGCTACAGAAAAAACATTGTAGATAGTAAATTTCGATTTAAAACTGAATTTGGTACCTCGAAAATTTAATAGCATACTTTTAGACACTTTTCTTTGAATTTTAAGGACCGTGTAGGCGTCTGTTTTTGAGTGTTCTTTTCGCGATTTTTTTTAACAAGGAATATGAGTACTATGAATGCAATTTTATTAGTTACAAGGTATTTTTTCGTAAATTAAAAATCACCTAATTAACTTATCGAACAATCCCTTTACTTAATATAAAATAAATTATGATTAACTTAAGATGTAAAAAATCCAAATTTTGACAACTGTTCGAGTGCGAAATAGAAATAAACTTTACTCCAAGCTCTGGGGGAATAACACCACCAATAGTACAGAGATTTTAATTAAAATCATTGGATAATTGATAGAAATTGGGTTCTTAGGTAGTAATAGTTAGGCTTTACGCATTTGCCATAAAAAGTGATGGGTTCAATTCCTGTGAGGGTGGAAATCAAGCAATTTCCGCCCTGGGTAAGTCTGATCTAAGGGCTGGAGCATTACACACTTAAATTTCCCTTGGTTTCGAGCTCCTTACACTCTTCTCTACCCCACAAAAAAATAAATGAAAAGAAATACGCTCTCGAGTACGAAATGCAATCTACATTTGTCTTGTCCGCAGGCTCGCAATCGAACAGCGCCTTGAATAGCAGCGGAAACGGAAGTCGGGGCAGCGGCGGCAGCGGCAGCGGCAATGGAGATGCAGCCGGATCTGGACCGGGATCGGGATCGGGTGGTGGCAACGATAACGATGCCGGCGATAGCGGAGCAGCAGGATCGGCAGGAACCGGTTCAGGAGCAGGAGCAGGAGCAGAGACCGAGGCAGCGGCGTCCGGTTAGCGTGATTGTAGCGCTTTGTTAATGTAATGTTATTCGCAAGATTTTCGCTATTTTCCCGGGAAAACACACACTCACACACAGACAAGCTAAACACTCGACCCAAAACACAAGCCAACCACATGGAATACAAGCCAGGCATTACCTTAGAAGAGCCAGGAAAAGTGGCAAGAAATATGGAAATCCCCCTCACTCACACACACACACACACACACACACACACACACACACAACCCACACCAATACACATGTATGTATGTATATCTAGCTATATGCATTGAGCGCAAGCAAATATTTAGCGTAAAAACAAAAAAAAAAAGAAAGGAAAAAGAAAAAGGAAGAAAAAAAAACAAAAGAAAAATCATCTTTAAACTATGCATAACTAATAATTAAAATAATCTTGTATTATTGAAAAAGAACTCCCAGAATATCTAATAATTTATATATGAGCAGCTAGAAGAAGGCAAGGAACATGTTGAAACAAATACCCAAAAATATCCAGTCCCCAAATCCCATTTCTCCCATCTATGCCCCAAGGAAAATTATAGTAAATAATATTAAAGAAAATAGCTCGCGACACGTAACTAAATCGTAAGAACGTAACATAAAACCGACAAAGCTAAATCGAGAGAATTACTTAGTGAAATAAATCAAAATTTTTTGTCCCATTTAACGTTTATATATAATGCATATATGCGGTTATACAAGTAACGTTTACGATCACAGCAGTTAGCAATCCATAGTAAAGGTAAATGGCAAAAAGTATAAGACGAGATCGAGTGGAACAACTAGAGGAAAACATACAAACAAAACAAAGTAAAGAAAGTAAAGAAAGGGAAAACATTGAAAGGAAAACGAAACCGTTTACTAAACTCGCGCAAGTGCATCTATACAAATACGATATAGTTATTATATAAACATAGTTATATATACGAGATATTAAACATTCGTAATCCTAGTAGCAACCCGACCGAACTCGATAACAAGAAACCGAAACAAATAAATAAGAAGCCTAGGTAAACCCCAATCTCAACGTACGAGTAACGAGTAACGAGTAAAGATGAAAGAGTAACGAGTAACGAGTAACGAGTATAGCAACATTTTTGGTGGCCTGTTCTTAAGCCAAGTTTAGCATTAACTACGATTATCTAGGAAGCGAACGATCGTCAAATGCAATATACACTATATATATACAATAATAAAAACAAAAGAAACCAAGCATAAAGGATACAAAGGATCATGGATATACATAATAAACACGTAAATGCAAATGCAAAAATGAATGAAAGACGGAAAGAGCATAAATGAATGAATGAGGAAAACGCTTTTAGCGCGCGACGCCACCCATAATCTTAAATTAAACAATTAACAAACGGAGAGCCGGGCCGGATTCTTGATATATTATGTAAAACTAATCGACAAACAAACCATTTAGCTGCAATTGAAAATCTAAACTAATTTAATACAAATTGAATTAAAAATACAACAGAGGACAATGACGATGACGATGACGATGATGATGATGATGATTGTTTAGAATTAAGGCATTAGATCAACAGGACACTCCTCCAATCGCAACTACTATGTACTACTCCTCGGTTCGATTGGTTCTACCCAACTCCCCCTGTAACTCTACTTTGGAACCCAGTTAAACTGCTTGAATCTCGAATTATTTCCCAGCACATTTCCGCTATAGAAACCTATAGGAGCGCTTGAGCAACTAAGAAAAACAAAAAGAATTGAGAGTGAAGCAAGTCTATTTGTATGTATTTCCATAGAACTCGAACTCGAACTCCTTGAATATTGATTATATGAGAACAAACATACAAGTATATATTTTTTTTTTTTACTAAAAACTAAATGATACATTTATACAATTAATGAACGTTGAGTTTTGTGGCATCAAAACTATTTAAATCTTAACTACATATATACTAACTATGTACACAGCAAGGATACACAAGGACACACACTCGTACATCCACACGCACATACTTACGACTATGATTTCGATTCCAAAATATATAAAAGAAACACACACAAAAAAAAAAACATAAAAATTTATATTAAAAACAAAAAAAAAAAAATACACAAGAAGAAAATACAAGAAAATTCGGAAATTGAGCAGACACAGCGAGAGACAAGCCCCAGAAACATTTTAGTAAATAATCTAAGTAAATCAGAAATTATATAAATCCCACAAACACACACAGTTTGATTTGTTCGATTTTGAAGCTGGCAAAAGAAATAGAAACCACAGGAAACGGAAATGAAATCTAATATATATATACAAACACACACACACACACACTCACATATATATGCATAGAAGAAACATACATATATACTTATATATATATATATGAAGAACAAATTTCAGCGTTTCGCTTAAATTACGAGGCAAACTTACCCCCTTTCCCTTAAACAGAACAGGAGAAAACCAAAATCAAGCCCAACTTAAACTTAATTAACAACAACAATACAAACCTAAACAAATTGCAAATAAAAAAAAACAAAAGAAAACAAAAAACGAGGGAAACCGTACAGTTTTGACAGAGGAAATGCTAGCGATAACTATAATGAAACAACAAAAACAAAAACAACAACAACACGAGACAAAATGCGTAAAGAAAAACAACATTAATTTAAAAACAATAAAAATTACAAACCAAAAAATATACACAACAAATGCGCTTTGCTTTATTTTGAAGGGCGAGGGCGGGGTCCAAGGATATCTCAAGGTTTGTCCTTAGATTAAGTTATCAATTAATGCTGTTAAGCTTTTGCTTTTGAATAAATATTTATACTACTTTATTTTGTAATCAATATTGATTCGAAGAGAGCTCTAGAAATTCTCAAGTATGAATTCTGGCACACGCTCGCTGAGCATCGATCGCAGCAAAATCACCCCTGATGATATCGAACTGGTTATCGATCGAAAAGTATCGGGGCGCAAAATGAGCAAGACGAACCACGATTTTCTTAGATGAAATTAAGCCAACATGACCCCGAGTTGGCTTAACCTTAAATTATTTTGTAATCTTTATAGAACTCCCATTATTAAAGCGTTACAATCAGGACAACTAACTATATAATGCATGCATCCATATTAAGCTGCATGTTTTTCCTTTCATTATGCAAAATTGCGTCTGTAAAATCTGAACTAAAATAAAACTAAACATATCCCTGAACAATGCAATAAATATAGGACTTTTTTTCAATATGAAATTTTGTAATGTGAAGTTTAGGATATATTTTATATATATTTCGATATATTTATGGAGCTCTTATCTTCTTCCCTTCGAGGAGAGAGTCGCCTCCTAGTTCTTTTAAATTTATTAAAAAAAAAAAACTAAAATTAATCATTACAGATAAATGTTAGAAATCTAATTAAGTGCGACGCCTTTTGCTGAGGCTAAGATCGGTGGCACCCGCCTCCGACTTGAGGCGTCGCTTGCTGCTCCTGCTGGTGGTCAGCTTCGGCACAACGGCTCCAGCCGAGCTGGCAATCATCCTTGACTCCGGAACGGAGACTAGTCCGGAGCCTGGCAGGGAATGGGCAAGGGTATGGCTATGCGAATGGTTCGCGGGCAATGGCGAATCGTGGTGGTGCTCGGTCTTGACTTGCGCACCCGGAGCTATCATGAGCAGATCATTGCCTCCTCCATTTCGATGTCCGACTGCTGCTCCGCCTACTCCGAGACCGCCCTGCTGTCCGTCCGTTCGCTCGCACTTGATGTGCCGCACGGACGAGATGTCCGGCTGCTCCAGGTCGGAGTCCGCGTGACCGTTCACCGTGCGATTGTCGTTGTTATTGGTCTCGGGACCAGCGCCGGGATATGCCGGATGGGCCGGCACCTGACGCTGCTGCCACTCGAGGATGCCGGTCAGCAGCCTGATGTACTTGATGGCCGAGCGCAGGATCTCGTTCTTTGACAGCTTCTTGTCCGGCGGATGTGTGGGCACCAGCTTACGCAGCTCCGCAAAGGCGCCGGACACGTTCTGCTGTCGCCATCGCTCCCGGGTGTTGGTGAACACCTTGCGAACACCTCCGACTACATGTCCACCTGTACTGCTTCCACCTCCAGTGCCGCCTCCGCTTCCGCCTCCTGCGGTTCCGCCGGATGCGGTGCATCCAGAACTGCCGGAGCTGGGCGGCGCCGTGAGCAGTCCGTTGCGGGAGTGACTGCGCGGCGAGCTGGACAGCGATCGATTGGCTGCGATTGGGATTTTTCAGTTAATATAAATATCAAAAAAGTAAACCCCGAAAAGTGGCCCACATTTTGAATACTTTTGGCTGACTAGCTAAGGTTTTTTCTTTTAATAATGTCTAAAAGAATATTTTCCATTTATGGCAGATATTCTTTTTATTTCCGGAATAGAAAATGCCTTAGAGTATCCCTAAGCAAAGTAGCCATGGTTCTGAAGTCAGTTTGTTTGAATAAACAAGTAACAACTAACGATAACGAGTTAATTCTTCTTTAATTAATTTAATACACCTTCGTTTGCTTTTCAAATCAATGTACTAGTTAATATATGTTTTGATATGTTTTCTACAACCTATATGGCACTCAAACAAACTCTACTGCTGACTCGGCAGTAGTTACTTGACACACGTTACTCGGTACTCGGTACTCGTTACTCTTTCAAACTAAACTCTGAAGTTTTTTCTCAACCTAACGAGTAAATGGACTACATTACGTTGGGCTTTATTTGCGTGCAATATAAAGGCTGGTCTGGCCAGTCGGATAAAGCCAGTGGTGTGTTTGGATTTCTTAATTGATGGTTGAAGGAATTAGATGGTCCTTTTGTTACAAAGTGTTCAGTAGTTCGTCCTATATTATAGTATTTATCCTGCTTTTGGCGTCCACAATATGATGACCACAGAAAACGCATCGAATCACTTCAACATAACTTTTTACTTTTCGCTCTACGTCCTTTTAACTGGAATGCAGGCCAAAGGTTACCATCCTATACTATGTAGTAGACTTTTAATTAATTTACCTTCCTTAGATAGCCGTAGAAATATGCTTGGTATTAGCTCCATCTATAACCTAGTCCGTGGTGACGTGGAGAGTAAGGACCTTGATAGCTCAACTTAATTTTCAAGTATCTTGTAGAAATACTTGATCCTATTAAGGCATTTTAGAGCATCGCATTCAAGCACACATTTCCTCGAATTCCTCCTATCGCCTATCGCGCCTACTAACACCTAATCTTAACAAGCACGTGCTTGGTGTCGCAAGGGCCATTTGAATGTACTGATCGTAGTGCATCAACGCCAATTAATGATTCCAGAATCAAGATTCCTTCAGATAAGAAACTTAATTAAAAGAGAAAACCCACAAGTTCCTGCGAACTTGGAATCTCGTCTCACTGTAGTTTGTATAAAATAGAAAAGAGAGAAAAGTCTACCTAAGTTGTATAATCAAAATCGCGAGAAAGTTACCAAGCAAACAATGTAAAAAAGCAAGTCTAATATGCTCTATAAATTGCAGGCAAATCTATGAAATATTTTATCAAAAATTATACAAATTATAGCAAACTTTTGAACACTATTCTCATTGATTTCAAATCGCCAATAAACTTTCAAACACCACTTTAATCCTAAGCTGTAGGTTCATTAATTTGGAACCTTATATCCTTAATCCTTACCATCCGCCTGGTTGCCATTGAGAACGATATAGTCCCGCAGATCCTCCTCGTCCTCCTCGGTGTCGTTCAGTGAGAAGTCAGAGAGTTCCGCATCGCCGTCGCCATCGCCATCAGAGACGGACTCCGTCTTGGGCTGCAGATGGGGCGTGGCATGGCGCAGCAGGGCGGGCGGAGCAGTTCGTCCCGAATCCCGCATGGCAGCTCCACTTCCGTTTCCGGACCGCGGCGAACTATTGGCCTCGTCCCGACGCCCGCTGCTGTGTCCGGATGATCCGCTGGAAGCCGTGCTCCTTTCATCGGCATTGTCCGCTCCATTCGAGCTGCTGGGTAGCCAGGCCATCTCTCTGTGCTGATGCTGACTGATGCTGCTGGACAGGATGCGAGCAAGCTAACGTGTGTGTTGCCCTCAAAGGGCAGCAGCCAAGTGAGCAGCATCCGAGCTGAGCTGTGAGTCGGTGGGTTCGCTGATTGTGTTATATGTAGCTGGCAATCAACCCTCCGCGCCGTGGCAGAGGGCGGGACCAAGGCCGATGGCGAAGCATCCCCGGACAAGGCATACACACAAAGGGGCGGAGGCTCGGGCGTTGGCTTTCACGATGGCGATGCTAGCTGTCGCAGTAGTATTAAGTATTATAATAGCAATATAAATAGTAATAAAAATAGTAATATAAATAGCAATATAAATAAAAATAATAAAAAAACAATTAATAATAAACATTTAAAGTAATAAAATATTACTCCTAAGTTCTTAGCTTACTTCAGAGAGAGAGTATACGTTGGAGTACTCGAGGCAGTGTCCTTTAGCCACAAAAGCCACTGACAAAGAAGCCTGCAACATCCGAAACATTAAACTATTGATTATTAATAATTTTAAGAAGAGTTTAAATCAAGAACTTTCCCAATCTAAATGCATTTTTTTAAAGATATAATAAGATAATAATAATAAGTAATATATAATCATAGTGTCTTCTTAAAGAAAACGAATTAAAATTTCTTATGCTGTTCCTTAAACAATGTATAAAATATTTGTATATATTAATAGAATAGTGGGATACTTCATAAGTTTTATAAAACCCTTAAAAAGGTATCTTAAAGTATGCCATGAAATCTTTGAGGTAACAACTTCAGTTTAAATTGGTTTTTTTTTACTATGTAAGTTTTTAAAGTAATTTCTTTAGCATCCTCTAAATTAATTATGTGTTAAATTAAATTTGTCAGCCTTTTAATATTTTTGTTGCCAATTTCCCTTTTCTTTTCTTCAATCAAATTTAATCCTTTTCGTTTACCAGCTTTGGTAATTCTTTTTCTACCATTTAAAGATGTTAATCTCGAGGCGAGGACGCGAAACTTAACCCAGGATTAAGGTTCGATGAAACTTTTCTGTAAAGCGTGGAAATTTCAACGCCTTTTCCTGCGTTTCAAGTTTTACGGAAATTTGCCTTTGCGGATTTTTTCCACGCCGCGGCAGGGAATTAGATAATTATTAGATAATTATCCTTGGCAGGAACCTGGCCAGAAAGCAAATTAGGAGCGGAGTTCGCAGGGTTTAAGGACACTCAGGGCGCAGGCGCCAAGAGGCGGAGCCAAGTCAGCAGATTTCTGGGGGATGTTTTTATTTCCTGGGACAGTTTTCGTGGCTTGCACACATTTATAAATATTTTTAAACTTCCTAGGACATTGTTTACTGCCAGGCAAAAGCCAAAGTTTAGATGTGACAGCGCCAGGAATTCGCCAGACTGCTCCGCTAAGTGTATACTATACAGGTAAGTTTATTATTTCACAATGTTATATAAAACGTTTTGTTGTAACGTCATCAGACAAATATTTATCTTTAGTGACACTTATTTATCCAATTTTAAATTTATTAATAGATGAAAGTGCACGACAGCTTCCATAACTTGCATAAGATACATATAATGTAATGTAATTAAAAAAATAAATAAAAAAATAAAAAAAAAATCGGTTGTAAAGTCTAGGAGTTATAAGGCAATAAAGTAGCAACATGCTTTCCATCTTTCTCGCGGAGGACTCAGGGTTATGGGTTCGAGTCCCGACTGGGCAGCTCTGAGTTAAACTTTTTTCGTATTTGATTTTTATATCCTTATTCTATATATCCTATCTTATATATCCCTAATTTCCTATTTTTAAATTATTTTAAATCCTTTATTTTTAAAGCAAGCTTTTGGGTTTCGGGTTTGTTAGCTTTCTTACTTCTTTTGGATAATAAAATAAACATCTATCATATTTTTATACCCGGTACGCACAGGGTACAAGGGTATTATAGTTTTGTGCCAACAGAGGCAGAAGAAAGTATCTCGACCCTATAAAGTATATATATTCCTTATCCCCATCACCAGGCGAGTCGATTTAGCCACCTCAGAGACTACGAGAACTAGAGCCACAAATTTGATAACAATATTCTCCTTACTAATCATAAAATAAGATATAACTAAGCTATAATTTTGTTTTAAATTAAATAAGATATCGAGTAATTTGACTTTTGATGTTGTTTTTTTTTAAATGTTAGTAAAATCTCGCAATAAACAATAGGTACTTCCTGCAGGTACGTGTTCCTACCCATATTTGTCTTTTGCCCGACATGTGTCAAGCCTTTCGCCAAAGACAAAGTCATTTAATAAGTTTACAATGTGCCTTTAAATTCGCTCACAACGATACCGGGTCGAGCATACTCGTCTGAAGCTTTCTTACTTGGTATTATTAACATTTTATGTTTTAAGTACTTAAGTCTAGGCGACCCCTAGACTATCCTTCAACAATGTTTGTGGGAATATTCACATCGCCTGAGATAGATGTGGAAGGATGGCTTCCTCCACCATTTAAACAACCCACCTGATCAGATCCTACACCGCTCTGGCTCGCAATCCGTATTCATGGGCAGGTCCTGGACATATTGCCGCCCGGAGTGCTGCCCTCGCCTGGGAACTCTGGACTAATCCCAATCTCAGTGCAGGCCGCACTCCTCGCTGAACGGAAAAAAATGAATAAAAACCACCACCCGGAATCCGATTAGCGGCAATCAAATGATATCACTTCGAATCAAAATAGTCCAAAAGTCAGGAGGAAAAGTCAACAGTGGCCGCGGCAGCATCAAAATCAAATTAGCACCAGCTTGGTGGCTAATTCGAAGGCGCTTTATCACCACTTTCCTGGCAGGCGACCCTGGGCGACGACTGACGACTGACTGGGTGGAAGGACACGTGTGTGGCCGGCGGAGATAAGGACCAAACTCCGGCAAACACTCACACGTGACCCTAGCCAAATGGATTTTCACACCCACTCGTCGACGGCAAAGCCGCCAATTAATAAAATTCAATTACTTCCAGCCACCGCAGAGGCTGATGGAAACAGTTGATAAAAAAGAAGTTAACTGCCCCCGAACAGCCTGAAGATGGGGTTGAAGGCCTTCTAAAAAGGCCTATAAATATATAAATCCTATATATTAGCAGTTCAAAACCCACTCCGAATGTTTATTATACCAAATTTGAGTTCAATTTTTGTAAATTCATGATCACAAATCCTTCATAAACTTGTTGTTAAATGTATATTAGTTGTTGAAACATTTGAAAAGATAATACCTTAAAATTACCAATGTATGGAAACTATATTTGTGAGATACGTAAAAATCATAGATTCCCTCCTCCATGTAAATCGATTAAGGCATAAAGAAAGACTGTTAAACACAATATTGGCTTCAAACTAACTTCGTTAAAGTCTTTGAATTTTTCTGAGCCACTCCCTTCTTATTCCAGTCAGTTTTCCCTTCTGCAATCTTGCTTTTTTTAAGAATTGCGCTCTATAATTGGCCTCCTTTTCTCAATGATCTAATTATCCATAGTATAGAGTCTATACTATAGACAATCCTTATCAATATCCCAACTAGAAATCTCCGTACCTTGGTCCCATTTATTAAGAGCGCTGTCAGGAATTAATCCCGTTTTGTTGGTGATCCAAGGAATCTAAGGACAAGCTGAGGCAGAAACTTTGGAAATACGTTTTATTTAATTAGGATTAACTTTAAGTAGCCAGGAATAATCCCTTGACGAATAAATAAATTAATTAATAATTTAAATGTTCCTTTTCAAAAAATAAATGTACGCATTAAAGAAAAATGTATGTCTTCGTTGTAAAGTGGGGCCATATTTTTATTTAAGAATGATAGCTAAGATAATCGACTAATTAAAAAGCATATTATATGTAGTTATCACGAGGTTTTAAATTCTTACGTATAATTATATTAAATAAACTATGATATCCTTTTTTTCCTCAAGTATTTAAGTCGCTAAACAGGCTGGACTCGTTCAAATAATTTCGCAAGGAACCGTTTTAAAGATATTTCCCCGATAGACCGATTTTCGGCTTAACTTTTACTAACCGAAATCTGTTAGTCTAAGAAGTAAAAAGGAAATAGAAGCACCTATCCGACAATATACGGAGATATATAGCAACCATTCTTTAATTTCGACGCAACTGCTAAAGCAGCCGTTTGTGGCATTCACATGTCAACCAATAGTGTAAATGCAACCTTGGAATAACCTACATTCAACATTAAGAATGTGATAATATAATAATAATAATAATAATAATAATAGCATCAACTACAATCTTTAAATTTGTACAGTCTAGTTATTAAATCCAATCAACTTACACCGGAAAATTCAAAGAAAAAATAGAAAATCATGCTATCCATGACTCTAATTTCGAGTTTAAAATCTACTACCAGAATATACCAATTATTTCGATAGTTCCAATAACAGCTATATAAAATTGTAGTCCGATTTGTTACATAAGTTCGAAAGCTGCAAATATATAGAGTCACGTCCACAGCCGTCCTCGCAAATCATAATAAAAAGGGGTAACTAAACTAAAATAATATAAAAACTTTGTCTTTTGCGGTTGTTTCTAAAAAATAAATAAACTCTAATAATAAACATGAGAGTTTTTAACGTTTCTAGGTGTTAAAAATGTTCCTAGAAACATTTCCTTTGCCTTGCGATACAGACACAGTCATTTAGCTAGGCAAATTTGCTTTTAAATACTCTTACAATGATATGTACACCGGGTACCTCATATGCAAGCTTTCTTACTTGCTTAATTAATTTTAACATTGCGAAACATCGAGTGGCGCCACCTGGGTGTCACAGTAAGCGAGCTCGCCACTCGTCATTTAAAAAAAACCGTTAGCGTAATCGATAACCATCGTCAACAGCGGACGGAATCATCAGCTGTCTGAAAGTGAAGTGTCATTGTTATTTCGTACGTGCCGGCACTCACATTCGTTGAAACAGTTGAGTCTGCAACAGAATCCACGCATCTATGCAAGAGCTTTCCATTCAAATGCATTGCGGGCGCCACTAATAGATTGAAGGGCCAGAAGCTGGCACGCAAATAGAGAGAGAGAAAGAGGAACAGCGAGTGCGAGAGCGAAAGCTGACGAGTGACTAATACCGTTATGCCACCGCTGGCCTATATGCAAAAGTTATTGTGAGAAATGCGGCTTGGCGAAAATGCGAATACACGAGAACGCCGCCACAAAAGGCCGTTTAGGCATTGAAAAGCCGCCGCTCACGTGGCTACATGCGTGACTTACCGGGGTACTTACCCCCTTACCCCCTGCTCTACACTTGGCGAGAAAATGTAGAATGCCTCAAAGTTAAAACTAATTTTATTTGTATATATAATAATATATAATTGAAATATTCCAAATAAATCATTGTTTTAGACGAGCTCTTATGATTTAAACAAATACAAAATATTATGTTCGTACGCTGCAGAGCAAGGCTTGTATTTTAAAGTATTAATTTTTTAAGTTTCGATTGGCTTTGGCAATGATTTGGCTTAATTTTTCTAACTGTAGTCAGCCCACACGCACACAAACGCACGGGAACGGCGTGCGTAGGCGAAGAGTCAACGTGCTGCCATAGCTACCCGTCGTCGCCCTTCTCCACTCGGCCAGACACCACCCACAGGGCGGATCACAAGCAGCACACCGCCCACCGAAGGCCATACAGGTGGCGGTGTGTCCTGTCTTGCATTAACCCCAAGACGGTGGCCAGGGGTCTTACTTTACTCGCTGCTTTATTTCCTTAAAGGGCATTATTCTTTGTATTATTATTATCAGTTTATTTTGTTCTGTAAAAGAGAGTTGCCTTTGATCAGCATCAGCAGCCGAGTCTATCTAGACGACTATTGGTACAAGTAACCATCATTTAATGTATTTTGTGGATGGTTTATAACTTTGGAGATGGAAGGAACTTAATGGTTCTATGTGGTTTTGTTTTTGTAGGTACACTCAAAGAATATAAGGTGGCAGAAACAATTTTAGCTAACATTTTAAAACAAGGCAATAGCAAAAAAATATAATATGAGATATATTATAATATAAGAAATTTAATTATATGATATGAAATGATAAATAGAACAATTAATATTAAGACTTTCATGTTTCAAAGAATGTTAATGCCTATAAAAGTAGGAAGAGGGTGATCGAAATGATTAAGCTTTAATTTTTTTGTTTTATATAAAAATATATTTAAAATAAAATATCATTTTGTATTCATTTATGGGGAGAAGATGCGGGATCCTTCAACCAACAACGTTTGATTATATAGGGGGAGAAATTTTGTAAAATCATTAAAAATTTCGTAATTTATGGATGGATAAATTTGGAAAACTTATAATTATCTTACAGGCCTTGCTGTTTTTATAACTAATAAAGAATATATAGTAACGATAGTAATATATAATAAAGAATATATAGTTCCAACAATGCCGTTAATTTGAACCCTTAATTTGTGTACCTTTTCTTTAGCCCAGTTAAGCTCTAGGTAGAAGCCATGCTAAGGGTTAATGCAAGAGTCTTACGATAAACTATGTCATCCGAGTTGTGGCGATAAGCTGGGAATCCCGCTGCCCCCAAGCCCCCACCAAGCTCACGAAGCTGGAGAGCGTCGAGTGAATGAGAACGAAAATGCGAGAATTCCACGTTGCGACTTGCGAATTGCAATTTGTTTGTGGGGAAAACTTGTGGAACTGCTGCCCCGCTTGGCACTCAGTATTCGTGCGAATTTCCATCAAGAAGGTCGTGTAGCGCGCGTTCGTTCGTTGCAAATGTTAAATAAGTGAATTTTACCGAGTGAATTTCATCGAAATACCAAGCTCCGGAGATACTTATATTTTTTTGTGGTATTTATTTCATTGGTGCAGCCAGAAAGTGAACAACTACCTACTTTCTACAGAGAGAGAGGTATAGATAGAGTGCATATTCCAGCAGATATTCATCATTATTAATCGCCGGACATTCCGGAACCAATAAGCACTCAAGAGTGCCAGCGGCGACACTGGCGACGGGAGAGAGCAAGTAAGTGAGCAAGTGAGTGGAATTGTCACGTTGTGGCAATAAATGAGAGGCGAACGAGAGCCGAACCATTATCATATTGCAAAAAAGCAAAACAACTCTTGGCTTGGGCCTTGCAACTTACATAAACCCCACAGCGCTCGTAACGAGTCTACTATATAGTGTTTATTAATAAGTGCCGTGTCGGGCCAGAGCGGGACGCCGACAATGGGCGGGAATTGTTGTCGGCATCGGAATTGGCAAATACAAATAACAGTATCGCTCGCAGCTCAACTGCACGTTGCAAAGGCAACAAAATAAAAAAATAAAATAGAAAAAGAAAAACAGCAAAGTAATCGCAGCGTAAACAAAAGCTCTGCTCGGCATATGTACCTGACCCTTGCTAAATTCTCAGCGATTGTCTGAGCTAAGCAACCGCAAAGCAATCAGTTACACCTTGTTAGCTTAATATTACGCATACGTAGCGTGGTCCCTGCAGGATGGTACACACCTATCAAGCCCTATTGCCTTGGCGTTCATCGATACTTTCCATAGAACTTTTCGTGATTTCAAGAACATAATTAAGACATAATTAGTGGACTAACCTCTCGCTTATCTTTAAATCCTTACTAGTTTATATTTCTCCCTGAAAATAACCACAAAGCTGAACTGTATAAGCTCTATCCGTACTGTACTTAGAATATTTATCAGGTTTCTGCTGGATATATTACTCATACGACGCATAGTACCAGTGGGTAACATTTCTATTTATAGAAACACACACCCACTTTTCATTTGCTTTCTATTTTTATTTTTTTACGAGAATATCTGTGATTTGAATGGGAATTTGGTGCTTGAAGTAGAACCTATCAAGACTATAGATTTTAGTGGTGCCCACACGCATACATTGACACGTTAAAATAGAATTTGTGTGAGTAAGAACGTGTCCTGTCCTTGCTGACGGTGTGAGCAGAGCTCGGGCAGCGAAACTATCTGTAAGGCACCACTGCAATAGATAAATATAATTAGATAATTATCTACGATTTTTGAGTCTTAAAGGGACGCGTTCTTTTAGTTTCTGATTACATTAGAAGGGCTATGACTAACCATGATTGTTATTATTTTTGTATATTCTTCATATACTTGATTAGTGCATTAATTGATAAGTTCCAAACTTGTAACGTTAGAATAACAATTTGTATAATCAATACAAAGACAAATTGTTTATTTTTTATTATTCTTTGATCAAATTATTTATTTTCCATAAACTATAAGCAAATATAACTTTAATTTTATTATCTTTCGTGTTGAATTTGCAAGCCACTTTAAGTTGAAATATACCCAGAAATCCCTTTCAGTTCAGCAAGCCCCACTCGATATCCACCATCTGTCGTAGTATGCCCTCAATTTGATTCCACAAATAGACCACAAACAGCAGCAGTTCTAACTATTCTTTTTTGTTCAACAATATGAATGCCTTCTGCCCGAAGTGCCTGTGAGCTGTGTCCTGAATCCCGCGCTGAATTAGCTAACAGCGCCGATATCGTGACGCACGAAACTATGTAATCCTGCCATGAAATCCTTTAGTCAGGCTTCCTGAAGTCCGCTGACGTATGCAAGCGATAATTGGTTAATTTTTTGTTATCAAGGAGATTATACTAACGAAACTGAGGGCTTGAGTTTGGTTTTTTAAACGTCGTTAAAGGGTGATTATACCCAGTACCCATGGGGTACGATGGTATAATGGCTTTGTGCCAGCCGAGAATGTATGTAAGATGAAGAAGCATCTCAACACTATAAAGTATTCTTGATCAGCATCACCAGGCGAGTCGATTTAGCCGTGTCCGTCTGTCCGTTCGTGCGTCCGTCCGAGTGAAAAAATATCTCAAAGACTATAAGAGCTAGAGTTGCAAAATTTGATGACAATATTCATAACGTTTGCTCATATCTTTTCCGCCCTCACAAATCGTGTAAAAGCTACAAGCTAAAGCTATAATAATACATATAAATACATATTGACTTACTTTGCACTTTTGCGGCCGTGTTCTAAAAATTTAAATAAAATCTGATAAAAAACATGGAAGTTATTAAGGTTTCTTGATTCGTGTTGGCAACAGAAATTACTGTGGACTTGATATCACTTAAAATCTAGTCTCAAAGGAATGCTTCAAATGTAAAACGTAATAAAATGTGCAATACATTCAGAATTTTGTCCATTTAATTGATTTGAAATCAGCATTTATTTGGCTCAATATTATGTAATGACTTTGCCCAGTCAAGGAACAACTTACTTATGAATAACTCCCTATATAACATGTACATATAATGTGTTTGAACCTCCTGCTTACCTTTCAAGTTATTTTTTCCGAGTAAATCATGAGCTCACTTCGCTTTCCTGGGGTCTTGCGATATTACTGAATCGAGTCTTTAATATCTGAATATTATGTAATGCTACTTTTGTATTTTTATTGTTTTTTATTATTCCTTTTTTTTATATAAACAGTTACATAATCCCCGACTCGGCTTCTTTTAAAATACACGTAATTATTGGGGGTACGAAATATGAGATGCTTGCTTGGCGAATAAAAAAAAAATATTCCTGGTCAGCGAATTTAACCAGAAGTCACTATACTGTTGTGTCAAGTACACTGGCCAACAAAAGGCAAGCAAGAAGTAATCATTCATGAGTATTAATGGTTTTTGGCTAAAGATTGAGAAGCTTAGATTAAAATAAAGATGTAAGGATATATATAAAGATATTCCTTATAGTAAACACATAAACAATTCAATGACATCAGTTGAAAACCAAATATGTGGCATGTTTGTATTAGTTTGTATCTGTGAGAACTGTATCTGCATTTGTGCATGCAGTTTGCCTGCATAACGGCATCCGTTGGGAGAGAGAACAACCACTGGCAGCGCCTGGAGGTGCACGTGAATGAAACGGCGCAGTCATCCCACTATCTCACTCGCCACTACACCCGTCGTTCGCTACTGTGGACTTCTAATTAACACAGTGGAGCCTTCCTAAGATGAACCGCCTTATAAAGTGTATTTTGAGGGGGTTTCCTTTTAGAAACATTATTATTTATAATGACTAGGGATTATGAATTAAATTCATACTGTTATTATTATTATTATAAGTATTAAATGTGGTTTGAGGATCATTATTATTAATATTACTTTGTAATCGTTATTATTATTAGTATTGCAAGTATTATTATTATTATTATTATAATTATTACTATTTTTATTCCTATTAAAATTAATTAAAATTCATTAAAATTCATTCCTATTTTAAACTGAATTATGGTTTCAAAATCCATTAAAACTGTGTGTAAAAAATGCTGCAAAAAGTTACGTCCTAAATAATATCTCTTAAATAATTAACATCGTCTTAATAATAAGTATAATTATTATAATTATATTTATTACTATAATTATTCCTTTTAAACCGACTTTTTTAAACTGAATTATGGTTTCAAAATCCTTTAAAACTGTGTGTAAAAAGTGCTGCAAAAGGTTCGGTTCTAAATAATATCACTTAAATAAATAATATCGTCTTGATAATAATAAAATATTTTATTGCATACTTTTGGAAAGAGACACTTCAAATGAAACAAGTGATTAATTATCAAGTAATTATTAATCAAGTGATTTTAAATAGCCTGCTATTTTCGAGGCATCCCTGATTTCACAAAATAGATCACTACGGTTTTTAAAAACCGTAAAAAGGTAACTGAAAGTATAGTAACATTTTTGAGGTAACAAATTCAGTGCAACTTTCTCATTTTTAAGATATATAAAGTTGCAGCATGATTTCCGACACCTTTTTAGGGGATTTAAAACACTAGTGATTTCTGGGGCTCCCCCAGAAAAAATAAAATATTTTTCCCAGCAGATTGTCCAACTTAGGGAGCTTCCACTATACATATGACGCAGATATCATTATGCCACAAATCTGGCGTTAATTAACGTGCAAACCTTGGCCCACGTTGCATTAGTTTAACTTACTCAGCCTTAATTGTGATTAATAAAAAATCAAAAGCATGCAGATTATGAGGGGCAATATAAGAATTAAATTATAAATTGAATTAAAAGATAGATTATAAAGGAAAGGTGAGTTTGCCACATTTGTGAAACGCAATAGAGTGCTGCAACGGATTTCAAAACTTTATTTCGTCATTTGCAGTGACCGAAGTGAAAATATCGTTGCGAAATTCTCAATAAAATCGATTCACGGATTGATTTAAATAAATAAATAAACCGAATGAAGGGAGTGGAATATTTAAAATGCAAGCAAGGAAAATATACAAAAAGAATTGCTTGTAGTAGAAAATAAATAATATACAATAAAACTAGGCAAGAGGGGAAAGATTAATGCTTAATGACATCAACAAAGATTTAAGAATATTGAGGGTTACTAGGGTTTTTAAAATCCTTACAAATGTGTCAAAAATTATGCTAAAATATTTTATATTCGCAAAAATAACCAATTTACGCTGAACATGGTACTGGAAAAATTTTATGAAAGGGTTTCTAGACTTCTAGAGTATATTTTATATAATTTCAGATGTACATACATATGTTTATTTTATTATTTTATTTATTTTACCTTGTAACTATATTTATATAGTTCTTTTTTGCAGCCATCTCTCTGGGCACATTTAACATCGCAAAACTGGAGAACTCGAACACAATGGAGGGCGGCGAGTCCACGGAATCCACACACAACACCAAGGTGTCCGATTCGGCGTATTCGAACAGTTGCAGTAACAGTCAGTCGCAGCGCAGGTATGTCATCCAGTATCCACAAGATACAATTGCTATGTGCTTGGTTCTGGCTTATCGCCAACTTCCGCTAGATCCTGTGACTCTTCTAAGAACAGCTAAGAGTGCAAGGTTTCATACTTTTCATAATCAGGTGCAGCATTTCGTGCGGTTTCTCCTTAAAAGGAGTCAGATGATGCCACAGTTTAGGGAAAGGAGATACTATTTATTTCTCTTTTGACAAGTTGTATCTATTATTAATCCTTTATCCTTCGAACCCTTTGTAGTGGCAGCTCGAAGTCCCGGCTAAGCGGCAGTCACTCCTCCGGGAGCAGCGGCTATGGCGGCAAGCCCTCGACCCAGGCCAGCAGCAGCGACATGATCATCAAGCGCAATAAGGACAAGTCGCGCAAAAAGAAGAAGAACAAGGGCACGAGCCAGGGTCAGACAGGACTGACCCAGACACATCCACATCCCAGCACATCCCTGAACAGGGAAAGGGAATGGGACAGGGACAGGGAGGACAGGACAGAGGAGCAGCGCCAGAGCCAGAAAAGCGGCGGCGATGCGGCCGGAGGAGACCAACAGAATTTGCAGGCGCTGGAGGATAGCGAAGATCGTGATCGGCGGCCCGATGCCGAGGAGGAGGAACAGCAGCAGGCGGAGGAGGAGGAGGAGGAGGAGGAATCCGGCACCGAGGAGTCGGAGGCAGAGCAGCGAGCGGGCGTGGCCAAGTCAGAGGCGACCCAAACCTTTCCCATACCATCGCCGCTGTCGGTGACCACTATGCCGCCCTCGGTGCCCTGCCACATGACCGCGTCCTGTGTGGACAGCGGCATTGGCGGCAAGTCGGAGAAGACCTGGGAATCGGCGCCGGGCAAGCTGGAGTCCGTGGCCGGACTTCATAGCGGTAGTGCCGCACTGCCCGGGGTGCGTGTGGAGCGCGTCAAGGAGGACAGCTTCTGCTGCGTGATCTCCATGCACGACGGCATCGTCCTGTACACCACGCCCAGCATTACCGACGTTCTGGGCTTTCCGCGCGACATGTGGCTGGGTCGATCCTTCATCGATTTCGTGCACATCAAGGATCGAGCGACATTCGCCAGCCAGATAACCACCGGCATTCCCATCGCCGAGACACGCGGCAGCCTGCCCAAGGATGCCAGGAGCACGTTCTGTGTGATGCTGCGTCGCTATCGTGGCCTCAAGTCCGGCGGCTTCGGTGTCATTGGTCGCTCGGTGAGCTACGAACCATTTCGCCTGGGTCTCACCTTCAGGGAGGCGCCCGAGGAGGCAAGGCCGGACAACTACCTGGTGTCCAACGGCACCAATATGCTGCTCGTCATCTGCGCCACGCCCATCAAGAGCAGCTACCGGGGTAAGTCGGGATGTTGCTCCTTCTATGAGGATTCAGTGAAATATCTTATGTCTTCTCTGCCCTCCACACAGTTCCCGACGAGGTGCTCTCGCAGAAGAGTCCCAAGTTCGCCATCAAGCACACGGCCACGGGCATCATCTCGCACGTGGATAGCGCGGCGGTCAGTGCCTTGGGCTACCTGCCGCAGGACCTAACCGGACGCAGCATCATGGATTTCTACCATCACGAGGACCTGCCCGTCATGAAGGAGACGTACGAGACGGTGATGAAGAAGGGCCAGACAGCCGGCGCCTCCTTCTGCAGCAAACCGTATCGATTCCTCATCCAGAATGGCTGCTATGTCCTCCTGGAAACGGAGTGGACGAGCTTCGTGAATCCTTGGTCCCGGAAGCTGGAGTTTGTTGTCGGTCATCATCGCGTGTTTCAGGGTGAGTTCATCCCCAGCTGCGGCCTGCCTATATCAGTATTATCTTCAAGTATATATCCTTTTGGCCAGGTCCCAAGCAATGCGACGTTTTTGAGGCGGCGCCCACCTGCAAGCTAAAGCTCTCCGACGAGGCGATGGGCAGGAATACACGGATTAAGGAGGACATTGTGAAGCTGCTGGCGGAGACAGTGTCGCGGCCATCGGACACGGTCAAGCAGGAGGTGTCGCGTCGCTGCCAGGCGCTGGCTAGCTTCATGGAGACGCTAATGGACGAGGTGTCGCGGGCGGACCTGAAGCTGGAGCTGCCGCACGAGAACGAACTGACCGTGTCCGAGCGCGACAGCGTGATGCTGGGCGAGATCTCGCCGCATCACGACTACTATGACAGTAAGAGTTCCACCGAGACGCCGCCCAGCTACAACCAGCTCAACTATAACGAGAACCTGCTGCGTTTCTTCAACAGCAAGCCGATCACGGCCCCCGTGGACCCCGATCCGCCCAAGGCGGACGCGACGGAGTCACGGGAGCCGCGCGAGTCCACGCGCGGTGCCACCTGCCTCAGCCGGGGCGAGGATGCGCGCTGCGCCCTCAGTCCCGTTCAGGGTTTCGGTTCCGGTTTCGAGGGCAGCGGCGGCAGCGGCTCCTCCGGTCACTTTACCACCGGCAGCAATGTCCACATGAGCAGTGTGACCAATACGAGCCACGGCGGCACTGGTGGCACTGGCACCGGCACGGGAACGGGCACTGGAACGGGCACGGGCACGGGTACGGTCACTGGAACGGGCACGGGAACGGGCACGGGCACTGGAACAGCTACGGGAACTGGCAGTGGAACTCCCACGGGAACAGCCACCGGAACGGGCAACGGCAAAGGCACGGATATCCATACTGCCGGCAGTGGAAGTGGAAGTGGCACCGGCACTGGCACTGCCACGGGGACGGGAACGGGCACCACCAGCACCGGGAACACGTCGTCGTCGGGCGCGGGAAGTCCCAGCACACCGCCGGTGACCCTCACCGAATCGCTGCTGAACAAGCACAACGATGAGATGGAGAAGTTCATGCTGAAGAAGCATCGCGAGTCCCGCGGACGCACCGGCGACAAGACCAAGAAGTCGTCCGCCAATGACACCCTCAAGATGCTCGAATGCTTCAGTGGCCCGGGCCATGGGATCAAGCGTGGCGGCTCCCATTCCTGGGAGGGTGAGGCCAACAAGCCCAAGCAGCAGCTGACACTGACGGCAGGACCAGGTGGCGGCGGAACGGCTGGCGATGCCACTAAGGGAACTGCAGGCGGTGGCAACGGAAACGGCGGAGCTGGCGTGGCTGGCGGAGGAGGAGGAGGAACGGGAACGGGTGGTGGTGGCACGCCGACAAGCACACCAGGAGCACCAGCAGGAGCAGCAGGAGGATCAGCAGCAGGAGGAGTATCCGGAGCAGGTGGAATTGGTACCTCATCGGTGGGCACGTCTACGCCGGTACCCTCCTCATATCCGTGTACACCGAACATTAACCTGTGGCCGCCCTTCTCCGTCGGCATCACCCCGCCCGTCCATTCCACGCACACGGCCATGGCCCAGAGCAGCTTCTCCTCCGCCGGCCTCTTCCCCACCTTCTACTACATCCCCGCCTCGCTGGCGCCCACCAGTCCCAGTCCCAGCCCTTCGCCACGCTCCCACAAGCACCAGCATCAGCACCAGCATCAGCATCAGCATCAGCATCAACATCAGCACCAGCATCATCCTCTCAAGAATCCCGAGCAGCCGACGACTTCACAGCAGGCGGCAGCAGCAGCGGCAGCGGCGGCGGCACAGGCCATGCCACTTCAGTACATGGCCGGGGTGATGTATCCGCATCCGTCGCTCTTCTACACGCATCCGGCGGCGGCAGCGGCCACGGCAATGATGTACCAACCGATGCCATTTCCCGGAATGGCCAATGCCATGCAGGTGCCGGACCAGCCCTGCGGAGCACAGTCGGCCTTCAACAAGACGGTGTACACGGTGAGTTGAGGGCTTCCAAGGTTCCTACATAAAACTCACATTAATCATTTTCCTTCACGAATCTCCGACAGCCGCCGCAGGTGATGGTGGCCCCGCCGTCGACGACGACCAAGGTGCCGGGCGCCTTCCACTCGGTGACGCCCGCCCAGCTGCAACGGTCGTCCTCGCAGGCGACCTCCATGAAAGTGGAGCCCGGGTCCAATGTGGCGGCCAACGCTTCGTCAAAGAAAGAGGTGCCCGACTCCTCGCCCATTGCATCCGTGATGGGCGACTACACCTCAGACCCGCCCTGCAGCAGCCACCCCACCAACACGAAGGTAAGGCGAATACCTGGCTGGGGGATCTTACTTGTTCACTCACTAAATCACTCACTAGCAGACTCACCTTCTAAGTCCATTGCACAATCCCTGGCTCACTCACTTGCTCACTAACTTGTTCTCGCATTAGCTAACTTCATTTCTCACTCATTTGCTCACTAACTTGTTCTCTCATTAGCTAACTTCATTTCTCACTCACTTGCTTACTAACTTGTTCTCTCATTAGCTAACTTCATTTCTCACTCATTTGCTCACTTATTTTCTTTTTTACTGCCTTACTCACGTGCTTACTCACTTGCTCACTAGCTTGTTCTCTCATTAGCTAGCTTCATTTCTCACTCTCTTGCTCAATAACTTCTTTTCTCACTCACTTGCTCTCTAATTTACATTTTCACTGACTTACTCACGAGCTCACTCATTTGCTCTCTGTGTTGCTCTGTTCGTTAGGTAACTACTTCATTAATAAATGACTTAGTTGCCCACTCAATTGCTCTCTTAGTTTCGTACTTACATAGTTGCTCAGTTGCTCACTTTTCTCAGAGCTAGTTTGTAAGCAACTGAGCCAGCCGAGGAGCAAAATTATACCTCATTAAATGAAGTAATTACCTAGAAACCAAAATGCCATTTTATTTATAGAAATACACGGATAGCAATGGAAACAGCGACGACATGGATGGTTCCAGCTTTTCCTCGTTCTACTCGTCGTTCATCAAGACCACAGACGGATCGGAGAGTCCACCGGACAACGACAAGGACGCCAAGCACCGTAAGCTGAAGGTATTTACTCAGGTTAATCGAAAAACTTGTTAAATATGAGGGGAATGCCTTGAGTTTCCATTGATTGATATCGGTTTCGATTGATGGGCCTTCAAGTTAATAATCTTCAAGCCAAACTGATGAACTATCTATCATTTTCCGGGTACCCAAAAACAGAGTATCGGCACGTCGGAGAGCAAGATCATGGAGCATCCGGAGGAGGACCAGACGCAGCATGGGGATGGATAGCTAAACCCGCAGGTGCTGCTGACCGACGTACACAATCGGGTTACCAACGTGACCGACGTCGATCCCTAGGACGAAGCCGACAACAGCACCAGCAGATACCGAAGACCGACAGCGATCTGGGCCATGTGTAAGGTAGACCTTATCCTTGAACCTTCCCCGACTTATTGCCACTCTTTTTGGTCCTCAGTTCTCTGGATGATAGCACATATCCGAAGGTACATTCCCTAACCTAAGTCTGAGTCTGAGCCCCACAACGAAACAGGAAAACAACGAGGAGAAGCTCCAAGCATAGTTCTAAGCCAGATGATCTCGAAGGATATCCACACAATAGCCACCCAAACATCGAAGGATGCCGATCTGCCAGCAACCAGGAAGACTCCAAGTTTTAAAAACTCAGAAACCATGCAATATAATTGTACCAAAAAAATATTAGCATCTTCCATAACTATCCAAACCGTAGAGAATGTTTTTCAGTTGTAATACTGTGATTTAGTCCGTTTTTTATTTATTTATTTCTTATTGAACCAACAAATAATAAAATCGGATACAAAAGCTTCAAACGAAAACTTTGAACCAACCCCCAACACCAACACCAAGTCCTGTGTCTTTGACTATTTGTTCAAATCGGTTGGGCATCACAGGATCCTTTATCTTGAATCTGAAATTAAAGAGCTCTCCTCCTTATTATATTTATTGAACGATACAAAAGGTATTCATTTTATATAATCTTTGTTTGCTTATAATAAGTGGAAGTCAATATAAGAGAAGCATAAATGAGAAAGAATGAAAGAATGGTTCTCATCTCTCTTTACTCGTCCTACTGCTCACAACCATGTTGCTGTAATAACTATAAGAGTTTATTTTAGATTAGAAAAGAAACTTACCTCCTTATCCTAGACTTCGTCTTCACTCGTTCCTCTGCAAGGTTGAGTATACTCTTTAATCGTAGTCCTTACTCGCCGCAATAACTCGTCGCCTTTAATCGCTATATTTACACTTCATTTCAATCTTCATTTGCTCGTTGTTATGTATATTATTATTTTATTTTTAGATATTGGACAAAAATTACATATTACATATAATACGGAACAATCTTGGATACTTAAGAAACTACAGTGTTTACTGGGTCTCAAAGAACTCCTCGTAAGGAACGGCGTTCCACAAGTTCTGCAGAATGGAACGGAAGGCCTTGCCAATGGCCTCATTGATCTTTGGCTGAATGTCGATGGACAGGGTGTTCCACTCCTGGTTCAGCACCTTCAGGGTGCTCTCCCTTAACTCCAGGTTGTCGTTGAACAGGTTCGACATGTCAAAGTGACCACTATTATAGACAATGGATACATATTTAAAGGGAAGCATAATAACCTCTCTATTGAACGGATTCTAGGGACCTACATAATTGTGTTACTTAATTACTCACCCCTTGATCTTGGTGAGCGCCTTGATGTCGGTAATGTTGAGATACGTATGGCCATCGGACCGCTTCACTGGCATGGCCATGATGCGCAACTTCAACTGCACCTCCTTAATCTTGATGGTCACGTCGCCCTTGCTGATGATGGGCAGAATCAGTAGCTTGCCGTTTACATCGTACTTGGCCAGCAGCTCCAGCTCCGGCATATCCATGACCATGACCAGCTTGAGGGGCTTGCTAAAGCCGGGGTCCTTCGTGAAGCCCTTGATGCTCCTCACCACGCCCGTGTTGGCCAGGTTATGCAACTTCGCTTCGCTCATCACCAGCTTGAACTGCACCGACTCCGAATGGCCGCCGCTCTCCACGCGCATCGTGCCCAGATCCAAGGGCTCCAGACTGGCCACCTGCAGCTTCGGTATGCCCACCTTAAAGGCCCTAAGGAAGGCCTGTGCCTGGGCCACAAAGCAGGACTCGTCCTCCACCTTGCAGAGCTTCAGCGGAGCAGCTGTGTTTATTTTAAATAATAATCATTTCACTAAGGTTAAACCCAGTTTAATTGTGTGCGTCTACTCACGGAAAGCACCTTGGGCCTGGTTACTAGCAGGCATCAGGCATAGGAGACTGATCCATGCCAGGAATTGAAACGACGAAACACCTAGGAACTGCATAATCCGTCTTCTTCGTTTTCTGCGACGACAACTGATGAACTGGTGAGGTTTTACCGAAAGCCGGGCCTATTTATGCATCCTCCAAGGGGGAGCAAAATCCAGATCGGATTAATGCGCCTAAGCCCGAAGCTTTAATTAAATTATTGCCCACTAAAAACTTGATCGGAAGTTCCTAAACTTGGCCAAGGGGGTTTTTGATAAAGTTTATATTAAATTTCGTTATAAACTAAAACTTGGGCGAACAATTTGCATTAGTTTCGAATAATTCAACAGCTTTACGGATTTCTCTGGAAATTGGGATTTCTCCCTGAATAAAATGTAATAAATTATAAATCATATTTAATACTTAATATCTGTGCAGTTTCCTTGATCCGCATAGAGTATGTGAGTTGCCGATATGCCCCATGAAAAATATAAAGCCGCTTTCAGTTCATAAATCGCAACCAAACTAAATATGAGTGAAAACTAAATCATTCTCGACTTGGTTGCAATGGAGAACGGGTTTCTCTTCTCACTCCATTCACTTCTCTCTCTCTCATTATTTCTGCCTGAAAATCTCTGTACTATATATAGAGTTTTTATCATCTTGACTGAACTTTACAAAGGCATAAGGCATAATTTTACATAATGTGGTAGACCCTGGATGTTTGCGTAACTGGGGATCTGACAAAGAAAGATTCGAGAATTCGAATACGATGCGTTCTGAGAATTGGCGCTTTTCGTTCCGGTTGCCAACGGATTGTCAGTCGGTGACCATCAGATCGGACACTAAGCGAGAGTGCATGTCGGTCGCCGGTTCTAGGTCAGCATCATCGCGATGACGAGACTCTAATTAAGCTCTTGATCTCTCGTGCTACATCAGTTCTGTGGCGATCACAATGTTTATACCCTAAACGATAGTGGGTAGTAAAGACTTATGGAGACAGGCCTCTAAAATATATATCCTTCAGCTTAAGCCGCCAAAGAAATGGCAAGAAACTGGCATTAACTCCAATATTAAGCTCAACATCAGTGTTGCCAACTTTTGCTTGAACAAAATCTGTTGTTGACGGGAAGAACGTTTTAAAAGAGACAAACAAATGTTAAGAAGACATAAAAAAGCCAGTTATTTAAAACATCTATTTGTTGCCATTCTTAAGTTTTCTTTAAATGTATTTTATAAGCAAGCTTTAGTGTTTAAATCTTACTTAACACCGATGTTTTTCTGGGAGGAAGTTTGATTATCGAGGTGGATCTATTCTTTGTATATGGCTTTGATTTCAATACTCATTCCCTCCTATTTGTGACCTGAAAATATATTCAAATATTTAACGGCTTGTATGCCAGTGCACTTCAACCTCTATAAATGGATCTACAGTTCAAAAATTATTGTTTTCTCTTGCCATCGAATGCAGACCAGGCAGCGAAGGCCCTTGGAAAACGATATATACAAAAACTTGTCCAAATTTAAACATAATTCGCCACCATCAATTCCGAAAGCGGAAAGTAAGTAAGAAAGTACATTTCTCCAGCAGAAAAAGCCGGAAAGCTTAGAGGCAATATTTGGAGATAAAATTCCCTGTTTTGCGGTCATCCAGAAGCCAAAAAATGCGACAAAAAATTCATTTAACAAAAATCAAAAGCCAACTGGCCGCTGTTTATAAATTTTTCTAGTAAAAGGTTAAAAAAAATTACAGATTTGATGGGAAAAAGCGAATCTGTCTACAGTTCTCTGAATTTATATAAAAACTTGGTTTTTATATTTATTTTAAGCCCCTTAAGGTAATGATAGCTGCGCGTCTTTGTTTTCCATTCAATACAAACACTCAACATTCATTGATGGCAGTTTAGGAAAACGCCAACCATAAAATGTTTTCTTTACTGGCCTGTGTTCTCCAAATCCAATTAGTTGGGTATCAAATCGCCTTATTAGCGGAGCAATTAGACAACGAGCACGGCTTGGGGAGTCATTTAAAAAGGTAAACAACTTTATTTACAATTAACGAACATGAACCAGAGGCGGTGCGGAAAACTGAGCGATTCGCGACTCGCGATTCGCTACGCGGGGCACGTGGCGGTTGATGAAGGACTCTGTCTGAGGACTCGGACTCTGACTGTAAGTGTGTGGTGACTGCTACTTCAGGCTTTGGCTGGGTCCGGCTCGGTGCCCAGGTTCTTGAGCGATTGCTCAAATTCCACGGCGTCCACTTGCCGCTTCCCAATATCGTGTGGCGGCGGTCCAATGAGCTCCACCACCTGGTCATAGTCCAGGGTCTCCTTCTCCAACAGAGCCTCAGCCAGCTGGAAGTGAGTAAGAAAGAGTTTCAAGTTAATAAACCCGATTCCCGGGCAGTATCAAAATGGAAGCAGAACACGTACCTTTTCCAACTTATCCCGATTGGCAGTGAGTATGCCTTCGGTTGTCTGATACGCGCTGGCCACCACATGGCGCGCCTCGTTGTCAATCAGCGTTTCCATGGCTCGCGAGAAGGGTTTCTTGCCACCGCTGCCCATGGCTCCACCACCTTCCGTCTCGTCAGCATCGCGAACATAGATGGGACCCAGATCCTTGCTCATGCCAAACTTCTTGATCTGCGAGTACGCAATCTTGGTTACTTTCTCCAAATCGTTTTGGGCACCGGTGGTAATCCGATTGAAGACCAGATTCTCAGCAGCCCGGCCGCCCAAGGCCATGCACATCTTGTCGAAGAGCTCCTCCTTGCTGTACAGATGCTGCTCGCTGGGCGTATATTGGGCAAAGCCCAGAGCCAAGCTCGTACGGGGCACAATGGTCACCTTGAGCAGGATGTCCGAGTTGGGGAGCATCCAGCCGACTAAAGCGTGTCCGGACTCATGGTAGGCGATCACCTTGCGCTCGGCCAGGGACAAGGCATGCGAACGCTTCTCGGTGCCACCTGAAATATATAAATTATGATTAGGGGACTGTCTTAGGGAATCGTCGTTGGGCGACGCACCAACCAAGCGCTCCACGGCATACTCCAGGTTCTTGCTGCTAACCTCCTTCTGCGTATTGCGCGCCGCATGAAGGGCCGCCTCGTTGCAGACATTGGCTATGTCAGCACCCGAAAAGCCTGGCGTTAGCCGCGCCAAACGCTCCGAGTATGTGCCGGGCGGCGATTCCAGCTTCACCGACGACAAATGCTTCTCGAAGATCTCCCTGCGCTCCAGCAAGGTGGGCAGATCGATGAGTATGTGACGATCGAAGCGACCAGGTCGCAAGAGGGCCTAAAAAAAGCGAATTAATGGCGTCAAGACAGGCGTAAAGCCTCGTGGCATCCCTCACCTTATCGAGTATGTCCGCCCGATTGGTGCTGGCCAGCATGAGAACGCCCTCCTTGGTGGCCATGCCATCCATTTCGACCAGCAGCTGGTTGAGCGTCTGCTCTGATTCGCCGGAGCTGCCCTGACCCATGCTCTCGGTGCCGGAGCGCTGGCGTCCAATGGCATCGATCTCATCGATATAAATAATGCACGGCGCCCGCTTCTTGCCCTCTTTGAACAGATCACGCACCCGAGCGGCGCCCAAGCCGCCAATCATTTCAATAAACTCGGAACCATTCATGCTGAGGAACGGCACCTGGGCCTCGGTGGCCACGGCCTTGGCCAGGAGGGTTTTGCCGCAGCCGGGGGGTCCCAGAAGCAGGGCACCACGCGGCACCTTGGCGCCCAGTCGCTGGTACTTCTCCGGGGACTTCAGATAGTCCACGAACTCCTTGACCTCCTGCTTGGCCTCGCTAAGGCCGGCCACATCGCGGAAGAGAACGCCCCGACCACCATCGAAGGGATCCACCAGCGTGAACTTGGCGCGACCCATTTGATTCTGGAATTCCATCAAGTTAGTGCCGGAGTGAAGGGGGATTCGAAGAAACTGCCATCCTGTGGCCACTTACAAAGGAATCCATGCTAAGCGGGCTCTTCATGCTCTTCATGCGCGTGGCAATGGACATGAGCAGAGCGCAGACGAGCAGCAGCATGAGAATGCGGCCGGTGGTGTCTGTTTGGCGGTCATAGGTCACCGGCACACCATCCTTGATGCCCAGCCGCTTCTCCACCTCGCGCAGCTTCTCCTCGAACTTGTTTGCATCGGCCACCGCCATGTGAAAGATCGTTGAGGCGACCTTGCGGCCCTTGATCACGGCCTCGTCGTGCAGGATAATGGTGACCATTTCCATGTCAGGACGGATGATTAGCTCCTTCACCTCGCCCACGGCCAGCATGTGGTGGACGAACTCGTTCCAGGAAACATAACGCGTGGAACCCTGAAATGTGGTTATGGGGTGTAAGTAAGGATGGAGGGTAACTCCTGACCATGGCTGGCAGTCACCTCTGGCCTCTCGGAGCGCGGTGTGATCAGCAGGGAGAAGAACGCCACGAACATGTAGATGGTGAACAGCCACAGCACCGCCTTGGTCAGCACGGAGCGCATCTTCTCGTCATTCTCGTTGGTGTTCTTATTGGGATCTTCGGTGGGATCCCCACTGGAACTGCTGCTGCTGCTGGAGGTATTGTCCGAGCTGGGTGGTGACTCCTCGCCCGGGGACTTGCTACTGCTGTCGCCGCTGTCCGATGTGGCAGCTGGCTTCTGCTTGCTCGAGTCATCCTTAGATTTCTCATTCTTGTCCTGCTTGGGCTCCGTGGGCGCTTTGCCGGAGCTGCTCAGGCTGCGCAGGTGCATTAGACGCACTTCCCGGGGCGTTAATTGCAGCGAGCGAGCTATTACGCCCACAATCGCTTTGTATTCGGCCTGCAGCTGAATTACCTGGCAATGCAAAAGGGATGTTGGAGCAACTGTGGGAGCACCAACTCCTGGTTTACTCACCTGTCGCCGGCTGAGCTGCAGAAGCGATAGTTCCGTGCTGATGCCACCACGCTTGCCACTGGCGCCTCGGATGGGACCCCACGGGTGGCTACCAGCACCACCACCACTACGCTGCAGCAGCACATTCCGGACGTGCCGCAGGCCCTTCAACATCATATCCAACTCGGACAGAGAACTCAAAATGCGAATACGTAACTGCTCTTAGGAATACGTAGAATACGTAACTTTGTTTCGTATATCTGTCAGATCCGATTAAGTTGCTATCTTCTTTGGGGCGTCGTTGCCCAGTTGCCGGCCCAAAGCTTCCCTTGGCCACCCCGTTTATTTTGTTATTGTGCCGGCCGCCAAAAGTAATGATTTAATAAACTAAAGAACACACGAAATTTACTTTGCCGCAAACGGCCAATCATCGATAACGATAGGCAACAGCTGATTAGCCAGGCAAGTCAACAGCACTGATATCGGTAGGGGAGCATGCGATAGTTGATTAAAAAGACGTTTTTCTTTTTAAGTTTAAAAAAAAATTGTATATATTTGTTTATATATATATATATATATATATTGGCCGGTTCAATAAGTAAAAACAATTCATTTTCGTAAATAAAAATAATAATAATAGTGCTATACAAATATTACTTCGTACTACATACATACATACATAATTATAATGTCACTGAATTGAGTAGCTAAATTTGTTAAATGTTGTTCTGTTCTGTTCTGTTCATTAAATAATGGCCGCCCATCAGTAGTTGTTGTTCACGGGTCCGTCGAAGGGGCCCATGCTATCGCCAAAGTCCTGCATCTCCTCCTCCAAAGTGTCCTCGAACTCCTCGCCCAAATCCTTGGACTCCGGGCACTTTCGACAGCGGCTCTCGTTCACGCCGTAGTTGATACACGTTGAGCCCACGCACTCGCAGCAGCCGTCGTGGAACCATCTGTAAGAAGGTTAAAAGAACAGAAACGATCCTTCAAAAATCCGAATATATCAAAGGGATATATAGAATATTATATAATCACATATGATGATTTATTATGGATTTATTTTGTATTTGTATCCCCTTTTTAATTAATAATATTTAAGTTCTTTAAATAGAAGCTACTCTGGGGATATATTTTTATTAACTACATTAACTACATATCATCTATATTCATATATGATCTATATGATCTACTGAAACTATACACATTATTGCAATACCATATATTGTATATTCAAAGAATTCCCCTGTTTTAAATTGTCTTTTGTCAGATTCTGTGCCTTAAGATTTTTTATAAATTCCAGGAGTAATCTGATTTTATATTAACAACAATGACATATAATAAATTGAAGATAATATTATCTTCTATCTTCTATCCGCTGCAGATATTAACTATGGCTTGGAATTCCCAAGTTGAAATTCCTGGATTTGCTTGCTTACCTCGTGCTGCTGGCACCTGTTGTTTGGCAACTGTTGCGGCACTTGTTCCACGATACGCACTGATCCAAATAAATGACCGTACAGTTTACGGTCACTATATTGTCGCGCTCCTGAATCGCCTCGTCTAGGTTCTTGTCATTGGTTCCTGAACATGAGAACAGGGGGCATTACAATAATATCCTGTTCAATTACATCATTTGAGACTCACTCAAGAAGTAATGACCGTCCTTTTCCAGCTTGGGACCCTTCAAGTACTTGTCGAAATCCACTTGAAACGTGAACACGTTCCAATTGTAGCCGAAGCTGTCGCCCTCATCCGGAGTGGCGACGGCGTTGAACAGCTCCGGAACTCCGTCAAAGTCCTCCACATGGGACTTCTTGGACAGGGAGTTGCGTGTGTCGTTTGGCTTCGGGCAGAGTTCTGTGAGTTGCGATTTAGTTATATTATTATTTATTTAAATTTAAAAATAAATATATATCTATAACATAATAAATGTTGTCATAAGCTGTGCAAATCATAAATCTCTACCTTTGCTTGTTAAATAAAGAGTTATTGTGCTAGCAATAATTAAAAATGATTTATTTGTATTTTTAGAAAAAAGACACGCTTTTCCTTCTCGGATCTCGTGAGCACATTTGTTTTGAATGATTGTTTATAAACAACAACAAATTGCATTTCACAAAATCTCGGTCGATCGTGATGATTCCAATTCTATTTATTTACATCTTCAAACACATTTTTCACATTTCGCATTGCCAATGACTCAAAAAGGTATTGCTAGCCTTTAAATTCTATTTTATTTAAGGCCTTTCAGATTATGGTTTGTAATTTGTTAGATATTAAATAGATTTTAGTCGATTTGTGTTTTGAAATCATATTAAGAATTATCTTATCTATTATCTATAATTACAATCAATGCAAGCTCCCTAAACTATTTTTACGAAAGCATTAAAAAAAGTTACCCAATTAAAGTTGTTCCCTCTGACTTTATTAAATTAAAAAATTAATGTTATTAATTATGAGAAGAATTTAATTTTAACTGTTGGCTATAACTAACTTGAAGATTTAACCCATTAACCAGTGGGTTTAATGTGATTGTTAAAATATAAAAAAACAAGAAGATCCTAGGCGAAAATGCACAATATATTCTTCGAAATTTTTTAAAAACTTTCTTAAATCTTTTTTCAAGACTCGCGGAAGGGTTAAGGCTAGGCCAATCGCCAGCTCAAGCGCGCTATCGATAACTATATAAGTAGTTGGCACATCGCAAGCTCTCCCCCACACCAACACAGGCGCCGCACACACTTGTCGACGACGAACAACAACAACAACAGCAACAACAAAAACAAAGCGTTGGAAATCACATCATCACAGCAAATACAATCGCTTCGACCAATTATGCACCCTACACCACCCACCGCCCAGCAGCAACGCTGCAGCGCTGCACCCGCGATCGGGTTGATATGACCTTACCCACACAACTGCAGCACTCATCGTAGTTCTTGCCCAGGCATTTTAGGCACTCCTTGCAGCAGGAGCAGTTCTTCAGCTCGCACTTGCAGCTCTGCGTGAGCATGCACTTGGAAACGATCGAGGCGCAAACGACCTCGTTGCAGGACTCCACTGTGCCGTAGAAGCAGAGGATGCCCAGGAGCACGAATGTGCCCACTGTCAGCGAGCGCCAAATTTCCATGATGTGTGTAGGTAGATGTGTGTGTGTGTGTGTGTGTCGTGTGTGTCGTGTGCGTGTGTATTTGGGGTAACGGTCGGGAACGGAATGGAATGCTATAGCTTTGAGTTACTCTATAGCCGCAGATGCGATGCCACTGTACATATATATGTATGTATATATACGGGTTTCTGCTGTGTGCGTGTGCAATTTACAACAAATAACAATTACAGGCACACCGACACACACAAACGGCTGCAGCTGCTGCTTCCAGGCATTTGATGGATTTTTGCACTATATATAACAAATAATGGGCGAACTATATATAATACAGAACGCAACCGATCAAAACAACAACAAGCGACACCACAACGAACACTAAATAGCAACAACTAGCGAGCGGATCGACGACGGATCACATGCGCCAGCAGAGGCTGCGACGTCAACGTCGGCGTCGACGGCAGCAGAACAAGCGACAGCGGCCTGCCACTCGTTGTTTTTGTTTTTGTTATTGCTAGGGCATAAACTGTCTTTTTCCAGCCAAGCGGCAACAACAACAACAACAACAGCGGCTAGACGACACAAACGCACTAATACGAATGCGCGAATTAAGCGTGCACACATAAACACACTCTGGGCTCAAACAGGCTGGCTCAAACGCACATACACACACACACATGGACACCAGGCCAGACTTAGAAACGTAAACACGTTACGAAGCGTCAATTCGAATCGATGATGCTGACGCCGGCGCCGCTGCCTTTGTTGACAATTCCGGTACGTTCGGATAGGAATCGGAATTTCAATCTGAATCTGGAAGATCGATCGGCGAGGATCGGCAGAACGGAGGCGAGCGCACGCGTACGTTAACTGAATGATCAACTAGCAACAACACAGTGATCGATACGTACGACACCCATGCATATGCATATATGTACAGACATATATACGACCATAGAGATGAGCGCATCTCCTGCTACCTTTCAATTAATTAACATAACATATCTATTTGTAATAGCTCTTAATTCTTAATTGGGTTGTATCTGGTTTTTATAAAAATCAGAGAAGGATATATTATCCAAATTGCAATCTAAACTACATTTGTTTTAAAAATTTCTTAACAGCACACATACTATATATGCAAACTTAAATATAAGGGGAAAAAGAGGGGACAAAATCTATACAAATAAAGATAGCTCCGAGTCTTCAACCGTATCAGCACTTTACAACTTACAAGTACAAATAAACTTAAATTTAAAATATATAATGAAAGAAGATAAGCTTCTAACAACTATCGGCTAAGATCAGTGCTCAGCCATCGATAGCCCGTTGTAATCACGCCAGGTGTTGACCATCGATAACGCCGCTCTCAGCTGTGTACAAGAAGCAAAACAAAAATCGACGACATAAACAAAGTGATGAAAAATTGACAATTTTACGATGTTTATGTTCCGAAACTGCGCCGTTCTGCTGGTGCTCGGCTCCATCTGTTGCTTCATCTTCGGCCTGTTCCACCTGTACGCCGAGGTGGAGCCAAATGCATGCCGCATGACCTATATGTTCAGCGAGCCAATGTTTGCCGTAAGTACTCGTGTTTTTCTTTGCTGGGCAAAAGCTCTGATTTTACGTGATTCCCAGCCAGTGGGGGTGAAAGAGGGGAACCGGTACCCAAACTATGGCCTTTATTACTACTATGAAGGCCTGCGGCAGCCAGTGGATCCGCTGAAACGCAAGATGACCGGTGCGCCGGTGATTTTCGTGCCCGGCAATGCCGGCTCCTACAAGCAGGTACGCTCCTTAGGCTCCGTGGCACTGCGCAAGGCCATGTCCGATGATGCCGGCATCCATTTGGACTACTACACCATCGACTTTGACGAGGAGCTGTCCGCCCTCTACGGTGGCTACCTCCATCGCCAGCAAAACTACCTGAAGCTTTGCATCCGCACCATTCTATCCATTTACGAGAACCGTTCGGAGCAGCCATCGATTGTGCTCATTGGCCACTCCATGGGTGGCAAGGTGGCGCAATCGATGCTGGTGGATCCGGCCATTGGTCAGCACATCAATACGATTATCAGCATCTCGACGCCGCTGGATCAGCCGGTCCTCAATTTGGATAGCCAGCTGGAGACCTTCTATGGGCAGACGGACGAAAGGCTTGATAAGTTACGCACTGCCACGGTACCCACGAGCACGACGAACGTGTGCGACAGCCTGCACCAACGGCCACCGAACGTAGTGCGTATGGCCAGCCAGGAGAGCTCGGCGCGGCTGGACAATGTGCTGCTCATTTCCACGGGCGGCGGCAATAGGGATTTGCTTGTACGACCCGGGCTCACCACCTCCAGGTTCAACGATCTGCATGCCATGGTAAGTCCCAGATTGGGCTGGTTCTTGCCTGAAATGCTTGCTAATGTTTTGGCGTTCTCCTAACCCCGCGCAGACCTCGGCCATTCCGCGGGTGAGCCTCAGCTGCGACCACTTGTCCGCCGTGTGGTGCCTGCAGTTCATGCAGGCCATCAATCGTTTTCTGTTCAGCATAGCCCATGTCCGCGAGGATCGCTCCTCGGTTATTTTTGGCACCAACAAGCAGCGTAATCTTCAGTCTGCCTTGGCCAATTTTGTGGTAGGTTTTCTTGCCTAATATAGATCCCAATTAACCCGGGTTACTCCTTTAGAAACCTCGAAGGCGTCAGTCGAGCACTGTGCGTTTAGGAGCGGCCGGCAATTGGCACGAGGAGCGTCGCCTGGTGATCAACAAGTACTTCACCAATGGCCTCAAGGGCATCTATTACGACATTATTGGCCTGCAGCGTCAGGAGCGATTCAAGAAGATGGCCATCGAGGCGCTGAATGTGGATGACGAGGACTGGCTGTTCGGCTGCTCCGCCGAGGAGCACAACAAGACGGGGCAGCTCTATTGGTAAGTACAAATGCAAAATAAACCTCAGAGTAAGGTATTTTATCGGGTTTATTCAGCGAGAAGGCCACCTCGCTAATGCATCTCGTCCAGCGGCTGCCCAACGAGGATCGCGATCCGCGCAGCATTGCCATTTTGGATTTGCACAACCTACGCAAGACCTATCTACAGTGGACGCATGTTGTGGTGCGTTTGCCGCCCAGTCAACGACGAACTGGCTACAATCTGGACATCTACGATCCCCGGGAACGGGTGACGGACATTCGCATGCCACGCTGGTATACCCTGGCCCGTCTTCCGGTGATCAATGAAACGCTTCAGGGCACGCTGCATCATCGGATTCGCATCGCCGAAATGGTGGATCCGTATCAGAGCATCCGGGTGATTGTGGAGCCGTTGCAGTGCATCCAACCGGAATATCGAGTGACCGCCCGACTGTGTGTACCCTGGGCAGCGGGCTTTGAACGCTATCAGACTTTAAAGTAAGCTTGTTTTGAGGGTTTTGTCCGCTGAAAGGCTTGAATTTGGCGTTTGTAAATTGCAGATCATTGGACCAGAAGCCGCAGTTGTTCGCCAATGTGCCCAGTTTGGTGCCCAGGCACTACAATACCACCCTGAATCCGGTGACACTCGATCTGTATCTGGATCCCGTGTGTCGGTATAGGATTAGGTGAGTCCCTCTCGCTGAGAATGCCATTAAGGCTGCCTTTTCTATATTTCTATATTGTTTTTTATTTAATTTTAATAAAAACCATAAAGGCTTTAAGATGAGTAGCGCCATTTTCGTCGCTAACTGAAAAATTACTTGCATTTTGCAATTTAAATCTATGGTCGTTACTCATCTTAAGTCGGGGTTTGTCAATTTAGCTATTTTCCTACTATCTATAATGTTTTTTTAATTGGCAAATGCGGGATTAATTGTAAAATACTGGCTTGCATGAACTTTAACTATTTTCTAAGCAAATTTGCTTTTTTTTGGCTTGTTTTAAGTATCTGTACAATGATACTTATAAACTTTGTAGTATTTTTTCCATGTGAATGAGTAATATCATCGTGAGTGAAAAAACCATTACATTTTATTGTTTTAAGCTTAGTAGGCAACTTGAAATTCGAGGGAAAAAGCATTTCAACTTTCTTAAGTGTTACAGCTTACAATAGAATCAATTTTCACTCTTTTCTCTGCCTCGTCTTAGATATTTGTTCCAATTCCTGATTGCACAAGTCTATAAATTATTTATATTAAAGCTACCAATATTTAAAGTCTGTCATTGACTTCTTTTTTATGCAAATTATTGCATTTGCCGCTAATCATTTAATAGCTTTAACATTTGCTAGTTTTGTTATCGTGTTTTTAGCTTTTATACAATTTTTCCGACTATTTCTAGCTTTTTTTTCAAAGGTTAGCTTTGCTATTTTATGACTCGAAGGCTTGGCAACACTGATCTTTAATTTTAAAAGTCTGATCTTTGTGCTACCTCTATCTCTCTCCCTCTCATGTGGTCTCTCCCTCTAATCCAACTTGCTTTTGCAGCTACGAGTACTCGTATACATCGGCTCTCTCCCGCCTGGTGCTGGAGTTCTATGGCTGGCTACCCGCCCACCTGGCCTGCGTCCTGCTGATTGTCCTTAGGAAACAGGTGGAGTTGTTCCATGAGGTGGGCAGCTTCCGCAGCCTGCGCCCCTATGTCGGCTACCTGCAGTACACCTCGCTCTACGTAGTCACAGGCTGTCGCCTGCTCAAGAAACTGATCATTACGAGCAGAGTCTTGCCGGAACCGGAGAACTTGGACTATAGCATCAATGTGTCCATTGTGATCCATTGTGCGGCCATTGCTCTGTCCCTGCTCGCCACCCTGGGCACTTGGCTGGCATTGACGCTCTACGGGAATGTCTTTTACAGCGTGGCCCTGCGGCTAACACGCCTGTCGCAGGCGAGCTCCAACATAATGATCTCGATTATGACCCATTTGCCCATCACCTATGGCATTCTGACCATTGCCACGGCGATGGGTACGTTCAGCGGCGTTGGCCTGCTCCTGGCCTTTGTCTTTTATTTCCTGATGTTGTCGAATGCGTACAAGGATTATCTGGAGGATTTCCTGTGGCAGAAGGCGGCCAATTTGGTGCGGGGAAAGCCAGCGGCGCCAGCGGCTCTCGGGGCACAGGAGCAGGAAAAAGAAGAGGACAAGGAGCAGGAGCAGGATCTAGTGGAGGAGCAGTCCCACGAAGACTTAGACGAGGAGGAGGAGGAGAAGGGCGAGCAAACTGAGCCCTGCCTGGGTCTGCAAAACTTCTCATTTCACGTCACGCTGCTCCTGATGCTGCTCATGCAACTCATGCTCAATGCTCCCAGCAGCTTGGCCTGGCTGCGCAGTCGACGGTAAGATTAGAGCCTGGACATACCAAGGACATAATGTAACCCCCCTTCATTTCAGTCACGGCATTCAGCTTCCAGATCCGAATCTATATGCCAGCATCGTAGTCCTGGGATCTCTCAGCTTGCTTCTGCAACTGCGAGCCCCTCAAAAGTGGTGAGTAACTCTTACGGCTTCTTAAAAAAGTAAATTAAAGATAAAGTATATTAAGATAAGTAACGACCATGAATTTGGAATTCAATATGCAAACAGATTTATCTGCTGGCGAATATATTTCGCACTCTCTCCGCTCGCAGTAAGTTGAAAGCGTAAAAATCGAAAAATAGCATACGCTTGCTTGTGTTAGTAAAGATCTAGAATGCTTGAGAATACGTGTGCACAGAAGAGAACAAAATTTCCAGAGAGTTTGGAAGACAGCACGAAATATTCGAGTGCAATGGCTTTAATTATCTTTAGACTTATATTGTCTTTGAATTATTTATATAAAACTTCAGTTTTTTCTTTTTTTGCAGCTCTGGTTACTGGATGCTCTCCATTGTGCTGTACTTTCTGGCCGGCGTCGTCCTACTGTACTGCCAATCGGCCATCTACAGGCTGAACTTTGTGCTGGCCGCTGCCTTCGCCTTGTTGGCATTGCACCAAAGTCTTTGGATACTTTGGCGTCGCGTGGCTGGAATCTAGTTTCATTTCTCTGTTCTCCATGTGTTAATTTGTTATTTATTGCAGTGTACGTTGTTTAATTCAGTCGCCATCCTTCCCCTCCCGTCCGCGTCTTATGTAAGAGATCATTTCAAATAAGCCAAGATCCAGATCGAGCTGGAGATGTGGGTTCCCCTAGCGGGAAGTCCAAAACTGTGGGCCCCCGCCCTGAATCCCGAATGGGCGTTGCTCTCTCTCACTCTCCCGCTCATTACGCACGTATTAATTGTTTTTTACGCCTGACGGCGAGCCGGAGCGCCGGCGCTTTTGGTCATCAGTAAATCGTTCAGTTCGTTTCGGGTGGCAGGCACGACATCAAATATCCATTTGCGTGAAATGTGTGAAAATGCCATAAACATCAACATGCCGCCGGCCGACGCCACACACTCGCCGGCCAGACTCGGGGTTTTCCTTTTTAGCCACAAAATACCAAAGATATATTTTGTTTTTATTTTATTTTTGTTTAAGACCATTCCAAAATTATTTACTGTCTGCCTTATTTGTAGATTTTTTTAGTTTTCACATTAAAAAAAGCCATTGGAATATAGTTGCCATAAAATTAGGGGCTGTCCATATGTTGCGTAATCACATTTTGTATGATTTTTGATGCCGTCCCCCCTATATAATCAAGAGTAATCGTTAAAGGAATCCTATGGTTACATAATCATAGAATTTATTATTATTATTCCCCCAAAAAACAAAGGTAATAATGTTTCTGACCCGCTACCTCCCCCTAGGTGATTACGTAATATTAAAAAAGGACTCTTACGCACAAAGGAAAAGGCTTCAGTTGATGTTTACAGCTGAGTTTGCAGGGTTGTTGCTCTATATAAATAGTTGTATCATTAGGAAGAGACCTTAACTCCGAGAAATACCGCTCTTTAAAGTTTCCTGTCGGTTTCTCTGCGAGAGAGCTCAAATGATCAAAGCGGTTGACCCCCAAATTTACGAGCTCTGTGTTTCCTTGTACTTGTATCATTTGCAATTCTTTGTTTCCTTGTGATCAAATAATAAGATAATCAACTTAATGTAAATGTAGGTGCCAGAATGTCTGATACTTAATGTAATACGTGTTGTCAAGTATTTTTTTAACTTATTTTGGTTTAGATCCTTAATCATACAAACATAACATTTTATACGAAATAAAAATAACAATAAAATCCATGTAACTGCGGACTTTCGATTTGTTGCTTCGTGTAACGATGCCAATGTATGGGAGACGTCTCCTGTCCTAGCCAGCGCCCAACTGGATTCGGAATCCAGTTTCGTGCCATCAACACCATCGACGCATACTTAATGTCTCATTTGTCGCAATCTGGATCAGTCATGGCAGCCACGCAAACTGGGTGAGGCCATTCCACCAGCTACAACACCCCCGGGCATTGGATTGGTCTGGATGGTTCAGTAGCCAAACACGATCTCCCCTTAAGGCTAGATGTCCTGTCCTGTCCAGCGGCATATATATATACAAACATATATGCTGATATCCATAAGCGATGCTTTTATGGGCGCCGACATCTGTCAGCGCAAATGTGACGAAAGTCGCGATTTGTGATATAAGCAAATGGGGGGTTTGCTGTCCCAATATACATATTATGCTAATATCGATTGCATTCGCCAGTCTCATTTGAATTGGCCCAAAACAGGCGCTAATCCACGACGAAAGACTTGCAATTCGGAAATCAATTAATTACGAGCGGCACCATTCGTGGGATTGTGCAACTTGTAGCGTTGAAACGCACTACTGGTTTTTATGCGTGAATTTGTGAATTATTTCGGTTAATGCTTTTTCAATTAGCCAAAGTGTTTGTGATGCTATTTAGGCCTTAATGGGCTTTTGAGCTCGTATAGCTTTATTAACTGGAAACCCAAATGTATAAGACTGATAGTTTCCAAAGAGCTACTAGGCTTTATTAACAGCTGGATATAATAATGTCATTTTACGTGAGGTTTCATTTTTGATCAAATAATAATGTTCGAGTTCACCTCGAAACAGCTGACTTCTTACGTTTCGTGTAACAGGCGAACAGAGAGCAGTAGAGCAACGATCTTATCTATGCAGTGACGTCAGTCGATCTCGTTTGCTCTCTTTCTAGGAAGAGTATGATTAGGCAAAAAATCGAAGAGAGCGGGTCTCTCGAAATCACTAAACAGTTATAAAATATGTTTACAGGAAACTAATCATCCACCTACTGCATTCTGAGCGCCTGCTACATGGAAACCAACACTTGATAAATTTGTACTGGGTGAATTGCTGATCGGGAACAATAACAACAATTGCCCGTTTCTTGCATTTCGTGTAACAGGCGAACAGAGAGCAGAAGAGCAACGATGCACTTATCTATGCAGTGACGTCAGTCGATCTCGTTTGCTCTCTTTTTAGGAAGCGTACGGTTAGGTAAAAAAAATCAAGAAAGAGCAGCCCTGGCGAGAGAACTAAACAGTTACAATAAGAGTTATACTAAGCCAATCATCCTCCTGCTACATTCTGAGCGCCTGGTACATAACCTGCATTTGATCAATTTGTACTGGGAAATCTTCTGATTCACAACTTGTTGTTGCCGAAACAAGAACAACAATTGTCTGCTTCTTACATTTTATCTTTAACCAAAGAACATATAATATATAGGCATATGTTGATCATTAAATAATAACATCAAACAGAATACATAACATGGGCTATGAAAGAAATGTAAACAAAAAATGAACAAAAGGAAAACATATACATATACATATGTTCTATGGGTAGTGCGGAGCCTGACTTTTCGATCTTAAATATTTCCCCAAGAATAGTTTATAAGTAATTCTTGAACTCATTTGGAACCTGGCTTACAAGTTTTAATCCAAAATGTCGCCACAGGCTCAAGAAAAGGTACCTAGACATACAACCGTGTTTTTGTAAAGTTCATTTCTTTAATATCCAGTAATACCCCGAATTCTTTTCTTAAATAATCCCCCAAGAACAGAGATGTTTGGATTGTTTTGTTAAAATATTTTTATTGGTAAGTCTCTCAAAAAAAAAAAAATAAACAAATATGACTTGTTAACAGGCATTCATGGCATTCTATATGCGTACACATGTGCATATTACTATATAACTTTGTACAGTTTCGAGCTTATAGAGAGCTATGGGCAGTACGAATATAGACATCATAGTTAATCATAGATTATAAGGCTCCGGATCGTGGTGATCGTGTGGACCACTATTGCCAGTAGGCGTTCACCAATTGCACCGGACCCTGCTGATATGGCTGATACGGTGGCGAGGCCATCACATTGAAGCTACAGGAATGGATGAAAATAGATAAGATTAGATTAACTTTAGCGGAATCCGTTGACTTGCAGCTCCATTAACATAATTTATTATATTAGGAGCTTATTATGTAAAGGCTTTGTGTTCCCTGGTCCTTCTGGTTTTCCCAGAGGAAACCCGTCTTAAAATATAATTTTGATTACGATTTCCATGTTTAAAACTATTTGCAAATTAATATTGAGCCCAAAAAAAACACATTTCCCGGTTTTAGGAGACGTGTATACTCACCGCATGGACTCCGTGTCGCGGTAGTAACGCGGCCTTGGCGCCACATAATTACCAGAGGCAAAGCTGCGCGGATTGGCCACCGGGAAACGTATAGCTGGCGCCCGTCCTGCGATCCTTGCCCGCGCTTGGGTACGGCCGGAGCGTGCCGTTGCTGCAGCTCCAGCTGCGGCCGCTCCACCTCCAGCAGCGGCGGCGGCGCCGGCTCCAGCAGCTGCCAATCCACCGCCACCTAGATTGCTCAGGGCAACGCCTCCGCCAAGGCCCAGGCCGGCCAGACCCAGGTTGCCTAGTCCACCGGGCGCTGCTCCGGGTCCTGGCTGCTGCCACATGGCCGCCAATTGGATGGGCACCAGAGCGGGCAACGAAACGGTAACCGGAACGCCGGGCGGAGGACCAGCCGGCACCTCAGGAACAGGAGGCTCCGGCTCTGGCTCTGGTTCCGGCTCCTCCTCCGGCGGTGGTGGTGGTGGCGGTGCTGCAGTTGTCTCTGGCTCTGGTTCTTCCTCCGGCTCCGGTGCCGGCGCCGGCGCTGGTGTAGTTGGCGTCGCCACATCCTTCCAGGCGGCCAACAGGGCCAGCAAATCGTCCTTGGTCACATGCGGACTGGACGAGGGCGGTAAATGACTGATTCCGAAGCTGGGGCCGCTCCAACCATGACCGCCGCCGCCGCTGCTCCAACCGATGGGCGGTCCAGGACCAAAGAGGGATCTCTGGGGCCGTGGAATCGCCACGGGGCCGGGATAACGAGGCGATGGAAGGTACTGGCCGCTGACTAATTGGTCGCCGAGTGCCAGGACTAGCAGGAGTCCGATCCCGCTCAGGCAGTGAGTGCTACTCGGATATCTGGCCATAATTAAGACGACTCGACGGGAGCTGCAGTGCGCGATGTGTGTCTGCGCGGTGAACTGATCGTGCTGCTTTATATACCCCAAAGCGACCATGTCTGGATAAGATCCCCGAACTCCATTCGCCTTGAATTGGGTTAACAATTGGCTGGCTAGCTGGCTGGCTGGCTGGCTGACTGGCTTGGAGCTGGAACTGGAACCGGACCCCTGGCCGGAAGCGTCGAGGAGTTAAGGAGCCGAGCTGCAGAGCTGCAGAGCTGGAGAGATGCAGAGGAACCAGGCAATCGGCATTGGCATTTGGCCAACTGGTTCAGTTTGGTTCAGTTCGTCGCAGTTCAAATGCAATCCTCGTTATCCACGCATGCCTAGGAAGCGTGCACCATTTATGGCCCGGTCATTGCATCACCTATACTCATGCCGCCGACGGACTGGACAAATCCATATCCAAAATAATGTGAAAAGTGAAAAGTAAATGGCGAAAAGCGCGTAGAAAAAGCGGGCAGATGGAAACTGGTTATCCAGCTCCAATTCCCTGACAGCTACCGCTGCAGCTGCTGTGTAGCACAGTGTTTATGTTGTTCCAAACGCAACCAAGTTGCATTTTTAATGGCTATCTATGCCAACCGCTTATAAATTAAGTTAAGCAAAAATCACATTATATCAAGAAATGAAAATGTAATAATTCGTGAGCTGAATGGAAAATGGACACACACTGCGTATGACTGATGACATTATTCTTTAAATATTTAAAAGTTGGAAAATATTCATCAATTATAATCGTTTTTCTTTTCAAATAAATACTTTTAAGTTAAATAATTCGAAATTGTAGATGGGCGCCTGCGCAGCGTTTTTGATACATATCGATAGAATAGAACGGCTCGTGAGTGGACTATCGTCAAGCTCGATTAACCCTTAGATGAAAGCCCTAATTAACATCGGATGCCGAGCAGTCCCAGGACTTTTTGTCCTCGTGAAACTGAATGAGCACCAGTTCATAGGTGGCCACCGTGCCCGCCACCTGCGAGAGGTCAAAGTCATGCTTCAAATCTTTGAAATAGTTTTGTTTCCAAGCAACTCACCACCAGATAAAGCTGCCTGGTGACACTGAAGAACTTGAGACCGGTGAGCGCCACTCGATCGCTGGCCAGCTCGGCGGCAAAGCGCGACACCTCCGGATGGTAGCTCTCCGACGGCACCAAACGTAGCAGACGCAGTGGCTCCCGGGCCTGGTCGTTAATCGCTGATACGAACAGGAGCACAGCCGAGGATCGGCTGAGCAGGAATAAGAGCGAGAAGTAGAAGTAGACGGCGTGGGCGGGTGAGGGCATTGTGCTGAAAACGGGGACAAGTTAGATTTACCTTTTACAAGAAATTCAAAGAGGAAATCAGGCTCTACATGTGACTTACTTAATGCTCTTGAGCAGCTGCAGGCAAATGAAGTACAAATTGCTGCCAAAGGAGATCAGTATGATGCCGGAGACGGCGTCGTCCACTTCACGGATGAGCTCCACTATAGAGCGGTAAAGGTCGCGCGACCACGTCCAGTAAGCTTCCGGCATGGGCTATTTGGTTAGAAATCGGTTTGAAATACTTAGAACTAAGGATACACGAGCTAAATACCAAATTGCAAGGCATTCTGGCTCCTAGTTCAGCTAGGAGGTCCCTAGGACCTCCAATGCCTCACCTGTCGCACCTGCTGCTCCAGGCTGCGGTTGAGCCTGGCCAGCATCTCGCTGAGTCCCATGCCCACCACCATCAGGAAGATGTCCATGTAACTCCAGCCGAAAGTCAGCAGCACGTTCTGCACCTTGCCCACCCAGGCCAGCCAGTTGGAGTAGGGGAACACGGAGAAGAGCTGGAGACTGGTGCCGCGCAGATAGGACTCCACGGGGTCACTTCTCCGGGGACAGAAGTCGTAGTACACCACAGCAATGATGCTCAGCAGGTGCTCCACTGAAATTGGAAGCTTAGAAGGGCACTAAATCTTGGTAACAAGTTCACCAAACTTAGGGATATGGCCAGGAGGAGGAAGGCCACAAACTGGATGCGCCGAGCAGGACGATCCCGGTCTCGATAGCAACTGTAAGCCGGCAAGCGATCCTCAACGGCTGCCCAATGACGCATCAGTCTGGGCCAGAGGCTGGCCAAGTTGAGGAACTGCCAGGAGGCGAGCAGGACACCGACGTGAAAAACGATTGGCTCTACGGAGAAGTAGGAGCAAGTGCAAGATGACCATGACTAGAGACTAACTTTGGAATGACTTTGGACTCACCCACACTGCGCACATCCAGGACACCGTGACCCACTTTTCGAATACTGAACATCAGGTCCACGGATGTGGAACAGAGGTAAAGAAAACTATACCAGAATCGCCAGCTCTTTCGGTTGAAGCTTAAGCCTCGATGGCTGACGGCACAAATCCCCCTGACGGGCATAATGCAAAAGAACTGGGCCACCGCCAAGACAGGAGCCACGGCCTCGTGGAAGGTGCCATTGTGGAGGAAGTTCTGCCTTGTGCCACGCACCTGGGCCTCTGGAACACAACAAAAAAACATATAAATAAACTTTTTTTTAGTCTCGTGCAGGCTCCCACCTCGACAGCGGGTCAAGCCCTTGTTTAGATGTTCAAAAATGGTCCTTCCATGTTTATTGAGTTGGCGTACAGCGCGATTAAAGCGATTGAAACGATTCAATGCCCGTATTCGAGCTGGAAATCGCTCCCATTTCGGACGCATCCTGCCTGCATTCTAGTCCTTAAATGCAAACGTGCAAAAAATCGAAGCAATCCCACCTGTTATTCCACTAATGACCAGCGATGCCAATTACTCGAAAAGTTGTACCTAAAGGAAGTATAAACTTTTAAGACTCAATAATATATAAATAAAGCAGCAACAGTACTGTGTTTGATGCAACCAAGTACCATAAAAGGGTATTCTAAAAATACAGAGGATTAACAATATATATAATTTTAAATTAAGCAGTAACAGTACTGTGTTTGCAAGTACCATAAAAATATTATATAAGAGGGTCTCAGAGGATTAACTATATAAATAATTTTAAATTAAATAATTAAAGAAATAAAGAAAGTCAGTTAAAACCCAAATTAACATAATATAAGTACCTAAAACCCCTAAATAGGTACAAATGCTTAACGGTACCTTTTCAGCGCTGCTAACGAGACTTTAATTGCTAAAAGCCGGCTTGTACTTTATCAGAAAGGCGGATATAAGCTTATAATGGCAAATAATAACAAGCAGAGGAAATATAAAATAATGAATAATTACTTAAAAATGAAATATTTACTTAATAATAAAAAATATACATATGTTAAGCTTCACAGCAGGAATTTGAGGCATTCACTGCTGGCATGTCGACGACCGAGTCCACAAAGTCACAATCCTGTAATTAAACTGACCGTTGCACATGCAAGAAATCTCTCCGAAATATTTGGAGTGACAGGGATTGAAAAAGCAAGCTGCCGGATATAACAAAATGTTTAATTGTTGCTATTTACCTAAAATGTTTATCCGTATTTAAGCTTTAGTTGAATTTGGAGTATTCAGACGTTTCTCTTTTAGAGCACAGCAGTTATATATCTGAATATTGAAGTTTAATTGATCTTATTTTGAAGTCTCCTTTTCGAAACACATATTCAGTTTTACTTTTAACGAGTTGTCAAGCTCTGCGCCTTTAAAAGGTTAATACAAGTCATGTAAATTTTCTGGAAACAAATTTAATTAAGTCGCAATCGTTTTCCCTTTTTTAATAATAAATAATTTAAATAATTCAAAATGTTTCTGCCACGCGCGCAACGATTGGCGCTTGCGCAGCTGTTAGAAACTATCGATAGAACAGAACGGCGCAAGAATGAACTCTCCGCGAGTATCGATAGGTGTCTCCAAACCCAGCTTGACAATCGAAATCGCGATCGTGTGGAGAGGCGAGTACGGAGACGAGATCCAATCGAAATCGCGAGCGAAGAAGTTCTCCGCGGAGACTCTTTATTTCCCCGTTCCCATTCCCGTTCCGTTGTGTTGTTGTTATTATTGCCGTTAATTGCCAAAGAAAATACGAAATACGAGCTGCGTGATCGGAGATCTACCTCCCCCCCTCTCTCATACACTGTGTCACTGCCAACGTTAAAAGAAACAAAAACAAAAGGCCACCAAGTCAGAAGAAGGCCAGAATCGAATCGGTTGACTTTATATTTGTATTTATTTTCGCATTTTTTTCCTGTTGTCTTGCCCCATATCGGTGTTTGTTAATTCGAAACGAGTGCTGTGCGCCAAACAAAAATGCAATTTAAAAGCATTTAAGGAACGAAGAGTACAAATAACAAACAAAAAAAAAAGAGCGGAAACACACAAAACGCACACAGAAACGAGTTCAGGTGAGTTACCCGCCGTACGTACCAATACCAGAATCTGTCCAAAAAGCAATCAGCCAACTTTTGGTAACAATTTGAGTCAAGACAATTGTGCGGGTTTTTTTGTTGTTGTTGTTGTTGTTGTTGCGGCTGCATTTGGTCCACACGCACGCGCAAAACTGCATTGGTATGAATGTAAAAGAAAAAAAAAACGATTAAGGAACGGCTGTTTCTGCCTATTTGTGTGTATGTCTCTATCTCGCTCTGTCGCATCCGAAATCCCGATTCCACCCTCCCAAAAGAAACAAAAAAAAAGAAGAAAAAAATCAGCAAAGATAAGAGAGGGGGAGAATATTAGTGTGATAGAAAGAGGGTGAGAAGAAGGGAGCAGGCTAATGCAATACACTGGCAGAAAAATATTCGCTGAGATAACAGAATAAGAAATATTTATTCTTTCGTAATAGGTTAGATAATCCTAGTAACAATGTTTAAAGTTTAATTTTATTTAAATATTTAAATTAAAGTTTCTTCTATTCGTTTTCTCTGCTTATTTACATTCTTGGTCTCCAAATAATCCCCACCTCTGTCCCAGGCGAAGTCTTTTGTTTTTATTTACACAGATTTTCTTGATTCTGCTACTTCCGATGCGCCATCCCATTCCCTCCCGCCTCTGTCCAAAACGTCAGCTGCATGAATCATCCCATTGCCCCCCCGTTGCCCCATCTCTTCCCTCCAACAACAGTTGGTAGCAGCAGCAGAGGCAGCGGCGACTCATTCAAGTCAAGTCTCTGAAAAATATTGAATAAAAAAGCAAAAACCGCAGCTCCAAAACGTTCCAATACACACAGCATTATTTACACATGTATACATGCATGTATGTATATATAATATATATGCTTTCGATAAACTTATTGGGGATTTAAAGCTGCTACTTAGCTTTCGATTAGTCAGCAAAGTGCAACGAAAGCGGGAAAATACTTTCTGCTGCAATGACACACAAAATAAAAGCACAAATATCATATATTTTAATTCTATACTCTGTGGGATCATAAAAAATGAAAATTTCCATCCCATTCATGCAATAAAAACTTTTATTTAGGAATTCTTGTAATATTATTTCCCGTTTTACGCTTATGACATATCTGTGTCAAATATTTTCAAAGCTTATCTTGGACATTTATTAAATACGAGTTTATTATAATCCATCACGTTTAATTCTCATGTCGATAAAGATGACACATATTTTTTTTCTCTCTGCTGTGGGAAATAATTATTTGCATACGATTTCCTCCTCCTCCCCCATCCGTTAAATACATATTTATTGATTGATTATATTTAAGCTTCGTTCCGCTGCTGCTTGTCTTGGGGCTCCCAAGGAATTTCGGCGGTGAGAAACCAAGGCTGATAAGACTTCGATGTAAATATACACACAGCCATATGCATATTGTATGTACAAAGCTTATGTGCTTAGCTGTGTGTACATAATGTGCGTAAATTCGAAGGAGGGGAGCGGAGAGGAAGAGCTGGTGGTGCAATCCGTACATCCCGACAGAAAGTGGGGAGCATTATCTCTGATATCTGTGCCATCATCATTGCCAACTGTTGAGGGGCACTCCCTCCCCCACACTCGGGGTCAGCTGAATAGCTCTGGCAATAGATCAGGGTAGATCTTAGAATTTGTGATATTAATTCGCTCACTTTTTTTATTTAAAGAGCTATACCAGTGTCGCTTATGGAAATTTGTGCGATTTTCTGACATTTTTTACAAAGAATAAGAATCATACCAACTGGTTATATTAAAAAAAAATAATTAAAAAAATATTTTGAACTCTTTTGGACATAATAAGGAATAAATTTAGCTTTATTTTACGGTTATTTGTTCACAAATATATTTACAAATAAAGGTAGTAAGTGCTGAACACAAAACACGTTCCCCAACTGCTGACATAATTCCGTTTGAATAAGTAGCAGAACCGAAAAAATGTAATAACTTTATTACATACAATCCTCTACGATTATTACAAAAATATATATTATATTATATTATATTATTCAAATATATATAATATTTTCGTAGTTTTTGGGTAAAAGAATGGTAGTTTTTTAATTACAAATTTATCATTTTTATCCAATCAAAAAGATCGTATTTCATGGTATAGTAAATATAATTAAGAACACTAAGTTTACATTTAAATTAATGTGAATCAATGTGTCGTTAAGATTTAATACCGGCAATTTTCAATTAATGCCAATAGTTTCAAGAAAAACACGTTTAAAGTGTCAGGTGAAACGGATCATCCCTGCGAGCGGTCGCTCTTTAGAACGATGCCATTCATAAACTGCTCTAGATATCAACTTGCTGCTTTCACAGGATATTTTTGAAAGTATAAACTATGAAATAAACAAATGAAAAGAACGATAGTTTGGTATAGACCCTTAATAAACTTTACTTTAAAATACAATGTTGTTATCAGGGCTTAGATTTGTAAAGTGTTTTCTTTACTTAAAATTTTTTTGAATTCGCTACCACAGCTTGAAAACTAACAGTACAATGAAAATCTTTACATTATATCTCTATTGAAATTCGTATAAAATATGATAAAATACAAAGACTGTGCCTATTAGTTCCACCGCTGTTGTAACTCGGGATCGTTCTCATGTGGGGATGCGATGGCATGGCCTGGGCATGGTTTGTGCTGTGTTGTGCTATGGCTATGTGGGATGCATATTCAGATTCCCAGTTGCGGGCTGGCTTGCTTCTTGCTTCTCCCCTGTCCAAAAAAAAAAAAAAAAAAACCGAAAAAGGAAAGAACTGAAACAACAAGAGCGTCGAGCTCTGAAAACAAACACACATGTTGATCATGCATGAAAGCGAACCGCTGTCCCCACTTATCACCCCCTTCCTATGGCTTTCCCTCGGCGTTTTCATGGTTCCCGTTCCCCATGGAACATTCATATACATATGTACATATATGTACATATGTACATACGTAGCACACCCCCTTCTTCCGTTGGTGTTCGGTCCCTTTGCCAGCTTTCCCAGAAGAGTAACCAGCACGCACCGGAAACATCGTTAAATGCGTAACAAGGCGCTTTTTAATTTAACCGAACCGAATAGAAATCATTAAATAAATGGAATTGTGTGCATATGCAAAGCAGTTGGACACCAGCGTTATCTCTGCAGCCTAAAGCCCACAAAATAACTGACAAAAAAAAAGGAAAATATTACCGAGAGAGTGACAAAGCGCGGCTTAATTGAAAGTGTCACTGATTCAATACGCGCAGCATATGATGGTCGGTTCTTGTTTTTACTGGAAAACTGAAAGGCGGAAAAACTGAAACCAAAACGGGTGTAAAAAACACAACGGCAGTGAATATGGAAAATATACAACATATATGAAAATGGGAACGGGAAGGGGAGCGCCATTTGATTGCATTTGTGTTGCCATCGCTTTCGACCGCTTATCAACTCGAAAAAGAAAATGAAAATTTAATTGGTCATAAAAAAGTGCATTAAAGTCGCTGATAGCTCCTTGCCAGCGCGCTTGTTCGCAACGATAACAATTACAAATTCCAAGAGGCCGTCTTTTGCTGTCAGCGAGAATCCAAAAAAAAAGAAGACTCTTTCGAAACTCACAACATAGGGCCTCGGACAGATAAGGAAACTCACTGACAGCATATCGAATCAATTATTTGTTTCAAAATCGAAAACAAGGGCGACAATCGGTTTTGGTTATCGAATTGCGGCAGGCATTGCTCGGTTTATATGTCGCTTGCAATTAAATTTTTTTTTTGTCATGCGGTGGTGTATCGGAAGGCGATTTCCTTGACTCAAACAGTGAACACTTTTCTCCAATAAACCGTATCGTATTAAGTTATGAAGTATTCAGGTTTTATTCAAAACTCATGTCAGGTTTTTATCAAAATTTAATCATCAAACACGGTAGTAATCTTTATGCTAATTCCTTGCATGTTAGTGCATAAACTAAGGAAAACATAGATTAAGTGGAATAACTCCCACACAAGACAAACAACAAACCAAATTGTTGTTTTCCTCTAAGCAAACATGGTTTGTTAATGGCTTTATCCGCTAGGCTTTCCCAGAATGAACGTGTATTATTCATACCAACTGGTTATATTCATTTACTAGTTAAATACCATGCCATACCCGGAATCTTAATCGTTTTCATTCGCATTAAACGCTCTCTGATATCAGAATTGATAGCGAGTTAAAGAAACTAACATTGCCGCACAATACGTGACTAAGGAAAATCGTTTAAATGCTAAATTAATACGTAGATTTATTAAAAAAAAAGAAAGCAACGGAAACTGGTCGGCCATCTGACGCCTTTTTCTGAGTCATCAGTAAACATACCTGCTTCCCACAGATGCCATTTCTTTTTAGTTTTAATTGAAACGGAATTGTTTGTTGTTTATGAAAACTAAACAAGAACACAAAAAATCTCCTACATAGAAATATTAGTTAATTATAATGCGCAGCTCTAAGGCCTTGTGGCTAACTAAACACAATAATTTTGGGAGTAATCCTTAATTAATAGGTGAAAACACCTCCTTTTAATGTTCCCGCCATCGCTGACATTGATCTCCTTCTGAATCCTGATTCGATAATATATAATCTTGCTGCCATCAATCACACAGTCAGCGGCTATTTGATATATGCCATGCTGTGTTATCCAAAGCCAAAGAGCCGTTCGCCTTGCTCACCGACCGATGAGGAAATTGGAGGAAACTGAAAAACTACAAAACCACAACAAATGTTGAGAAGAAATATTCGTACAAGTGTTTAATTTAAAACAAAAAATCGTGAGCAAACCGGATCGGATTCGATCTCAGGATCCGATCATTACGATGGCCAGTTAACCGGCCGAGCTCGATCTTATAACGAAACTCAGTCCGCATAAATCAAATGTCTCGGATGCGATATCTCACGTTGTCGTTGTCGGTTGTCGGCTGTCGGTTGCCGGTGGGAGTATGCAGACTTCCTCGCTAATCCCGGCTACAGGATCGGCTTAAATTAGATCGGGTTTTTCCGCAGACCAAGTGGATCAAACTGGGCTACATTGCATCCGCAAAGCAGCAATTAGTTAAATGTTTGAAGTCGTCTCACGTACCTATTTACGTGCATTCATTCATTCAAAAGTTTTCACGCGACGCAAACTTGATTTCGGGCAATCTTATATATTTCCTTTTTGCGTACACACAGAGAAATGCATTGGGAATGGGGTCATCCTGATATTTAATATTGCTTAATAAACTGTTTGATATTTTTCAATTATTTATGAAGAGCTAACAAATTATTAATAAGAAGAAAAGGAGGGATATGGCAGTTAGGGCCTTAAGCTCAGTTTGTGCAATTTTTTATATTATATTATTAATGTCCAAGTAAAGTTAAATATAATGTGATGATAAAGATTTGTGCTTTTTAAGTATTGTAAAGTATTTAATATGTTTGATGGTTTGGGGTTTGAAAGGAAGGAAGATTGGTGTTTTTAAATATGTTTATTCTGTTTAACTTATTCATAGAATATCTGCTAGAATAAGATATTAATTACAATAATAATCAGATATCAGGTTTGTAGAATAAAGTTCCGGGTTTCCGCTCTCTAATTGGATCAATAATATATATTGAAATTGCATATACATCCGGTTATCTAATCTTTTAAAGAGAGCGCCACTAGATTATCAGAAATTATGCGGGCTCGTATAATGAACAATATGTCCTAAAAGACATAAAACTATGATAGTTTGCTAAAAATTGAATTAAAATTTTAAATGTAAGAAAACTTAAGGCTTAGCTGGGTAAAACAAATACAACAAACAGAGGACAGCTGACACATGGCTATAACTCTGCCTTGACCATTGCTAATGCTGGCCTTTCGACGTCTTTGTTTTTGCCAGAATGGACATGGACACGACGGACATGCAGATGGATGCCCCAGCGGTTGCGCAGTCGATATACCCGCATTCGGCGACATTGTTCGCCGCAATTAGTGCCTGCGTCTTTGTGACGATCGGTGTGCTGGGTGAGTAATCCGCCTCCTTCTCCTCCTACGAAGCCTGCCTGCTAACCTGCTTGCCAAACGCAGGTAACCTGATCACCCTGCTGGCGCTGCTCAAGAATCCCACGATACGGGAGCATGCCACCACCGCCTTCGTCATATCGCTGAGCATTTCGGACCTGCTCTTTTGCTCCTTCAGTTTACCGCTCACAGCGGTTCGCTTCTTCCAGGAGGTGAGTCACCAGTCTTTATAATTTACAAGTTATAAAAATATAGTTTGTACATTATAATTGTGGAAAACAGAGCTGGACATTTGGCACCACTTTGTGCAAGATCTTTCCCGTGATATTCTACGGCAACGTGGCCGTTTCACTCCTCAGCATGGTGGGCATCACTCTCAACAGGTAAGCCGAGATCATTTCACCTTCTCTCCAGCTTAGATCAGCATAATCCTCAACATAATACCTTCGACAGATATATACTCATCGCTTGCCACAGCCGCTACTCGCAGATATACAAGCCCAAGTTCATAACACTTCAGCTGCTGTTCGTGTGGGCCGTGTCCTTTCTGCTTCTGGTGAGTACAAAGGAAATGGATTCCAAAATATATTACAAATATATTTCCCTGCAGCTGCCACCCATTCTCGGAATTTGGGGTGAGATGGGACTGGACGAGGCCACATTCTCTTGCACGATCCTCAAGAAGGAGGGGCGATCGATTAAGAAGACCCTGTTTCTGATCGGCTTTCTGCTGCCCTGCCTGGTGATCATCGTCTCCTATTCCTGCATCTATATAACGGTGCTGCATCAGAAGAAGAAGATCCGCAGCCACGACAACTTTCAGATCGGTGCAAATGCGGCGGGCAAGGGATCCTCCGGCGGCGGCTCCTATGTGACCACCACCTGTACGAGAAAGGCTCGCGAGGATAATCGATTGACCGTCATGATGGTCACCATCTTCCTGTGCTTCCTCATCTGCTTCCTGCCGCTGATGCTGGCCAATGTGGTGGACGATGAGCGAAAGACCTCGTATCCCTGGCTGCACATTATCGCCTCGGTGATGGCCTGGGCCTCCAGCGTCATCAATCCGATCATCTACGCAGCCAGCAATCGCAACTACAGGTGGGTGGTGTCCCTTATTCCAGCTCAATTACATTATTAATTCAAGTGTTTCTTGTACTATAGAGCGGCCTACTTCAAGATCTTTGCGCTGCTCAAGTTCTGGGGGGAGCCGCTCTCGCCAATGGCAAGTAGAAACTATCACCAAAGCAAGAACTCCAAGGAGCTGTCGGGGGTCATCCGCAGCACGCCGCTCTTCCACGCTGTGCAGAAGAATAGTATTAACCAAATGTGCCAAACATATTCAGTATGATCGAATCGGAGTCGAGTCTTTGCTTGTAATTCATATATATCAACTATAATTAATTATTTACCGTTTAATTTATAAATTTATGCAACGATGTATGGCTGCGCTTACATCAAAGACAATCAAAATAATAAATATACATACGTAGACCAATTGAGAAATGCGCTCGTCTTTTTCTAATAGAAAAACTAATTAAATATCTTGATAATATCCTTTTAGGATTCCCACTTATTTAGAGCTGCGAGACACATTGATTGTACTATCGATACTAACGATGGAGAGGCTTTCGGCGGAACTATCACGATACTATCGGGAGTTATATTTAATTTGTTCTTTAACTTATCAGTAAATGTAGATAAAATTAAGCGTAGGCAAAAATAAATCAAAATATTTAAGTATGTAAAGAAAGAGAACATTTAGATATTTCCTAACTTTATTCTGAAGTTGTCATTAAATAAAAAGATGGATAAAAGTATGTTTTAATGAGTATCATTAAGAAAAAAACACTAAAGACTTTTAATTTAACAAACCCGATGAATTTCTGAAGGTATTCCTTTACTTCTTAATTTTCACTTTCAAAGAATACTTGGAATATTGGCAGGAGCGATAGTATTGCGATAGTATCGAAATCTCCCCGGAAAATAACAAAAAACTTAAATGGCGTCACAACTCTACTCTTAATACCATGCCCAATCGAAAAAAACTCATTTAAAATAGCGCAAATACTAAAGGAAAACTGAAAAAACCTCAAGTTAATCCATGTTGCCCTATTAGGTTTCTTTCAATTAAGGAGGGTTGCCTGGCCAAGCCGCCTGCCTTATATATCTGCTTAAACTTGTTCAGGTCCCGTGGTATTAAACACTACAAGTTGTCAGAGACTTTGGCAGGCTTTCTCTAGAGAATTAACGGCGTAACTATTGAGTATATCCACAGGCGAAGGCACATTTTTTGACGTACCAGTTATTGGCGCCTAAATTCATGCGAAGGCAGGCTACTCTATTATATTTTTCAGTTGAGATATGCGCGCCAATATTTAGAGCTTGCTTTAATATCAGAATCATTGGATCCACGTGACACTCGCGGTTAAAAAAAAAAATAACCCACACAGCACACGGTTTTTTTTTGTTTCACTTTAAAAAAAAGGTTTTATTTCTTTTCTTCATCTATTTTTTTTTGTTTTTCCGCTGGAGAACCTTAACGCACACTATGTAGATAGACAACCATGACCATGATCCACGCTCTAGGCCTTGATGGCGAACTTGCGCTGAGGGAAGACGGAGCGCTTGCGGATCTCCTTCAGGGTCTTGCGGTTGGCGTCGCGCGGCGACAGAGCCTTGCGGATGGCGCGGGTCTTCTTTTTGCGCAGATCCAGGGGCTTGTACTTCTTGTTCTTGAACACCTTACGCAGGTTCTCCTTCTGCTTCTGGTGCATCACGATGTAGACGCGAGCGATGGCCTTGCGGACAACGCGGCTATAAACATAAACATCGACATGGGATTGGATTAGCACAGTGTCGGACAAGCGGGGGGAACAGGGGCGGCATATACTTACATCTTGGAGAGCTTGGAGGGAGCTCCGCCGGTCACCTTGGCCACGCGCAGGCTAAGCAGCTCATTCTTGAGCTCATCCAATTGCTTGGTGAGATCCTTCTTGTCCTTCGTCCTCAACTCGGAGCACTTAACCTTCACCTGGTAGACAACACAAACAATACAAAAAACAAATCGTTAATAATCTTTGTATTTTCGGGTGGCACGCAAAAAGAATAGCATTTCCATCGCATACGGCACACGATTGGCCGTGCATTATTTGCTTTTGCCGGCCATTTCGTGCACGGATGTCACTTATTTTTGTAAATTAGTTTTCGCACAAAAAACACCAACCATTTTCTCGCTGGTCACGTCAAAAAAGAAAGAGCTAGTTCGTGCTCGATGTGACCGGAGGTGTACAAATTAGTGTCGCCAGGCGGTGAAAGAAGAAAAATCCCTAAAATGGTCACACTACAATTCGTAGATTCTCCAACAACTCAAGCGGGGAATTTAAATATACATATATTTGTATTCATTAAAGGAAATTATATATTTTGGAACTCCACAATTTACCGATAATCTCCATTATTTAATCACTTAATTGCTTTGCGTCCATATTTATCTGCCATTTCTGGTAGACAAAGAACAGAGTTGCCCTGCCGCAGACAACTCTGGTACTACTGATTGCAATAAATACTAAATACGTGAAATAATTGTTTTACTCACAAACTGAGGTATTCAAAGATTAAAAATAAAGGAAACTATCTAACATAGATGTTAATTAATTAATGTTATTATTAATGTTATTAATTAATTTAAAGGATTTACTGGAAAAACACACTAAATTAGTTGTGTGGCTTTATCGATATTATTACGCAGCCTGCCCACAAAGCTATCGATACTATCGTCATCGGTGCCCGCTGCATTAATAGCCCAACTGTTTTGGGTTTTTTCATTACCTGCTGCCCGCGTCTTCAATTCGGTTGTGCGATTCTCTGTCAGTTCCTCCTCCAAGTTCACAGCCCAATCCTTGCGAGAATGTCGAAGCCTAACTACAAAGTTGGTGAGTTATAAATAAGTGTGGTACCTCGCCGAATCGAATCGCCGCCGACCGGCAACAGGCTTCAAACACATACATATGGCCCGGCGCGCACATGTTTCTGAGGTTAAACTTGCGGCGGCGAAAAGAGCACGTTGTTGCCGGGCCCGGCTGAAAGAGGCATAAATCAAGCACAGGGAGCTTATCTGACTCTATCTATCTCCTTTTTCTCCCCCCTATTCTCGCCGACAGCCGATATCAGTCTGTCGCCATGGGGACGCAAGGCGATCATCATCGCGGAGAACGAGATGCCCGGCCTGATGGCAGTCCGTCGCAAGTACGGTCCCTCGAAGATCCTGCAGGGCGCCCGCATCACCGGCTGCTTGCACATGACCGTCCAGACGGCCGTCCTCATCGAAACCCTCATCGAACTGGGCGCCCAGGTGGGTTTTCATTCATGCCAAATTATCGCCAAAGATAACATCAAAATACAAAAATCTTGAATGTCTGTAAAGCCACAGCTATGCATCCCAATTGGAAGCAGATTATTATTAAATTTCTTAAAGAATAATTTTCATTCAAAAACATATTTGTATATTACAAATTATTACAACAAATAATATTATTTTTGGCAATCATTTTTTATGCTTTAAAAACAATTAAAACCTATTTTAAAAGGACAGTAAACTTCTTTACTAAAAATCTACATTCATATCCAGATAAAATCCTTAAACTACAGATTTTGACATGTAAATTGTACAAATAATTAAAAGAAACTGTTATTTGTATACACTACAGGAATGCCAAAGTTATAGATTTGGCTAAAAGCTCTAAAAATAGATAGATACTCTCCATCAGTGTCCAAGGGCTGTGCCCTTATCATCTTTTGTTTACGCACCAATTTGAATAACAAAACTTTCGTTTTGGCGGGGGGGCAAGTTCAAGGCACCCGAGATAAGACCTCCAGATTGTTATTTCCTCTGACGCAGCACGTTTTGTTATATTTTTTGATCCTCGCACATGGCAACTACTGTGGAATCATAATGGATTACCCAGGGAGATGTCCCATTTAATTACGCTAATAAGATTTGAGTTCCCATTTTATTTAGAATAATTTAGAAAACTAAGAATTTCCAACTACTTAAAATTCCCAACTAGGTTTTCCATTCTACTTCGAATTCCCAACTAATTTTACCATCTAACAAGGAGTTTCCAACTAGCTCTACCGTTGGTAACCACGTAGATGGCTTGAAGCCTTTGAAAATAGTTGTAAATTCTTGTCCTTACAATATCTTTTTATTTTATGGACGTTGATGCACTACGGTCAGTACACTCAAGTGGCCCTTTCGACACCAAGCACGTGCTTGTTAGGGTTAGGTGTTAGTAGGCGCGATAGGAGAAAGTATAGGTAAAGTTTGCGAGGAAATTAACTACTGGCGTGCTGCCTGAATGTTTTGTTGCATACGTAGTAAGTTAGTTAGGATTAAAGTTTGCATGCTCTTGTCCAAATTGCAGATATAACTTCTTTAACATATCATTTCATAAGCCTCAATAGAACTAACTTATTTCCTATTCCATCCTTCAGGTCCAATGGTCCAGCTGCAACATCTTCAGCACACAGGATCATGCGGCGGCAGCCATTGCGGCCACCGGAGTGCCTGTTTACGCCTGGAAGGGCGAGACAGATGAGGAGTACAATTGGTGCATTGAACAGACCCTGGTCTTCCCCGACGGCCAGCCCCTGAACATGATCCTGGACGATGGCGGCGATCTGACCAACCTGGTGCACGAGAAGTTCCCCCAGTATCTGAAGGGCATCAAGGGCCTGAGCGAGGAGACCACCACTGGCGTCCACAATCTGTACAAGATGTTCAAGGAGGGTCGTCTGGGCGTTCCGGCCATCAATGTCAACGATTCGGTGACCAAGAGCAAGTTCGATAACCTGTACGGCTGCCGGGAGTCGCTGATTGATGGCATCAAGCGGGCCACGGACGTGATGATCGCCGGAAAGGTATGCTGTGTCGCCGGTTACGGCGATGTGGGCAAGGGCTGTGCCCAGGCCCTGAAAGGATTCGGTGGCCGTGTCATCATCACCGAAATCGATCCGATCAATGCCCTGCAAGCGGCAATGGAGGGCTACGAGGTGACCACCATGGAGGAGGCCAGCAAGGAGGCCTCGATCTTTGTGACCACCACCGGCTGCCGGGACATTATCACCGGCGAGCACATACTGCAGATGCCCGACGACTCCATTGTGTGCAACATCGGTCACTTTGACATCGAGATCGATGTGGACTGGCTGAATGCCAATGCCAAGGAGAAGATCAACGTGAAGCCGCAAGTGGATCGTTACACCATGCAGAATGGCAAGCACATCATCCTGCTGGCCGAGGGCCGTCTGGTTAACCTGGGCTGTGCCCACGGACATCCCAGCTTCGTCATGTCCAACTCCTTCACCAACCAGGTGCTGGCCCAGATCGAGCTGTGGACCAAGTCCGAGCAATACGCCGTCGGCGTTCACGTTCTGCCCAAGATCCTCGACGAGGAGGTGGCCAGCCTGCATCTGGAGAAGCTGGGCGTGAAGCTCACCAAGCTGACGGACAAGCAGGCCAGTTACCTGGGCGTCTCGAAATCTGGCCCCTACAAGCCCGATCACTACCGGTACTGAGTGCCCCACACCGATCTCCGCGGCCGCACTCGAAGGCGGCGGAACCGGGCCTGATTACCCACTAGTTATATCTATTGTTTGCACATTTCACTGTTCACCTAAGCTCCAATAAAAACACGCCTCACGTAGTCTTGGCGAGAGAAAACCCAACACATGCTTGAGTACATGCCTTTCTCTACAGTCTACAGTCTACACTCTACACTCGGCACTCTTCACTCTACACTCTTCACTCTCTACATTCTTTAAGGTGAGGCATATCTCTTTCGAAGATATCACATGGAGAGAGACTAATGCCCGGTATGGGAGGGAGTATATTTTTAGCCAATTTTTCTAACTAAAGAAGTTGAGAAATTTATTTAAACTTAGGTTCAAATTATTTTTTTTATTGATCTAAACAACAAAACTATTTTAAAGTAATTTTGGTTCAGCAAGACCGATTTTAAGGTCCTTTTTTTTATATATGTAGTTCTTTTATATAGTTTTCATTTCGTTAAACTAAACATAGATTATAATTTTACACGGGTTCAGGGACAGCACAGAAGAAATCTTTAGATTCTCGTGCCTGGAATAACGTGTTTTAAGTTCCTGGCAAGAGCGAAAACTTTGAAAAACAAGCGTAATTGCGTCATGACACGGCAGAATATGCCTGCTAATAGTTTCAAAGAAATTGTAATCTTAATTAAATTAAAAGAAACAAAAAAATATGTCGCGTGAGATAGAATGACTCAACGGTTTAATTCTACTCGCACATCTGCGCGCCAACCTTATCGCCATCACCCCTCTGGTGTAGGGTATTAGAGATTAGAGATGGCAGATCAAATGCCGCTGAGGTCTGCTAGGTCTGTCTCGCTCTCGCTTTCGCTCCAAAGCTCTACGACAAGTGCACCGAATGTTCGAGTACAGCCATCCCGCTTGCGCTTGAAATTGCAGCGGTAAAATAGCGCACACTTGGTGTTGTTGCTGCGGATTTGGTAGCAGTTTTTGACTTCACTTTGCACTAACAGCTTGTGCGAAAAAAGGGTGAAGAATCGCAGCATTTCCCGGCCTGAACTTACATCACTCCACAATGGTCTACGGATACGGTGGCCTCCTATTCCTTGTGCTGGCCACAGGGCTGGCGCCAACCGCTCTCGGTTGGATGGCCCACTTTCGCCCATCCGCACTGATGCTGCACATGGGCAACAGCACCCAGGTGCAGCTCATCTTGGAGAATGTGGCTCCGTCGACGCTACAGCAGCCAGATCGCTTCGTATTTCGCTTGCAGAGCCTGAACACCGGTCTGGCCACTGTGGCCAAGGAGAACGCCACCATACCGTTGACCGGATTCGATCCGCAGACCCGCGACTGGAGCGGTCTCATCCGGGTGGAGACCCACTTCCTGGGCCTGACCAATGTGACGGTGCGACTGCACGATCTTAGCCAGAACCGCAGCGAACTGCCCACCGACTGGAGTAACGACAGCCAGCTGCAGGTGACCGTCCAGCGGCCGAACCGCGTGCTGGACCACATCTTTCTCGGCTCGCTCATCGTGCTCATGTCGCTGCTGTACATCAATTTCGGTGCTGCCCTCAATCTGGAGGTGCTGCGTGGCCTGATCGCCCGGCCCATTGCGCCCAGCATCGGATTCGTTATGCAGGTGGTGGGCATGCCCCTGCTAAGCTACGCCCTCGGCGTCTTCATCTTCCCCCAGGCACCGGCCATGCAACTGGGCCTCTTCTTCACCGGCATTTCGCCCAGCGGCGGTGCCTCGAATACATGGACCGCCGTCCTGGGCGGCAATATCCACCTGTCTGTTCTAATGACCACCGTCTGCAATGTGGCCTCCTTTGCCACGATGCCGCTGTGGATATTCACGCTCGGCCAGCTGATCTTCGAGCGGGCGGGCATGGAGGTGCCGTATAGAAAGATCGCCACCTACTGCGCCGGTCTAATCGTGCCGCTGCTTATCGGCCTGCTCATCCAGAAGCGATCGGCACGAATCACACGGGTGTTGGTCCGCCTGCTAAAGCCAATCTCCGCCACCCTGCTGGTGATCATCATCGTCTTCGCCATCGTCACCAACTACTATCTGTTCTATCTGTTCTCCTGGCAGATTGCCGTTGCCGGCATGACCCTGCCCGGGCTGGGCTATATCTTCGCCTGGCTGGCGGCCAAACTGTTGCACCAGAACTCTGCCGATGCCCTGACCATTGCCATTGAGGTGGGTATCCAGAATACGGGCATAGCCATCTTTTTACTGCTGGGAGCGCTGGGATCGCCGGTGGGCGACATTACCACAGTGGTGCCGGTTTCTGTGGCGGTGATGACGCCGCTGCCCCTGCTGGGGATCTATGTGTACAACCGATGCAATGGACGTAAAACTAACGAAGCCACCGCCGGCGAGGTGGAGCGGATTGTTTAAGCTTGATACTGGATTTTTTTGCATTATTTTTACTGTTATATATAACATATATCAAAGACAATATAAGCTTCAAGATAAGTAACGCCGAACGATCGAATTTTTGCTGAAATTTTGCTTAAAATCCAGAGCCAGAGCCATGTTTCGTACGTTCATATGTCGCGGATCGACAAATTTCTCTGCCGGCCCTCTGCCAACACATGCACACTATCAACGTTCGTGCGATTTCGTCTAAGATCTTTAAGTACGCTTTCGACAAATTAAAGCACAGCAATAGTGCTGTCCCATTGTCAGTTTATATCTAAAACTAGACGTTTTTAGAGTTTTAGATCTATTTTTATAGTTCGGCCCCATTCTCCCTCTAATATATACATATATACGGCCCCTAAAACAGCAAACAAAATAGCTAAGATTACAACAATATATAGATTTTCTTCTATTATATTTCCTATTATATATTTCAACTTTTACGCTAGCAGTAGCTTGAATATTGCAATCGGTCTGTAGGGTCGTTACTCATCTTGTTATTAGAAAGTCTTTGCATTTTGTAGTAAAATTGTACAAATATATTTGTGTTTATTTGTTTAATATTTATATCTTATATACAATTGAATATAGCATGCAGACACATGCCTTAATCTCAAGCGCATTACTATATATATTCCAGAAAGCTATCAATTGTTTAATAATAAAGTGATATTTGTATATATCGGAGCTAGTAAGGTTGTTTCTCGATTTCACTGAACCTTTGAAGCCTTTGAAGATTAAAACAATATTCGTGTATAATATTACAATCGATTTCATTTTTAAAAGCAACTTTTTTCGACACCTACAAATTTAATACTAGATGGAAAGTCTCCTTGCCACATACTTTCTCGGCAAGGAACTTACATTCAAGATATATTTATACCCAATAGATTTGTTAGCTTCACTCAAAAATTCATATATGGTTCTATTATTGGGTGGCCATGGAATAGGCGGCCAGCAGGGAGGCCTCGTCCAGCGTCACCACCACTTCTGTGGCGGTTTCCATTGCCTGGAGTATCTTGAGCAGACCAAAGATGGTGTGCGCCTCAAGATTCAGTTGCCGGAGCTCGTACTGCATCCGCATGTAGTTGACGCTGCCCGTGCCCAAGTCGATGCCACCGAGCATGTTCGGCATTAAGTTATAGTAGTTGATCACACAAAAGGCACGCTGCAAGTCCGGTCCACTGACCGTCGTCACATAGCTGGGCTCCAGTCGCTTCTGCGTGACGAACTCCCTTAGCGGCAGGACCAATTCCAGCATAGAGTCCTCCATTTCGTGCCTGAACAGCTCCTGCATCATCTGGATGAGCTCCACGGAGACGAGAGGATGTTGCTTCTGCAACTGACGCTGCGCCAAATATGCGTCTATTAGCTTAATTTGCCACACATCGATGTTGTTGGTCATCGACTTGGTCACGTGCTAGAGGAATTTAATAATGCATCAGGCTGTGCGAGTAATGGAATGGTACTCACATCATAGAGGGTTAGGTAGACGGGCAGGAGATGTATCCGATCCTTGACCACGGCATCGTAGAAGAGCAGCAACATTTGATGGCGCTTGACCAGCTCCGGGTAGCTAAAGTCCGTGCCCTTGGTGGACAGGCAGCGATTGAGGAAGGGCCTCACCAGCCGCTCGTTGCCAAACTGATGCAGATCATTGATGTCGATCTCCCAGCAGATGCTCTGCTCCATCGTCAGGGTCTGGGCCAGCATGCTCTTCAGCCGGTCCGGATCCTCTAAATGAGAGAGACAGCCGGTCCTCTTCTTAATGTCAATCGGTGCACTCAACTCCAGTGCCTTCTCCAACTGATGCCAGTTCCGTGATCTCTCGAAGCGCACCGGCCAATAGTTATCGTCGTCCACCACCACCAGCTGCAGGCTGCTGAGCTCGGGCAGGATGCACGGTGCGATGGGCAAACGTCTCATCTCTGTAGCGCCGATTTCCAGCACTGAAATGTTGGCCAAACACAGCTGGTGGGTGTCAATGTCGCGGGGCAGAAAAAGTCGTGGCTCCACGGCCAGCACATACAAATGCCGCAAGGCCTGCAGGTGGTACCTTCGAAGAGGGAAGCACGAAATGGAAAATAAGTAAATACAACAAATCTCACACCTCTGCCAAGCATCATCCTCTCACCGATTGTCGTTGCTGTGTATGGGAAATTTGGGAAAGAAGGCGCAGACAAGGGCCGATATAGATTCCGGTGTCTTAGCGATGGTGAAGCGGCCGGCGCCTAAAAAGAGCAGTCCCAGCGACATGTGAATGGCCATGTGGGAACCGTAGGTGATGTGCGGATACTGGGGACCCACGCGCGATCTCAGATACCGAATGATGCGCAGGATTTCGCAGTTGCCAGAACCGGCGAACACCAGCGAAATGGAGATGAGCAGCACCATCAGGCAGCTCTCGACGGTGGTGCGGCCGGCACAGTCAATCATCGGCGATGAGGGAAACCGCAGAAACTCCTTGATCACTGCCCTTAGAGTGCCAAAGGCCACCGGATCCTCTGTCCCGGCATACTTCAGGCCAATGCAGAAGGCGGCTCCGGCCATGATGTTGCAGTAAGCTTGCCTAGGGGAAACAGAAGTTGATTTTTAAGTGAAACATTTTTAACGGCTCGTTTAGAGGTAAATTCAATGCAGATGAAACGCTAAAATGCGACAGATAAAAGGTAGGGGGGTATAATGTAGGAATAAGTACTGGGAGAGAGTGTTTATCACTTATTTCTTATACCAGAAGCCACACAGTATATTTTCTCTTGCGTGAAGATATGAAAATAAAAACAAGAATAGCACGAGTATCTTTTTATGAGCACAAATTTCAAAAATTACGCAGAAAGCTACATTATGTTATCAATCCTATTAGTGCTCTTATCGCGCACAATTCTCTTGGTATCAGGATTTTGTATCTTTAGGGAATGAAAATGTTCACTTCTGTCGTGAAGGATACGATTTTTTCTATTATTTTTTTGTTCTAAATTATGGAAGATCTTTGGAGGATCGCGTGAAGTTGCTTACGTGATGGCCTCATAGTCCACATCGCCGTCATCGGAGCCCGCATCCTCTTCCCCCGTCGCCGCAAGCCGCAAATGAACGCGCAGAGATTGCGGAAACTGTGCCTGGAACCACTCGTTGTCGGGCCGCACATCCTGCCACAGGATCAGGCCCCGGGATATGGTGCGCAGCAAGAGAAAGTCCGGCCTTACCATATCCAGCAGATATCTGGAATCCGGCGGTTTCATCCACTCGGCAATGGCCGAATTTCCCGAATTGAAGAACATCAGGCCCAAGGCGAGCGTGGCTCCCGGCGCCGTCACATCAATGTTGACGCTATCGCCTTCCCGCACCTGGAACGAGGCCAGGCGGTACTTCTCCTTCTGGGAGCCGCTAATGGGCCGCTTCACCCCACCCACCATGTAGTAGTGCAGAGTGTCCGGCAGCTGGAGATCCCTCAGGCCTGCCGGCGATTCACCCTGTCCCAAAGTGACCAAACCGAGCGACAATCCCGCCGTCATGGCATACGATTCACGCTCCACACTGTTCTCCATTTCCGGTCCCGGCGGCCGACCAATCTCCTGGAGCAACACCTCGGCTATGTGCCGCTTGGCCGATCCCTGATACAGCAGGCCAATGCCCATCAAAGCGGCCACCTGCGTACTCTGCGCTATGTCCAGCTCCATGGCAGTGGCCGGCAGCAGGGCCTCCAGATGGACGCTCAACAATTTCGTGGTCCTGGTATCCGTGGTGCCCCGATGGGCAGCGGCAATGCCCAGCAACAAGCCCACATTGGTCATCTCATCGCACTTCACCAGATACTTGTACAGGCTCATAAAGGACAGGCTCTTGAGGTGCCCGTTGAGCCCCAAAGCCATAAGGAAGCCGGCATGCTCCAAGGCATTGTTCGCCTGCGCCTTCGGCTTGTTGTAAACAATCCACGTGGAGTCAATGTCCTGCGTTTGTGGCGAGATCTTTAGGCCAGTGGCCACACCATTGTGGAACGATGGCCACATGTGCATGTTGGCGGGAAACTCTATTTGCTGCATCTCAATGGTGGTGCCCTTGATCGGTTCCCTGCCCACCAGGCACAGCTTCGGCATGGACAAACTATCGCTGGGCCGCGGCATCGCTGTTCGCAAGGTGAACATGCCCCGTCCGAGGGGCAACGTCATTGTCCTAGCGCAGAAAGCAAACAATTGCTTCTCCTGCTCCTCGATAAACTCATGATCGCTTGTGCCCGGCGACTGTTGCACCTCAATCAGGACCGGTTCCGAGCTGTTGAGCAGCCGGCGCACCTCCTCCACCCGCATATCGTCCGGGTAGCGCAACCGCAGCAACTTGGTGTCCATGTTGTCCATGTCATCGTTGCGCAACTGCTCCGTCGAACTTTCCTGTTCGAGGACAACTCCTGGCGGTGGCGGGCATCTGGGCGAAAGGGAGTCCTCCTTGTAAATCTTGCCGCAATGCGGCTGGCCCATGCTCGTCTCAATGAACAGCAACTGAGTGTGTTCGGCCAGCTCGGGGCGCAGTATCAGGTCATATGTGGCCGCGCTGCAGCCCAAAGGCGGCGACAAACGCGCCTCCTCCAAAGCCTCGGCAACAATCAGATGCACTGCAGCCGGAAAGCGTTCAATATCGCGCCGTGTCAACCGCATAGTCAGTATGAGCTCCAATATTTGATGGCTACGCGGCGCACCTGCCGTAATGCTGCGCTTGGCCTTCCGCGGATAGTTCGCCTGTACGGCTTCGGGTAGCTCGAGCAGCTGCCACCAATGCTTGAGCCGCTCCTGGCCGTGAAGAACCAAGGACAGGAGCTGCAACAAATTGCGACTCCGCTCGTTCACATTACTCACGTAACTGTAGGGCAATACCTCCTCCACGCCGCTCACAATGTACTCCAGTTGGGCAAATATACTCGGAGCGGGGACACGGAGTAGCTCCTGGTGGAGCATCATGGCACCATGTTCGGCGCCTAGCAACGAGAGCTTACCCGTCCGATGGCTCAGCTCCGGAAAGTCGAGTATATAGTGCAGGATGTAGTTGTCCAGCTGCATGTCAATGGCCAGCTGGTGGAGGAACTGTCAACGGAATGGAGAGAGAGAGGAAGATACCAAAGTTAGATCCGAAGAATTCCAGTTCAGGAGATGGTGTCCAGTCTCTTACCGTTGCCAGGTAGGGCAGCGCCGCATGAAAGACCGCGTCCAGCTTGAGGTCCTCGTACAGCAAGTGCAGGCTATAGAATACGGCTGGTATCATCGGGAAGAGCGGCGCACCTATGTCCACGCTGTAGCTATGCCCATCGGCACCGCAGGGTGCCAGCGTTGTCTGTAGGAGTAGGAACTCCCAGTCGTCGTCGGTGTAATCTTCGCAATCATTGTACTTTCGCCGCTTCTTTGGCTCATCCTGGGCGCCCAGCGTTGAATTTGAGCTGCAATTGGACCCCGAACCGGAGCCGCCGCCCACACCGAAATTTACATGCAGCGGTGGCGTGGCACACCGCCCGTAGCCCTCAGCCGTTTCGGGCACATCCGGTGCAGCGGTCAGACCCATTAGGGCCAGTATGGTGCTACGGAAGAGCAGCCACTCCTGCTCGATGGAGTAATCCCGCGATCCCGGCGGATTCCGGGCGCTGTACCAACGGATCACAAAGTGAACGAATTGGTTTGGGGTCAGGACCTGTCGCAACGCGGCCACGCATCGCGTAAGCAGTCGGGTATCGTTTAGCAGGGGCAGTGCTATCCTCAGCATCCGGCCGGTGGCATAAACCAGGGTCAATCTATTTCCAGCGGGATCTCGAAGGGATTTGCAGACATTATGCGCCTGCCGTTGCGTATAGGACACCGGCTGGGGTAGGATCGGCGACAGCATGTGCAGCTCCTCATCAAAGCCAGCCAGATCCACTGGCGCCTTAGTGGGCAGCAGACTGCTGCGACGCACCTCAACAAAGGTGGCAGGAACGGACTTCGCCGGAGGTGGCGGCGGCGGCGGCGGAGGTACTGGCGATGCCAGCAGCGGCGTTATGTGCACCTTGGATATAAGCACGGTGCCGGTGTAAAGGATGAGACTGCCACTGGGATCTAGGATGGCAATCATTTGCAATCTGCTTAGAGCCACTGCATCCTTGGCCGGCAGCGTTGTGGCCAAGGTGGAGAGTTGCACCTCGCTGCTGCCGTAACCGTTCAGCCGGACCATTTGGAGGCGACAGGAGCGGGCGAGCAAATAGCAGAGAAAAGTCTGACCCACCAGATCCGTGTGGATGAAGGCACGCGAAGCCATCTCGCACAATTCCCGTTGGCTATGGGCAAATATTGATGGGATGTAGGTCGGGTATGGAACAGGGCAACATTACTTACGTTCCGTAGGTGTTCTCCGTCCAGATGTGCTCCAGACACATCTCCGGCTCGATGGGTTTCGCCGGCTTTACGCTCGTGGCCTTGCGCATCTCCTTCATGGAAATGGACTGCTGGCTAAGGCTGCTCTGCAGTTGGCTCAGGGGGGTGCCCAGGGAGGCGCGACTAAAGGAAGGAGAAAGCCCATCAATCAATCATTTCCTCCCTATTTTTAAGAGAGAACTAGAATAACCTACTTGGACTGACCGAGGACGCCGCTGAAGGACTGCGATTGGCTGAGCCCGAACTTGGACAGGTTGCCCATGGTGGTGGTGTTATTCCTGCTTAGAAACGAACCGCACGGAGCCTTGGGCATGGCTGTGTCACGGAGGAATTGTCAGAGGTGAGCCTTAACGTTTTCTTCCTTCCACACCACCACTTACTTACCTCCCGTTTGCTTAGTCCCACAGAAGCTGCCTGCCGCCGTCTGCGACCGGGGTCCCAGGAGCGTTGTCTGGTCATTAGCCTGCTGGCCAACATGATTAACCTCCTCCACGGTCACCTTCCTCAGGCGGGCCACGAAATGCTTAAAGAACTTGACGTCGTAAAGGAGTACCAGATCCGAGTCCTCTGTGGCATAGACCACACTATACTCCGGCTCGGTCATGTAGCCCACCGAGTTGGTGACCGTCTTCAGGACCACCGGGCAGGCCTCGTGCAGGGGATGCGACATCGAGAATAGACGCGGCATGGGTATGGTGTGGTGCGAGATGAGCGCGTGGCTGGACTCCTTTTGCAGTAGCAAGCCGTGCTGCGTTTGCCACACCTGTGAGATGGGAAAGTCAAGGTTGGCTAAGAAGTCCTCGCCGTCGTCACAATAGACGCGCAACGAGTCCTGGTCCATCACACAAATGGCGGTCAGGGTGTCATCCTTCGGTTGAATGGATGCCTCCAGCTGAGCGAGGCGTCCACGGACGAAGTTGCGGTTGAGGAAGCAGGCATACCTTATCGGCGTGTCGGCCGTAAAGCACATACGCTTATAGACGCCGCCCTCGCCGTCGTCGTCGAGGCCTTGGGTCCACACCACCGTATTCCGGTACACATAAAGCTCCTCCTCGTTGTTCACCACATAGTCGCACATCGGCTCTTGGCGCCGCTCCGGCTCTGGGTTTAGTAGGCTCTGCGGCAGCGACGTTAGCTGTGTGGCCGCTGCCGCCTGCGGTCCGCATTGTTTTGTCCGTTCAATCAGCTGCCTTCGCCGCGCCGCACGATCTTCCGTCGCCTCAAAGTCGTCGTACATCTCCCGGATTGTCCAGAACTCCTGGGCGGCCGGCGAATCCTCGCTGGCTGCCGAAATATTCACGTTCTGCAGCCGCTGCAGGAGCAGGTGCTCCGAGGTGGGCAGCTGGTTCCTCTGCAGCGGCTGATCCTGCGGGCCCGGATGCTCCGCGGCCGACTGACGGCCGCGCGGTACAAACTCCAGCGGCGGTTCTGCGACGGCGATCATCTCCTCGGCGGCAAGTTCATCCAGAATTGCGATTAAGCTAAAAAAAGGTCCCGCGCTTGGACGCGGGTAATACAGCTGCAAGTCATATCGGCAAATCGATATATCGATGAATTACTGTTTAAAATACTGTTTAAATGTCGATAAATCTAAGCTTAAAAGAGTCAAATAAATGTTCTCGTATTTAAATATACTCATCTTTACAATTATTATTGAGGGCATTGTAATTCATTTGATTAATATACTTCGATTTTTGAGTATCGGAAGTATGCTTTTACTTCTGCTGCTCACTTTGGCTGATTCTTCATTTTTCTACGGAATTTACAGTACAAATCAAATGAGTGACAGCAGTTCTTATATATTTATTTTATTTTAAAATCTAGTATACAATACTACAATTTACTTCTTATTGAAATGAACAAAAACATAACAAGCACATGTGAAATTTTTAAAACCAAGTCGAATGTAATTTACATAAATCTAGCTATAGTTTCTTTGGCGACATTTCGCTGCCATATCAGCCAGTTGGCAGCGCCGACAGCTGTTATCGATAGCCCGTGGCCGATAAGCATTGACATTAAGTTGGTGAGTTGAAAACAAAAACTAATTTGGCAAATTGGAGCCCCAAATTGTAGGTAAATCGCCCGGAAACCTTAAACCGTACAATTGCACCCGTTGGGAGTTAAGCAGGAACACGGAGTGGCACTAAATGAATTTGCCGTGGGCCACAAGTCGAGCAGTTCCATTACGTAACCCAGACAAGCGGCCGTAGAACAATACTTCCACTTCATTTCCCCATTTCATAGTTCCCATTTGCCATAGAAATTCCACATCTCCCAGCACGCTGTGCCTCATAATCATTCTATCCGTGTTTGTGTTGCAGACCCATGGGCAGTGGGATTGTGGTGCAATTGGCTCGAAAGTACGGCGCAGTGATATTCTTTCCCACTGTTGCAGTCGGATCGATTTACGCAGATTGGTCGCACACCCGCGAGTGGAAACGCCAGCAGCTTCAGTTGGCACACAGCGCGCAGCTCAAGAGTCAGCGCTAAGGAAGTAATACATCCCATCATGGTTCTCGGCCTGGACAAGCGGGCACTGTGGGGAGCCCTGCCCCTGCTCGGCTTCGCCATCGGACACTTTCTGGACAAGAAGGAGACAGAACGGATGACCATGTTCCGGGACAAGAGCGCTCTCTACGGCCGTTCCGGAGATGACAAGGCGCCGTCCTGGTAATCATCCAGCTCATCCCGGAAACCTTCGTCTAGCGTAATCCCATGTTTCCTTTTATTTTTTTGCTTCTTCACTGTTAAACAACAATAAACCGGAGAAATGTGCGAGGATCTATGTTTACCTGCCTGGAACTGCGGTTTGGGGGGGCGAGCCTACCGGAGACATGATTTATTTGTGAAGGATTGCGTCGTATTGTTTGTTTTACGCACGAAACCATAAAACCATCAGCACACGGCCAGCGATAAGCCCGAAAATCTCGAGATAACTCGTTTTTCTAGGGATTCTACCTGGCCTGGTCCCTAGTCCGTTTTGTTTATATCAGTAGCGTATGCTGCGAATTTGCACTTGGGTTTTCTCGTATTAAAATATGTACTTCGAAGGATGTGACAGATATTTAAAAAGTTTTTAGCTCGCTATTGCTTATTTTCATTAACAAATCCCGAGTTCTTCAGAAAATGTATAGTGTAAGCCAAGTTCCAGTCAGCTTTCCTTAGTTCAGAAGCGTAATTATGCAAAATAATATTTTGCTTTTGCGTAATATTGCAAAAGCTATTAAAACGTTTAATAAAATGTTTCCTTTTCATATTTCTTAGGCTCCTTTTATAATTTCCATTGGGGAAATGTTGTTAAAATATACAATTATTTCACATAATATGGAAACATTCTGAAATATCTTTCGGTGTACTCTTGACCGAAACCGTTAGAATGAAATGCCCCGTTTAATGCTCTGCTCTCTCCAAATATGAATATGAAATTCGATGAGCACATTTCCACATTTCTCAAACAAGGCAGCAAATTGAAATGCCAATGCAACAAAACTAATTTATTTTTATGGCCAGGGGTTAGGGTTTCAGGTTCAGGGATCGAGCGTGATGAATCGCTGGAATTGTGCACTTCGGGCGTGCTGCCTCCTTCTCTTTCTTCCCCATTGTGTCCGCTGGTCAGCAGTTTGCACACAAGCGCAGTGGGATCGCTCGGTGGAGGGGTATGAGTGGATTTTCGGGATTTTTGCCTCACACAAGTGCATGATTCTCTCACAGCGGGGGTGGGAGCGAGAGCCCGAGATTGCCATGCCTGGGCTCCGCGCGAGAGAGAGAGCGACAGCATGATCCTCCTTCTAAGAACGAAGAGAAACGAGATATTCAGACGTACAGCAATAACGGGATAGTGCTGACACTGGTTTATAATTTGAAAAAAGCTAAATGCATTTAACAACTAGGTGTGACAAGTTCTAAGAACAGATTTGAAGTGAAGGCCATGGCTTTCTAATAAACTTCCTAAAACGAAGGAGATATAGTCCTCACAGTCTTAATTTAACTATCGAAGTAATGTTCGATGCGAAGTTCGGCGGGTCAGCCAGATAATTTATTTACATACATAAATATGTACATACATTCATATGTAAAAATATGTGTGAACTACATTTCAACCTATGTATGCCTAGAGCGTAATTGACTAGAATGAATCGAAATACTTAGTTAAGTGCACTATTCTCATAAGAACCAACAAATAATATAGCTATTATCCAGGACTACTAGCCAGATCTAGCGGGCAGTCGGCTAGTGGCCAGCACTAGTCCTTTCCTTTCCTTCCACTTGTCGATGTGTTAGTGCCAGATTTGTTGTTGCTCGCCCGGTTTTTGCAGGTACACCGCTTGCTTTTGTGGGTGCGCGTCCGCAATCCAGAGAATTCCAAAATCCTGCAACCGAAAACCAGTCTCAATTCAATTTGTGATTCTGAAGCGAGCGGAGCATAGCGATCGGGAAGAAAATATTTAAGAATAGAGAAATTAAATCACAGAAACATGAGCGCGGAGCGAGAGAGGCGGGAGGAGTCCGGAGCGGCGACCGGACTGGACTTTAGCCAGAAAACCCTTCAGGATTACGAGGTGCTGGCTGTGATGGGCAACGGCTCCTTTGGAACCTGCTACAAGGTGCGCGACAAGAGCACCGGCGAGCTCTTCGCCTGGAAGGGCATGAACTACGACGAACTGGACGACGACAAGTGTGAGGCTCTGGTTTCGGAGATCAGCGTGCTCCGGCAACTGCAGCACCCAAACATTGTGCAGTACTACCACCACTTGGTCAACCGGGAGGCCAAGTCCGTGTACATTGTGATGGAGTGCTGTGCCGGCGGCGATCTCGCCCAGATTGTTCAGCGAGCGCGATCACAGCGCCGCCGTTTCGAAGAGCGCTACATCTGGCGGGTACTTTTCCAACTGTGCCGTGCCCTGCAGGTGTGCCACAACAAGATCCCAAATGGAACGATCCTGCACAGAGACATCAAGCCGGCGAACATCTTCCTGGACGCCGCAGGCAATGCCAAGCTGGGCGACTTCGGTCTGGCCCGGATGCTGCGCCGGGACCAAAGCTTTGCTGCCTCGTTCGTGGGCACGCCGCACTACATGAGTCCGGAGCTGGTCCACGGAAGGAAGTACGACCGCAAGAGCGACGTGTGGGCCGTGGGTTGCCTGGTGTACGAGATGTGTGCCCTGCGTCCCCCGTTCCGGGGACGCGCCTTCGATCAACTCTCCGAGAAGATTTCCCAGGGCGAGTTCAGCCGGATTCCCGCCGTCTACAGTTCCGATCTGCAGGAGATCATCGCATTTATGCTGGCCGTCGACCACGAACAGCGTCCCGGCATCGAGGTGATCATCCGGCATCCATTGGTGGTTCGGAATATCAGCGAGTTGGATGGTGAGTTTCCTAACCTCGTCGAGGCTGGCGAAGACTTCTACAGGCTGCCCGCCGGCGGCAGACTCTTCGATGAGGAGGAGGAGCAGCAGGAGCTTGATGTGCCGCCAGAGTTGTCCAGCACTCTCTTTACCGAGCAGTACAGCTTCAATGAGGGCTACGGCCAACGGAGGCTGAGTGTCACGGGCGTGTTCACCCCGGACCTGAGGAACGAACTCTTCTACTCCGCCAAGCGAAAGATGTTTCCCTCTAAGAAGCTGCAGCTATCAGATCCCGCCCTATACGAGAGTATAAGGAGAGAGGAGCGCGAGGAGGAGCGTCAGTTGGAGCTGCAGGATGATCGGCGACGCCGCAAGGAGTTGGAAAAAGTCCGCGAGGAGCTTAAAAGGCAGGATCAAGAGCAGGAGCACAGGCAGAGCCACAGCAGTCCACGTGTTCTCACCGAAAACATTTTTGATGAAGTGCTGAAGACCCGACTACATGCCATTCGCGCCCAGGAGGCCCTGCTCCAGCAGAAGCTAGTAGAGCTGCAGACGCGTGAGCAGGAGTTGAATATAGCTGAGAAGCGCGTCCAATCCTTGGAGCGACAGCTGCAAGAGAAGCTGATGCAGCAGCAGCAGGAGAAGCACTCGTGTCGCTGCAGCCAGCACCCGATGGCTCCGCCGATTCCGCCCCGGAAACCGGTTAAGAGCCACCACGACGACACTTACTGCACTATCGAGCTGAACGAGACATCGCCCACGGTGGCCAAACTTAATTTGGCAGCTTTGCCGCCTCCCAAGTTAATGAATACCCTGCGGAAGGTCACCTTTCAGTCACCTCAGAAGTTTCTCACCTACGGAATTGAGAACGTGCCGCCTCCGGTTGCCAATCCACCTCCTGCTGCAGCTGGTGGTGTGCCCATGCAGATGAGCGTGTCCAGCAATGATTCCGGCGATAGCCAGGCCTCCTCCACCAGGCGTAAGTCCATTTTATCTCTCTTTGGACTGAATCGCGGCTCCAAGGCTGCCTCCAAATCCCTGCCAGCGGTTAATCAAGCGCCGGCAGCTATGCCACCTCGAGTCCAGCGCCCACCATTGGCAGCGAAGCCACCAATCACGCAGGAACAACAACAGGTTAACACTCCAGCGGTGGCCAATCTCTGGACCAAGGAGCAGAAGAAGCAAGCTTTTGAGCTGCTGGCGGCCATGAATGCCGCGGAAAGGGAGGCAACCGGCTCGGCGGGAATATCGGGCGCCGGCGGATCACGTCGCCAGCACTTCCGGCAGTCGGTGAGGGAGCGGAATTCCACGCTCCAGCGGAACCGCATGCGGCGATCGTTGGTCTTGGCCGGTGGCCACCAAAAGCTATCAACTCGCGACCAGATGATGATCTAAGGAGGGGAGATTGTGGAGAGCAGGTGCCATGGAAACCATGGAAACTACCCGCGTTGTGATGTGGAATAAGTTCCGAAATATATATATTTCTTTTTTTTTATATACATATACAGATATATACTGATATACATATTTTTTTTGCAAGTGTCTGATTAGTTTTAAGATTTGTCCTTTTGCTACCAAACTGTGCAATTTGCCTAGATATTAACAAGATCCTTTAATACAATGGTTTTGTATGAAATAAACTTAAAAAACATTTATTTGTGGCTCTTATTTTGGTTGCTCAAGATCTTAATGTGAAATGGGTTTTATAAAAAACAAATAATTGCAAATTATCGAGTCCAACTTCATCCGTTAAATTTAAGTATGGCCTTTTAGTGCTGTAAAGTGTACAAAAAAGCTGGTTCCGATTCAAATTAGCTTTTTGTTTTTATCAAGAGGCAACATTTTGTTGTATTAAATATGTATATTTCCGGAAATTCCAGTTTAAACGTTTCTTAAATAATTAATTTTTTTTGTGCTTTTAAAATATGTGCGCTTGGTTAAGTTTTCTCACATATCTAGCTATTTTCCCGCCTTTTCCAGCCATATGATATTATTCAACAGGTATTAGAACTGTTGCTTCGCGCCAGCTGACGATAAGCGATAGACTCGCGCTATCGATAACCGGTTTGTTACGCAAGCACCGATCTGGTCTGATTTCTTAATTAAATTCTTGTTTTATCACCCCACAAGTGTGGTTACCCCGCGTTGTTCAATTAACTCAATTTAATCCAAAGATGTCCGCCCGTCTGCTCCAGGCCACGCGCCAACTGTGCGCCCAGGGATCGCTGCGATCGTACAGCTCCAAGATCGCCGAAGTGGTGGTGGTGTCCGCCGCCCGTACACCGATCGGCAGCTTCCAGAGCCAACTGGCTCCGCTGTCGGCGACGCAGCTGGGCGCCAAGGCCATCGAGGCGGCGATTGAGCGGGCGGGAATTGGAAAATCCGATGTCCAGGAGGTGATCATGGGCAATGTGGTGTCCGCAGGCCTGGGACAGGCGCCGGCCCGTCAGGCGGCCATCTTCGCCGGCTTACCGACCAGCGTGTGCTGCACCACCGTGAACAAGGTGTGCTCGTCGGGCATGAAGGCCGTAATGCTGGGCGCCCAGTCGCTAATGCTTGGCTATGCCGACACCGTGGTCGCCGGCGGCATGGAGTCCATGTCCAATGTGCCCTACTACATGAAGCGTGGCGCCACGCCCTACGGTGGTGTCAATCTCACCGACGGCATCGTCTTCGATGGCTTGTTCGATGTCTACAACAAGTTCCATATGGGCAACTGTGCCGAGAACACGGCCAAGAAGCTCCAGATCACGCGTCAGCAACAGGATGACTTCGCCGTGGAGTCGTACAAGCGTTCGGCAGCGGCCTGGGGCAACAAGGTCTTCCAGGATGAGATTGTGCCCGTAAAAATCCAGTTGAAGCGCAAACCGGAGGTCACCATCGCCGAGGACGAGGAGTACAAGAGGGTGAACTTTGATAAGTTCGGGCAACTAGCCACCGTTTTCCAGCGCGAAAATGGCACTGTAACCGCCGGCAATGCCTCCACGCTGAACGATGGAGGAGCAGCTGTCGTCCTCATGACCGCCGAGGCAGCCCAGAAGGCGGGACTGAAGCCCCTGGCCAGGATTGTGGCCTTCCAGGTAGAGTCATCCTGAAAATTAGGTCATATTCAAAAGGTTAACTAACATATTTTATGGTTGGTTCTTGCAGGATGCGGAAACCGATCCCATTGACTTCCCCATTGCCCCGGCTTTGGCTGTGCCCAAGCTGCTGAAGCGTGCCGGTGTTCGCAAAGAGGATGTGGCCATGTGGGAAATAAATGAGGCCTTCTCCGTGGTTGTGCTGGCCAATATCAAGACACTGGACGTGGATCCCGCCAAGGTGAATGTGCACGGCGGTGCTGTGTCCATTGGCCATCCCATTGGCATGTCCGGCGCCCGTTTAGTGGCCCATCTGTCGCATAGTCTGAAAACCGGCGAGCTGGGTTGCGCCTCCATTTGCAATGGCGGCGGTGGCGCCTCCTCCATTCTGCTGGAGAAGCTCTAATTCCTGATTCGGAGCCCAACTCACTCTCTCTCAACCAGAAATGCATTTATTGTCGACCCATGGTCATGGAAAGTTTTTTATTTTTTTTATTTGTTTTTAAATCTGTAGATGTCAGTCTGTCTCTGTTAAGCATTTATTGAAATCTTGTGATTCGCATAATAAAATTATGAAACAATGAAGAATTAGAAGAATAAATTGGTTTTATTGCTCAATGGGTAGATTAACAATTTGCTGCTGCGATAAGATAAGGTATGTATTTGGTTGTTTAAGAAAAGAATTTCAACTTAAGATGGTTCTGCGGCAGATGTGCCACGTTTTCAGGAGTACAAAAACCAAAAATACCCAAACGCCGATCTCAAAGTATTACAAAAACAAAATCTACACATCAATACCTTCTCCGATGAATTGCTTACGGAGAAAACAGAAGAATTCTTTAAAGTTTAAACGATTTTCCCTTAAGGGGCTGTCTATATATCACGTAATCAGCTAAGGAGCAAAAGGGGGGTCAGCGAAATAATGATTAATGGGGGAGTGGGGTGATATATAACAATGATTACGTAATCATTTCATATAAAAATATATTTAAAACCATTTTCTTTATTATTTTATTAAAAAAAAAAATTGTTGATCAAGTAATCATAGGGGAGGGCGCTCCTTTAAAGATTACTTTTAATTATATAGGGGGGGAGTTGGTAAAAAATCATCAAAAATGATTACGTAATATATGGACAGCCTCTTATGGATTTCTAGCTTGTTTATACTCTCAGGCTCTTGGGTTTACAGCTGCCCGTCTGGCACACAGGACCTCCCAGATAAAGATGACCAGCGAACAGAGGTACATTCCGCCGACCAGGAGATAGACCGCCAAAAGGTCCGGAAGCTGAATGCGCTTCTCCCGGTAAAGGAATCGACTGCGAAAGTACCGCTCGCTGGCCACCTGACCGGCCCAGTGGTGCACCAGGCCCACCGATCTAATGGACATGACCAGGTGGTCGAGGTGGGCCGCCAGATGCGAGTGCTTCTGCAGATAGATGGCCAGATGCTGCTCCAGCACGTGCTGCTGGATCATATGGTAGGAGCCCGCTCGATGGCCTCTCTGGGTTAAAAAGAGCAGGGCGTCCTGTGAGAGCAGGCCGAAGATGTAGGGATGTGAGCCGGCGGAGCACCGATCTAGCTGCCGCAGGACCTCCTCCTCACGTTCGGAGGCAAGCACCACGGATCCACCGAGTCCCAGGAGCTCCTGCAGGCCGGCAACCAGTCGCAGATCCTCGAGCGTGGAGCGACTCAGCACCGCCGTATAGCCACCGTCGGCCAGGTCCTGCAGAGTGTCCGGGAGACGCTGGTGGAGATGGTAGCGCAGGATAAGGAACAGCAGGGCGGAGTACATGGCGCGGACGATCAAGCCGAAGCACAGCCAGCTGGCAAAGAGGAATTGCAGCGTCAGCGATGGACGCTCTGGCGGCTCGATGGGCAGACCTAAGGCAGCGGCGTAAACCGTCAGCAGGAGCGCCACCCGATCGCTTGCACCCCGACCGTGGAGCACCACCATGCCCGAGACGCTGACGAAGCTGGCCAGCAGGCAGAGCCAGGTGAGGGCCTGGAATGGAAAGGCCCAGATCTCGCGGCTGGTAAGGTTGTGGGCATTGATCAGCAGACAGCCCACCACGCGGTTGGAGTAATGCGGAAACACTGGCGTCAGGTTGGCGGAGTACTGGATGTGCTTCCTCACATACCCAATGGCCAGGTGTCGGCGTCCTCCCTCAATCTGAAACTGCTGGAGCAGCTGTCGCTCCGTCCAGGTCCTGTGAGTCATCTGCTGCTCCTGCAAACCTTCTAACCGAATGCTGAAGTTCATCCGTCGGGATAACTCCTGCAGCAGCTGTCCCTCCAAGCCCACCAATTCCTGGCGCGGACTCCGCTCGTGTCGCAGCTCGAAGAAGGGGGCCACTCGGCGGGCCAGGACCACCAAGGGACATCCGTTGAGGTTGTGAAGTTTAGAGGGAAAGTAGTCGCGGTGCTGCCAGGCCTCGCCCAGAAAGTGATTGATTCTGGCGGGCCGGGGCGAGGCGTTGCAGTGCTCGGGCTCGTAGGGGAAGTAGGTGTGAAGCAGCACCTGGCCACCGGAGCTCTGGGTCATCACGTTGCAGTTGATCAGCTGGTGGCGCCAGCAATACGCAAAGACGCCCTGCATGTCCTGCGGTATGAGGGCATCGCGCTGCTGCAGGAATATGAAGTAGTACTCGCTGGCGTCCGACTGGGCGGTGTACGTGTGGATCTCAATGTCCCTGAAATGGCAGAGGTTTTTGGGAATATAAAATCGTCCGGCGATTTCAAATCTTTTTCCATAGACAAGCTTTAACTTAATTTATAGACTTCTTACAACAGCGCATCCAACGAGTCCACCAGCAGAAGATTGTGCGTCCTCGGCCCTTCTATCCTCGGACGCGGAACTCGCCCGAGCTCGACCAGTACCAGCTGAATGATCATTGTGTCCACGCTCTCGTACAGCAACTGCATAATGTTGCGGTAGAAGTTCATCGGACTGGGACGCCGGCAGGACAGGATCACAATAAAGGCTGGTGCTATCCGTTGGTAAAAGTCCTCGACAAACACGCGCAGCGCCTGCGCCACATGCTGGTTGATGGTCGCCGCCTGCGTCTGGGCGCCGGTGTACTTCATCGATTCGAACTGCAGCAGGCTGGTCACGTTCATCTCCGTCTGTTGTCCGGCAATCGGGAAGAGTACTGACACAGCTCTAATCCTAATCCCAATTCCTAATCCCCGCCGCTGCGTCCTATGTTTGCATCTCATTAGCCGCGTCGCATCGATTAGGACCAGGGCAAGTCAAACAGAAAGCATTGTGGGTCACGTCACGCACCAAGGTGGACACGACAGGATTCGGTCGCAGTGTTGGGCTTGTACCTAGGCAATTGTACCTATAGGTACTTATTACACCACTGAAAATATGTACCTTAGCATTGGAGTTTTTCACGAAAATATGTCAAGATTTTATTTAACTTTGATTCGATTTATAATATTAAAGTAGCACAAGGAAAGGTGTAGTACATAAATTAGTCTAAAGTAGGAATGTATATCGAGAGGAAGATAAAATATAATGAGAACAAATCATGCTCAATATTATATTGAAAACATCGTAAACTTTGATAAATCAATATTTAATATATATACAAATTTCACATTTAACTTTAAAATTAGGATATTATCAAAAAATACCAAAAAAATTTTATTTAATTCACTTTTCCCTTTTTTGCTCTTTTCTTCTTTTCCTTGTTATATTCGTGCGATATATAAAATATAATATCGATTTAATCGTAATAATAAACTATAGATTTATCGCAAAAATATAGTGTTTATAAAATATCAATATATTTTCGATACTTGTCTGTCCTCCCTTGACTAAACATCTATTATATTGAATTTTAAATGAAGTTTGGTAATGGTATTATAATTATTTTCTGGGTACTATAAAAATACATAAGAATTCCGTACGTGTACCTGTCCCATCGCCCATCACTGTTCACCCATCAACGGACATCTGTCCGTTATGGCTGACCATAAATAGATCCAATAGTCCCCATCCATATATTACCTATATAAGGTGGTGGTGGTTATTGCTTGACCTTAACTGATGTCGATAATCGTATATTGTTTATGGCTTCATTGGGCTCTTCTATTTGTAAGGTGGTGGAAGTAGACCATTGATTAATGTGTCACGAATTTCCAACTCCATTCTTAACACATTCCACGGGTGTATCTTCACACTGAACTAAATATTATAAATATGCTGAATTTCCTTTATATAATTAATCATCTAATGGAGATCTCTTAGTTAAGAGGACTTAAAATCGCTTTAAATGAGACCTAAATGTATGGTACAAAAGGTTACCAATATAGGCTGATTTTCTTAAAATTATTTAAGTATCTAACGAAAAATAATTATAAATGAATTTTATAAAATACGCCGTTGATAATAAAGTTCAATATTCGATTTTTTGACGCGACCTTCTTACTTTTATGCGCCAAGCCTTTATCTCAGACCTTGTTTGCCTTTAATTAGTCCAATCTGCGCCAAGATCTGAGCGTCCATGAAGGACCGACCCTGTAGCCCAGTCCAAAGACAAATCCTCTCACAGTCAAGGTTTCTACGCGATGAATAGCAGCTCCAGCCAGAGTCCGGGTGCCGCCACCTCGGCCATATACAGCAGCTATGTGGAGCACTCACGGATCGACATGCAGGCGGAGGACGCCAACGTGTATGTGGCCCAGGCCCTTCGGCTGGTCATCGACAATGTGCTCGCCCAGCTTGGCGCCACGCTGGTGGTGACCATTTCCACGCGCCACCTGGGCACAGCCCAGTGGTTCGAGTACATGATGAACAACCTGGTGGACTCGTGGCGGTTGACGGCGGTCCAGCTGCTGCGATTCCGCTCAGATTCGATGAACATTTCAGTGCCGGGAAGAAAGCGTGTCAACCTGCTTCTGGTGGACTCTTACGGTGGATTACTGTGAGTGCAAAGCATCCTCCAGACAAGGGAATCAGACTTATATGTGACTCCGCAGTGACACCAACATAACGGCGGACAATGCGGACTTTGATGATCCAGACTACTACTTCATCTTCCTGCAGACGCGGGACCCCTTCATACCCGAGGAGCTTCGCCTGATCCTGGACCACTGTTTGGCCAACTTCTGGCTGCACTGCAACGTCATGGTCCAGACCGCCGACGTGGACATCCTGGTGTATACCTACTATCCCTATACGGCGACCAAGTGCCAGGACGCGCATCCAGTGCTGGTGAATCGGTTCGATGGCCGCCGCTGGCTAACGAACTCCTCCATGTTTCCGGACAAGCTGCGCCAGATGCATGGCTGTCCTCTGACCGTGCTCACGTGGCACCAGCCTCCGTTCGTGGAGCTGGTCCAGGATCCGGTCTCCGGACAAGTCCGGGCCGGAGGCTTTGAGATTCAGCTGGTGCGGCACCTGGCCCGCCGGATGAACTTTAGCCTAGAGCTGGCCAATCTGGCGTTGCTGCGACCGGAGGCCTATCGTCTGGTGGATGGCGCCAACTCTGGACCCATAGAGCGTGTGAGTGAACTAAGATTGGGCGGGGATCTTCGTTGTCTTCTTTGGTAAAGAATTAAGAGTATATAAGCCTTTATTTTAAATATATTTAGCATAAAGCGTAGGGTTTTCATAGAGTTTTTATGGAATTTTTAGGGACTTAAAGAAAATTTTTAGAGATATTTTATAGAGAGAGTTTTTAAGCAGAATTTTGGAAAAGCTTAGAAAGAGTTGTAAGCGCGTTTTTAATAAGAGTTTAAAGGAATTTTTTTAGAGAATTTGTGGAGATTTTACTGAATTTTTTAGAGGGGTTTCTGAAAGAGATTTTTAGACAGTTTTCAGAAAAAGATTTTAACAATTTTAGAGAGTAAAAACTCTTTAAGAGAGATGACAGAGTTTTTAGGAAGAGACAAAACAACATTTATAAATAGTTTTTAAGGAGAGTTTAAAGACAAATAATAGTGTGTAGTTCTTGAGAGATTTTTAAGAATGTTTTTAGAAAGATTTCACACAGTTTTCGACGGGAGTTTTTAGAAAGTTTTAAGAGAGTTTTTGTTGAGAGATTTTTAAGAAGTTTTTGCAGAGAGTCTTGAAATCTCCACTTAAAGCTTTATTATTGCTAAGAATAACATAATTTTTGTACAGCTGCTGCATCGCAGTGCTAACATAAGCATGGGCTACTTCCGGAGGACGGCGCGCCGGAACCAGCTCCTCACCACACCCATGTCGTACTACTCCGCCAACCTGGTGGCCGTGCTCCAGCTGGAGCGCTATCGGCTTAGCTCTCTCGCCCTGTTGGTCTTTCCCTTCGACCTGTCCGTTTGGCTGCTACTGCTCCTCGCCCTGGTCATTCACCTTGGCCTCTACCTGCTCTGCCGGCGGCGGAGGAATGTGGATGGTGGCGACCGGGAAGCCGGTGGAGGAGGACTACAGATTTTGGGCCTCTTGCTGGGCGCTGCTCTGGCCCGGCTGCCAAGCGCCTGGCGGCACCGCCTCATCGCCGCCCATTGGCTGTGGGCCAGCATACCGCTGAGGATCTGCTACCAGTCGCTGCTGTTCCACCTCATCCGCCTGCAGCTGTACAGCACGCCGTCATTTTCGCTGGAACAGCTGGTGGTGGAGGGTTTCCAGGGCATCTGCTCGACGAACACACATCGCCTTCTCCTCGAGATGCCGCAGCTGGCCGGCAGCCCGGACATCATTCGTGCATTGGACACGCCCTCCGACTGGGACGTGCTGGAGGCACTGCAGCGGAACACAAATCGCAAGATATTCGCTGTGGCCAACCAGGACGTGGTCCTGTCCTTCATCCACTCCAGCAGCAAACCCAACGCCTATCATGTGGTCAGGCAGCCGGTGAACGTGGAATACGCCGGCATGTATATGCCGAAGCACTCGATTCTCTACGAGAAGGTGGACGAGACAATCCGACGTCTGGACGCCAGTGGCTTCATCCATGCCTGGCGGCGCGCCTCCTTCGTGGCCCATCGACGGGAGGTGGTGCAGCAGACCAGCCGGCGGTACATTAATCATGCAAAGCTATCCGGAATTTACATGGTCATGGCGGCGATGTACACACTCGCCGGCTGTGTGTTTGCGGGGGAACTGCTGTTCCGGCGATGGAACTGGACTTGGACGGTGGTTGGGTTTTAGGACAACACCAAAAGTACCACAAGATTTGTAGCTTTACGAATTTTTTGTATTGAAATAAGAATATTTTTAAGAACGGATACGGCCGATAAGTTAAATCGATATGCAAATATATCGCTCAATATAATATCGAAAGTATTGTAAAGTTTGATATATCGAAAAATATAATATTTATCGTTAAAATATTATTCGAGAAACTATACAAAAAATGTTTTTAAATGTATTTGCCTGTTTAAATAAATTATTGTTTCGATATATTAATAAAAAGAGAGTATAGATTTTTTGAACATAAATATATCGCAACATATTTATATATCGGCTTTCACATAGTATAAATATATGGAAATATTCTCCCATATTTAACAAGAAAATATTAAAATTTTTGGTATATGTCCGCACAAAACTATTTATTATATATATTTTTTATTTATTACAGAAATTAAAGGCCAAAGTTTTGCGTTTTATTTTGATGATTTTAGCGAGCGGCTTGTCCAAATTTTAAAACAAACTTGATTCTCCTATGTGCTATAAAAATATTAAATATATAGCTAGATCTTTTAGGTTCTGAGATGAAGCGGTTCTTAGGAACAAACTGACGAAGGGACAAACGGACAGTTAGCTAAATCGACTCGTCTGGTCTCCCAGGGGTGCCTAGAACTGGCATTAGATTTAAAATCCAAGAAAAGAAAAATTATATACAAACTTAACTCAAATGTATTTGTAAAGTTAAAAAATTATTATACTTTTGGGCAGAGTCTCAAGCGATTTAAAATCCCCCCACGATACCGGAAACATTTCTGATTTTCTACTGGTAAAACATAGATCAATATACCTCCAAAATCTATTATTGAATAGTTTTTCGGGAGATATTGATCCAAGCTTTGTGAACTATTCGGGCTATTTTCTTGGTTCCTCGACCAGGCCATTAATCACGTTTAAAACTTTTTCTCCTGGTCATTAGAGGAGGCAAAGTTACACAAAACAATCCAGGGAATCGATGTATATTGTGTACTTCCCATCCGGATGTCAGGGACTGGGCTTGTCATTAGCCGGCGGGCCGCACATGATGAACATTAGCGCGCTGCTCGAGTCGTACTATGATTTATCCGGCGAGCAGATGAACCACATCAACGAGGTGGTGGCCCGGGCCCTGCTCCATGTGGTGCATCATCACATCCTCAGCGTGACGCCGTCCCTGGTGCTGACCCTCTGCTGTCGGAGCAATCATACGTGCAATTTTTACAACGAGATGATGAGCACCCTGTTTCGCCAGTGGGGCCTGGCTCCGCTTCAGATCGTCAATGTGGAGCGAGGAGTTCCATGGCAGCCCGTTTACGGTCGGCGGCACTTCAACGTCATCTTCACGGACTCGTTTGCCGCCTTCTTGGAGATCCGCATGGAGTACTATGCCCGGGAGTACAACTACAATGAGCACTACTTCATTTTTCTGCAGGCCCGCGACCGCCTGCTTCAGGGCGAGATGCGCCTGATCTTTGACTATTGCTGGCGCTATCAGCTCATCCACTGCAGTATCCAGGTGCAGAAGTCCAACGGGGATATCCTCTTCTACAGCTACTATCCGTTCGGAGAGCAGGGATGTGCAGACATGGAGCCGCAACTAATCAATCGCTACAATGGCAGCACGCTGGTGGAGCCGGAACTCTTCCCGCGAAAGTTGCGCAATTTTTACGGCTGCCCGCTGAGGTGCGCCCTGTGGAATGCTCCGCCCTTCCTGCGACTGGCGGCGGATGTGGATGATCCTGTGCTGTCGGTAAGCGGCGGCTATGAGGGACGCCTTCTGCTGGCGCTCGCCGAGAAGATGAACTTCAGCATCGCCGTGCGTCCGGTCCGCTCGAATGTGCGTGATGGCGCCCTGGAGATGGTGAGTTCCTCATCGAAATTGGATATCTATATGTTTTAGAATCTACCGATCACATTGCAGCTGCAGCAGGGCGAGGCGGATCTGACTCTGGGCGGGATCCAGCAGACGGTGGGCCGAAGTCTGGTGGCCACATCGACGCATAACTATCACCAGACCCGCGAGGTCTTCGGCGTGTTAGCCTCCAGCTACGACCTGAGCTCCTCGGACATCCTTCTCTATCCATACCGCCTGCAGATCTGGTTGGGCATTCTCGGTGTGGTGGCCCTCTCAGCGCTCCTTCAGCTGGCCGTGGACCGGCTGCTCCGGGAACGCCCCGCGACCCAGGGAGCACGATCCTGGCTCAATCTGGAGCTGATATTTGTGGGCATGCCACTAATGGATGCCCCGAGGAGCCACACCGGTCGTCTGTACTGCCTGATGCTGATGATGTACACGCTGATCATCCGGACCATTTACCAGGGCCTGCTCTACCATTTGATTCGCACCCACCAGCTGAACCGGTGGCCACAGACCATCGAGTCTCTGGTGGAGCGCAACTACACGGTGGTGTTAACGCCCATCGTCCTGGAGGCACTGGAGGAGATACCCAGCGTTCAGCATATGAAGTTTCGCTTGCTGGAGAACACCAACTCCGAGTTGGAGCCCCTCTACTTTTTGGAGGCGAATCATCAGCTGCGCCAGCATGTGACCGCCTCTGCCCTGGACATCTTCATCCAGTTCAATCGCCTGAGCGCCGAGCGAGTTCATCGGCAGGGCGGAAGGGCAGCGGGAGCAGAAGCCCATTTCGAAATCGTGCCCGAGGACATCATCAACATGCAGCTGACCATGTACCTGGCCAAGCATTCCTTCCTAATCGACCAGCTGAACGAGGAGATCATGTGGATGCGATCCGTGGGCCTTCTGGCTGTGTGGTCGCGTTGGGAGCTGGTCGAGAGCTACCTGCGCAGCGAGCAGAGCTACCAGATCCTGGGTCTCGACGAGCTCTATGCCATCTTCCTCATGGTCTTCATTGGCCTGCTCCTCAGTCTCGTCGTATTTCTGGGCGAGCTGCTCTCCCGACGATATGCGGTCCTAAGGAGGCTCTTTTCCTAGCAGTTCCAGGATCTCAATTGGTTGGAAATTTACTGCGAGGTTTTCTTTTTTACTCTTACAATTAAGGTAATTTTTTTTATGTAAATGGAATATATACTCCTCTAAGTACATAGATTCTTAGATTAGTTTGTAATACGATTTCCTCCTTTTATAATTGTAAGTTCTTTATTTTAAAGAATTTCTTGTCTATATAATAAGTGCAAGATAGTGTTAATTTATATACTGATATATCTAATATACTATCTATTACTGATATTTCTACTACTAATATATCTACTACTGATATATCTGCAATTAATATAACAACTTATGTAATTAAATATACAACGCGGAAAGTATTACATTTATACTTCGCTTTAAGGTTCTCTTTAGCACTTTGTTTTTTTTTTTGTTTGCGTTTTGAGTGTGTTTTGGGTTGGTTTTACTTTAGTTTACGATGGGATTTTAAAAACTTTGAATCTTGGATTATTTTTCAGCTCTTACATTACAGTAAATTGCATGAAATTACATTACATTTTTTAAGTTTAGAGTTATAATAGATTCACTTTCATAACAAACTCATAAACATAATGAACTTTTGATTAGAACAAAATAATAGGAAAGAATACCAAAAAAAGTAAATATAATTTTCCGATCATTTCCAATACTAACGATATTTTAAAAATTAAGTGTGCTATTTTTCGATGATTCAAAATTTAATATGCCAAAGTTTACAACATTTTCAATATATTTTCGCAATATTTTTTAATATATGAATTGGATTCTCCTTTCCCTACGTTTTATATTGTAATAGAAAATAAGTAAAGAAAATGAAACTTTAATTACAAATTAAGGATATATTGTAGGGCTTAATGCTATTAATATGTTTTTAAGTATAACCTAATTTTGCCGTGCTGGTGGAGGACTGTAAGGGGCTGTGTGGTTTCACTGGCAGCCAGGATATTATCCGGCTATTTGTAAACCTCTTACGGTCGACATGGCGTTTGCATGAACCTGACACTGCCTCTCCCGGCCTACCGTTCCCCCCCTTAGCCCGTAGGTGTGTGTGTCTGTGCCGCTGATGGTGTTAATTTATGGTTATGCGCCTCATGCATAATACTGACACCGAAACCTGTCACGCACATGCCTCCGGAACGGACTCCGGAGAGTGTGGCGGTGCCAGTGGCTGGTTGGCGGTGGGTGGTGGCTAGGTAGTCCTCGCCCCGTATGCGGCAATTAGTTTAAGTGATGAACACGGATTTGTTAATGCATTACCTTTACCCACGAGTAATTTGTTCGGCGTTTTTTTCACCTGAAATCCAAATAACACATGGAAGGTTCCGCTGGGTAGACCGTGTAAATAAATTAGGCGAAGTTGCTGCTTAAGCAAGAATATTTAATAATATTAAGAACTATTATATTATATATAATTTATTATAAATATTTATTATTATATTTATATTTATAAATATCTATTTACATTTATATAAATAATAAGTATAATTAAAAACAAACTACAGACTATGATATGCAACTAGAATTTATAATAAAATAAAAGTATTAAACTGTCTCTTATACTTTGCAATTGTTCCCAATAATAATTCCCAAGTGGTTGGTCCTTTTATTATATTTAGCCATTACAGGCAGGCATGCCACAGATTTCGCTATGGACTTGAAATCATTACAAACTTCTTTGCTGTTAAAAGAACGCAATTTTCCTTTAATTTGGGTTCCTAAATAATTTTATGCCCACTTTTAGGCACCTTAAAATGTAATTTATAATGCTAATCTCTTTCTATACTATTCACTGTACATATTAAACATTTTAAGATATTAAAATTTGATACGAAACCCTAAAAACCAACCGATTCCCTTTTGCCAAATCAATTCCCTTGCCTTCCTTCAATTGCAAAAAATGTAATCGATATAAAATCGCAGAAATGTCCTGTAAATTGTTTCACTTTCATTATGGAACTCCGCCGAGCAGTACCTTCTGTGCTGATCCTTCTGGTGCTCCTGGGTGCAGCACAGTCCACCTTGTGGCCCGATCAACATCCCTGGGAAGAGCTCCTGGCCACGCGGATCTCCCAGACGCTGCAGAAGATAATCACGAATGCCTTTGCGCCCAATAACTTCAGTGTCTTCATTAGCACCGCCTACAAGCAGATGGGCAGGGATCGGGTGAATCTGGTTCATCGAGTCCTTGACCGCAGCCTGTCTCACCGACAGTCAGCATTGCCAATTGTGTTGGCTTCCCGCCTGTCCGAAAAGATCAGCAGTCTGGTGCTCATCCAGTTGCTGTTCGTTCAGAGCATCGAGGAGGTTATGTAAGTGGCTGACTAATGCAGAAATAACATATATTTAACTAGTATATACTCCACTCCATATATAATATATTGCTTCGAAAACACCAAGTTTTCGATAGTTTCTGCTTACAGAAAAATCACTTGAGAATTTTAGTGTCAGAGTTAATAAAGATAGAATAAAAAAACAATCAGAAAATCTATCTACCTGATCTGTCGTCTATCTATTTATCTTCATATATATTTGGATAAGTTAATGCATTATTTATAACTTTCTTAAATTTTTGTTTGCTGATAAATTCTTTTTAAAAGGTTTAGTTTGTTAAATATTGCCACGAAACAATCACTTGGGAATTATAAGAAAACTTCCATATATATTCTTTCTTATTTTGTAGAGCGATTGCCTCGGACTTGAAGACGAACAACGTGTACTTGATTGTCCTGCTGACATCATTGCCGGAGTCCGAGCTGGCCTCTGTAATGTCCAGGATATTCGCGTACTTCCTGCACGAGCGCTACAACATCAATGTGCTGATCCTGGTGCCGAATCTCAACACCGTCCGGGCTTACAATGTCCTGCCGTACACGGCCACGGATTGCATGAGCACGTCGCCCGTGGAGCTTGAGCTAAATAATACCGCAATAAGGGACCTCTATCCGCCGCGACTAAGCAACCTACACGGCTGTCCCTTAAGCGTGATTGTGTGGGACATACCGCCCTACATGAGGGTGCACTGGGAGAGAAGTGTTCCTGCGGAGCAGCTGGAGGGACTGGACGGTCTGGTGCTTCAGATCCTGGCAGCCAAGATGAATTTCAGCCTGCGGTTGCTGCGGAACGAGCCGGAGGACCTGATCGGAGGCTCCAGCTACGTGAACGGCACCCTCACCGGCGCCTATCAGATGCTCCGCGAGCGGAGGGCCAACTTTACGATCGGCTGTGCCGCCTGCACGCCGGAGAGATCCAGCTACCTGGCCTCCACCAGTCCCTACAGTCAGATGGCGTACGTGATCGTGCTGCGACCGCGGGGCGGTTACAGTATATACGAGGTGATGCTCTTCCCCTTTAACTGCTATGCCTGGCTACTCCTCGCGTTCCTGTGCAGCCTGCACTGGCTTATGGGTAGCCACTGGCGTCTGCCGACACCGGCTCTCGCTGGCTGGATGCTCTGGATCTTTGTGATCCGTGCCAGCTACGAGGCGTCGGTGTTTAACTTCATACACAATGGGCCGGTGAAGCCGCTGCCACAGACCTTTGACCAGATGCTAGCGGAGGGTTTTAATTTCATCACCGATCATGCCACCTACCGGATGACCCTCAAGATGCCCGCCTTTGAGGGAAGAACCTTTATCACGCCGGGACAGCCGGTGGATGTGTTCGAGGCTTTGTTCAAGGAGCCCGGCCTGGTCGGCGCCTTTACCAGTCGCGCGTTCGTGGCCGAGCATCTTACCCACCACCGGAGTAGCCGCCACCGGCTGGTGATACTCGCCGAGAAGATGCTGGACAACATGCTGTGCATATACTTTCCGCCCGGCTCCTACTTCGCCTGGGAGTTCAATGACATTCTGTTCAACATGCGTAGCTTCGGTCTCTTCCAGCACCACTCGCAGCGGCTGGACTGGGGCAGCATGCCCACCAGCTCGGACTCCCTGAGCAGGTCGGCCATGCAACGCTCTGTCTCCGAGGATCCATCCCAGGGACGCGCCGAGTCCATGGGTTTTGTAATGGCCGCCTTTAACTGTCTGATGGCAGCTCTCGTCCTTTCCATCGCGGTGTTTGGCCTGGAGCTGCTCAGTCGGAGGCCGGGCTGGCCGAGACTGGCCTGGCTGATGGAGAAGCTTTGATGGTTATCTACAATATATATTTATATACAAAATTTATCGATTTAAGCAATAAAGCGATTGATTGAGCACAAGGCCCTGGCCAGCTGGCGATGGCCGGTGGCGGCGGCGAGCAGCTCCAGTCCAAACACGAGTACGGCCAGCAGCTGCAGAGCTCCGCAGCAGGCAAAGATCCCGGAGAGTCGCCAGAGGGTCAGCGGTTGCGGCTCCATGCTGCGCCGCCGCTTGGCCATCCGTTCGATACGGTCAAGGTACATGCGCCGGAAGCGATACACGATGCCCGAGGACATCATGGCCATCAGCAGGCGGTCGATGCGGCGCTTCAGATACGAATGGGGTCGCATGTACAGCGTCAGCGGGGCGGTCATCAGCGGCACCGGCAGCACGGTCAGGTGCTTTCGATTCGGTCCGGAACGATAGTCGAACTGGTAAACCGTCGGCTGGAGCAGCGGCACCACAATGCCCGGATCGTCTTCATCTCGCAATCTCATCAGCGACGACTCGTGGCTTGCCACCACACGGACCCGGGTGGTGGGCATCGAGTCGTGGAAGACGCTCTGCAGGGCGGGCAGCATTCGAAACTCATAGCCCTGGGCCACCACCTCGGCAAGCTCCTGAAGCGGTGCCCGCATCTCCACGTCCTGCAGCAGCAGGTACAGCTGGCCGGTGTAGGCGGCCCGCAGGACAAGGGTCTGGAGTAGCCACAGCAGCAGCAGGAACCGGGCGAAGTTCCGACGCGGATTGTACAAGGCCAGGCCACCCAACAGGATGTTCCACATGCCCAGGCAAGCCCGGTAATTCGCCCGGCCCAGGACCAGGTGATGCAGTCCCTCGGGCAATCCTCGCGGCTGCCTCAGCCGCAGCAGGCCGATCAGCAGCAGGCCGAAGAGGAGGCTAGCCAGGACGCAGGACCAGATGATGTATCGAAAGGGACGCGTGAGGCGTTGCAGCGGCGTCATTGAGCCGCCGCCGGGTATGCAGAGGACGATGGGGAAACTCATGTAGGACACGGTGGGCAGCATTAGATCCGAGCGAGTCTTGCTGTACATGAAGCACACGAAGGTCAGGTTCGCCTCGCCGTCCACAATCTGCAATAGGTTTCATCAGGCGGATACTTAATTACTTAATGGACATTGCGTATACGCCATGTATCTGCTTACCATCTTGAGTATGCCCGTGTAGTTACCATCCGGCAGGATCACACCGCGATCCTTGTCCTTTACCTCCACCAGCTTAATGCTAAAGTTCATCCGCTCGGCGATGGTGTTAACGATATGACCCTCGATGCCGTGCATAATCCTGCCGCCCGGCCTCCGCGGATCATCCTCAATAATCACGTACGGCCGATGCTCGAAGGTGGCTGCCACCAGCTGACAGCCGTGCATATTGGCCAGCTTGCTGGGGAAGAGCGGCTTGCTCAGTCCATAGCCATCTTCCAGCTCCTGGAAGGCCGTGTAGAAGACGGGCACCGAGGACTGGCAGCGGTGCGGCCCGTAGGGATAATAGGTGTACACCTGGACACTGTCGTTGCGCTGGAGGAGCACGCTCACGTTCAGCACGTACATGTTAAGCAGACGCCGGAACATGATCTTGATGGACTCCATCGGCTGGTCCTCCAGGCCCGTGTAGACCAGCAGAAAGTTGCCCGTCCGCTTGTACGGACTCGCCAACTGATTCAAGTACATCTCCAGGCGGAAGTACGAGCGCAGACTGTCCAGAAACCAGATGGCAATGGGTCTGCCCGCCACTCCGCTCGGCGGCGGCAGGTCACCACTCTCCGCGACGCCGCTGTCCGGGCCCTCGATGCGGTCGTCCTCCAGCAGGAACTGTATGCGCCCGGCGCCCGAGGATCTGGCCAGAGTCTCGTCGATCAGGTCGTTGTGATGGTCACGGCTGGCCCGGCTGGTGGGGAACTTAACCACCGCCAGGGCAGTGCTGGTGGCGCGGCCGTAATAGTGGTCGATGGCCCAGACCAAGGCGTAGACCAGACTTGCGTTCCGCGTGCCGCTGGCCAACATGATGATGCTTCCTAGCTGGTTGGCGTCCAACTGGACGATGTTCTGTGTCCTTTATCATTGCATGCACAGGATTTTTGCAGGCACAGTGCTTTTGGAAGATAATATTTGTAATAATAATAATTAAATAAAGTGTTATGGCGCTTATGTAAAGCTTAATGCCACTGGAAGTAAATAAAATATAAACGTTCTTAGCTTATTAATACTTTAGGACATTTTTTAAATGTGAATTAATGTTAATAATTTGTTTCTGCTGATTTGCACCACTATGCACCGTGGCTCGTTAGCATTTTGCGAAAAGGGGAATCACTTGGCTGTCGGATCAAGTTGCGTGCTGAAGGCTTTATCTTTATCTCTATCTATAATGCAAATGCATTATTAATTAGCATTAAATATATATAATATTTTTTAATGTGTGCACAATGGCTATCTTAATGTATTTTTACTATATATTTACAGTGTGTTTAAGTAGCTATACATATTATGCATAAAATAAGTCTTAAATACCTCTGAACATTTTTCAAACTCAGCAGTTTTTATTACTTTACCTGTTTTAGGTATTTATTAAAACACTTAACACAACATTCTTTGACTTGAAGAAATGCAAGAAAGTGGGTCAACACAAAAACATTTATAAATTATGATTATACGACAATAAATCAAGTTATTACTATTTTGTATTTGTTAACACCCCAAGGGCTTCGCGTTTATTGTTTAGTCAGAAATATTTCTTTATGTGTTAAAGGAATAAAAAAGAATAATAATAAAATAAAGGTATTTTAAGTTTAAGAGAATTTTAGAGACAAAATAAACCCGTTCTTATCTAAATTGCTTAAATATAATTATATCTTTGTCTTTCATTTAATATGTATATTCAATTTAATATGTTTCATCTTATTCTATAATGATTTTTTATTCAACGAACACTCACTCAGATATAAAGAAACTTTCCATTGAATAAAAACAAAAGGTAACATGATCTTTGTCTGGTCTTTATCTTATAAAGACACATTTCCATTGAAAAATAGATATAATTTTCACAATATTTGTATGGTTTCTTATGCCATATCACCTATTCGTTTGTTAAGCTTATTTCAATATTTTTTTTTAGAATTAAGATAAATCTGGCTTACGCATAGTGTCGGTTGAATCGTGACCAAAATTCGGATGTGAGTAATTTCACAATCACCGGCGCCGCGACGCTCGTCTTTATCTGAAAGCGAATGGGAATCTGAACCCGACAAAGGTCGCTGTACCGACTTAAAGAAATGTATAGTTTCGTTTATTTTCTATTTACTTAATATATTTATTTTTGTATTTTCTTTCTTTCGCACTTTTTTGCTTACCTCGACGAAAACCACCCGCTGCCGCTGCTGCGGTGACTGAAACTCTGTTTCCCTTGTCGCTACAAGTTTGTCTTGGTTTTTTCCATCCCGACTTTCCATCGCGCTGACCTCAGCCACCTCGCTGAATCTGGCGGTCACGGAGGTGGAGGTGGTGCCGAAGGTAATGCCGGTGACACACAAACGATAAGACGATCGAGAATGCCATGGATCACCGCCGCCGCCTGAAGGGCAGCAGCTCCAACACGGCCCCCACAGATAAGTCAGGTGCGGATTCGGGTGGAATGGATTTTTGTACTTTATTTACAAGTAGGTGTTATGTCTTAAACCTTGCAGAAGGTTTATATATACATAATACGTGTACAAATATTTGTAGTATAATTATTAATAATATATTTGCATGTGCCTGTCCGTTTAAATGTCCGTTTCCAAAACTTCATACAATAAAATACTTCAAGGAATAATAAAACCAAATAAAAGCATATTAATATTAAATAAAGAGAATTAAAAAAACCATTAATTGTCCGTTTGTCTAATCTTTCCTTGGTCTAAGCCTGTTGCTTGTCCGTTGGTTTGTCCGTTAATCAAAACATAGCATATCCGATGGCCTGTCCGTAACAGCTTTCATTCGTCAGCACTTTGAATATATAAATAATTAGATGATAACTAGAATAATATATATAACAAATTTATTTGTTAATAATTACTAATATTTAAATGAAATAAAGAAATAGCATATATCTGTCCGTTAGTGTAACCGTTCGGTTGTCCGTTCGCCTGTCCGTCAAATTTATAAAAAAAAATATAAACTCTATAGACTTTTTCCTATTTTAAATTTAAATTATAACAAAATAGTTATGATACTTACGATTCGTTTTCCAATGAATTGTGGAGGGCTGCTGCACAGACCCCTTCCGCGTGGCTCCGGCCCTGCTGTTCCGGCGTACTGTTTACCGTGCATCATTTGCGCTGATTCCGTGGAAACGCTGGCCAGCGGAATAGTTGAGCAAGGTTTTTGCAGCTCTTGCAGCTGCGGCGGCTGCTGTGGTCTCGTTCTCGATTGGGGGCACACACACGGAAACGCTTACCACTCACCAGTCGCCACCTGCCCCTACCCTTGCCCCCGCCCGTCCGCGGTGCGTGCAAAATGCTGCAGTGCATCGGTCACGAATCCGACGACGTCGACACTTCTGAGGCGGCAAAAAATCTATTTGGGCCACTGTCCGACGGCAATCGGCAGTCAGTCGGCCAACGAGCTCCGGCGCACACCGATCGCATCAATCGATCTTCCCGAGACTTCCGCCCACAACAGAGAAATCCAGGATGAGACCGCACAGCCAGCTGCTGATCCTGGCGCTCCTCGGCGTCCAGGTGGCAGCTCAAACGTCCTGCGACCAGGCCACCTTGGGCCAGGCCACCGCCACAAAAGCTGGCGAGGATGCCACAGCTGCCGCCGCAGCCGTTGCGGCTGCAGAGGATGGCACGGCCACGGCCAGTGCTACCGGCGATGCCTTTCCGGATTCCAAGGTGAGTTCACAGACGGAGATTTCTGTAAGGGATGAGATTCAAGTTATTTACGATCCTGCAGATCCTCTCCCAGACACCGCCCATCAGGGCCTTCAATCGGGGCAACCCAACGGTGGACGCCTTCTACATGATGTTCCCGGCCCTGGGCAGTCTCATCCACTGGGGCAGCCTCTTCCCAGCCTACTCCTTCCTGGGCGCCCCAGCTCCCGGCTCGGATGCCGTCCAGGCCGCTGCCTCCAAGGTGGTGCTTGTCTTGGCCGACGATGCCGCGGCCAAGACGCGAGTCACACGCCAGAATGATCCCGTCAATCAAGCGAATCCCTTCTCGTTTCTAACCAACTTCCAGAACCTGCCACCACTGTCGAATCTTCCGAACCTGCCCCCCCTGGATACCGCTATAGTTGGCCAATCGTTGATGAGTCCGCAGACTGCCTTTTCGGCGCTCCAAGGACTTCCTGCATTCTCGAACCTGCAGGGCATGTTGGGTGCTCCCGGCCCCGTTCCCGCACCAGCTGCCGCTCCAGCTGCCGATGCCGAGACACCTGCACCCACTCCAGCGCCAGCTGCTGCTTCAGTCGCTGCTCCAGTGCTGGGTCAGACACCCTGGAACCTGCCGAACTTCGATACCAACAACATGCTGGGCCAGACCATGAGTCTGCTGTCCCAAGTGCCGCCAGTTCCAGCTGCGCCTAGCTTGCCGCCGGTCAACTTCGATTTCTTGGGTCAGATGTTCCAAACACCCGCCGCCTCCGACATCTCCGAGGTGCGAGTGAGGCCAGAAGTGGCCTACGCGCCGGAGGCGCAGGTGGCACAGCTGAAGATCAAGACGGCACTGGAGAAGGAAGCCGACAAGGAGGAGCAGCAGCATCAGCAGGATGATCAGGAGCGAGTGCCACTGCTCTGGTTCCGCATGCCAAGCAATCCAACGACAACAACGACGGAGGAGCAGAGGACGCTGGAGGATCAGCGCGTGGAGGCCAAGCTAAGGGCCTTCGAGCGCCAGGTGATTGCCGAGCTGAAGCTGCTGCAGAAGATCGAGTTGATGGCCAAGGAGATGCGTTCCAGTGCATCGCCGTCGGCTACGGCACCGCAAGGCAAGGACTCGCCCTACAAGATCAGCTATCCGCTGAGCCGGACGCCCGTCCACAAGATCACGCGCTCGGACATCGAGCGAGCACTCCGCGACGACTACGTCCGTCGGCTGCTCCAGAAGGAGGCGCAGCGCAAGACCAGGATCACGGACTCGTATCGCAATACCGGCGGCTATAAGCGTCACTCGGAGAAACCCGGCCAGAGCATGTCCAAGGAGGACATTGTCCAGATCATGGCCTATGCCTACCGCATGGCCAGCGAGCAGAAGGAGGCCGAGGATAAGGAGAAGCAGGACAAGATTTACGCCGCCTATAGGGGAGGAGCAGGAGCAGAGGAGTCGGCAAGGCAAATGCAGGATCAGACGCATCAGCAGCAGCAGCGACAAATGATGGAGCAGATGCAGCAAAGGCAGCAGGATCCCATGATGCAGCAGCAGCAGGAGAGGCAGATGATGCAGCAGCAGGAGAGACAAATGATGCAGCAGCAACAGGAGAGGCAGATGATGCAGCAGGAGCAGCAGGAAAGGCAGATGATGGCAGATCCTCAAGCCATGCAGCAGCGCCAAATGATGCCAACTCCGCAGATTATCCAGCAGGAGAGACAAATGATGGCGCAGGATCCTCAGGCTATTCAGCAGTTGCAGCAGCGCCAGATGGCAGCACAGGATCCACAGATGATCCAGCAGAATCCCATGATGCAACAGCAACGACAGATGATGACGCAGGATCCTCTGGCTATCCAGCAAATGCAACAGCAGCGACAAATGATCCAGCAGAATCCCATGATGATGATCCAACAGCAGCAGCAGGAAAGACAGATGATGGCCGATCCTCAGGCTATGCAGCAGAGGCAGTGGGCGGAGGAGCAGGCCAAGATCCAGCAGAATGCCATGATGATGCAGCAGCAGCAACAGCAGCTCCAGATGATGGCGGAGGATCCCCAAGCTATCCAGCAGATGCAGCAGCAGCGTCAAATGATGCAGGATCCCGCGCAGATGATCCAACAGAATCCGATGATGCAGCAACAGCGCCAGTGGACCGAAGACCCAGCGAAGATCCAACAGATCCAGCAGATGCAGCAGAGAAACGAGGATCAGCAGCGGCAAATGGGAGGTCAGGGAATTATGATGCCAACGCCCGCTGAACGCCAGTGGGCCGATGAGAAGACCAAGGCCATTCAACAGCTCCATCAGCAGCAGCAGGTGGACCAGGATGACAACGAATCCGATGATCATATTGTGGGCGAAGCTGGACCACAGATGCCGGAGAACGAGGGCACTGCCCGGCACAAAGGTAATCTCTACGGCGTCTTCCGCAATCGTGACTCCATTTCCGTATCCCCCACAGTGGATTCCCTGGGCCTGGGCGGCAACAAGCGCAAGAAGTCCAAGTCCAAGTCCAAGTCGTCAACGCCAACGGTGGTGAATCTGTACTATTCCACGCCAGTGCAGCGTCCCAGCTATGGACCCAGCTATGCCCCAGCCAGCTATTCCGCCCCAGCAGGCTACTCTGCCCCAGCGAGCTACTCCGCCCCAGCGAGCTACTCCGCCCCAGCGAGCTACTCCGCTCCAGCGAGCTATTCCGCCCCAGCAAGCTATTCCGCCCCAGCCAGCTACTCAGCCCCCAGCTATGGAACTAGCTACGGAGGCGGTGGCTACGGATCGAATGCCTACGGAGCAGGTAGCTCCTCCTACCAGAGACCAGCCGCCGCTCAAGGCTACCGCGTAGCCGTGGGCAACGACGAAGTGGATGATATGCTGCGCCAGCACCAGACCATGGCCAGGGTGAGTTTCGTTGTAGAACCACTAGACACCAGCAGACACCACTTGACACCACACCACATGAGCACCACACCAAGCCACCCGACACAGCCCGTAGACCCGTAGATGCCATCTGATCCATTTCATACGATTCATTCCGCCTTCTTCTCATGGCATTAAACAGGCGACGCATTTCAGGCAATAAATCCGCATCCAGGCCAGGTCGCTGCCACCAAGACGACGACCACAACGGCAGCTACCCCGCCGCCGCAACGAATTCACAAAAGGTTAGCCATCTTTCACAGCAGTCTAGAGCGGGATGGGAACGGAGAAGGGTCCAATTCGGCGCCCAAGGGCTGTGCCTGCGGCAGATCGCAGTGTACCTGCGGCAGCAGTTGTCAGTGTGGCAGCTCCAGAGGATTGGGTGAGAGCTTGGGTAGCTCTCGATGCCCCTGCAAGGCCAGTAGTGGTAGTAGTCGACGCAGCCGACGCAGTGCCGCCGAGTACGGAACTTTGGAGACCATCGACGAGGGCTCCCTCAACGAGTTGCGGCGGGAATACAAGATGGGCTTGAAGGAGATCACATTGAGTCCGGACGAGGATCCGGCAGAGGCTCTGATGCGCTACAATGCAGCCTCCATACGGGAGGCTTTGGAGCGGGCTAGCCAGGAGCCGCTGGAAATTGGTGGGGATCAGTATGACGAGGAAATGCCCCAGGAGCCGGTAGATGCCGAGCAACTGCAGCAGCAGCAGCATCATCATCATCACTACCAGTACCATCATCAGGACTTTGTGCGGCTGACGACAGAGGCTCCTTCTCCAGCCACAAACACAACAGAAGCCAGCGTCACATCGGAGGCAACTCCCACAACCACCACCACAACAACCGAGAGTCCTTCCAAGGAGGCAGAGGCAGCGGCGGAACCGGAGATGCAGCAGGACTCGGCGGCTTCTGAGAGCTCACGCGTGGTCGAGGCCATGTCCCAGCAGAGGGAGGAGATCCATGAGTTGCACAAGGCTGTGCATGCGCTTAAGATGCAGCTCCTAGATGCCAACAGAAGGTGCAAGAAGATACAGGAGCAGCTCAAGGTGAATTTGGTCAAGGAGGCGTCTCAGGAGGAGAACGAAGAGCCGCAGGAGGAGAAGGACAAGAAGACCATTAAAGAGGAGGAACCAAAGCCCAAGGTTGAGGATCAGACAAAGAAAAAGGAGCCGGAGGAGCCGGAGAAGTCGATGGCGCCAGAGGAGAAATCCGATACTAAAATGCAGGCAAAGGAAGAGGAACAGCCGGAGCAGGAGGAAGAGGATGATCAGGACGCGGATGCCGAGGGCACGGGCATCTCCACAACCACCACAGAGACTCCATCTACTCCCAGTCCTTCCCCAGCTCCTGCTGCGTCTACCAGATTCCAGGAGGCCAATGCCATAGCCAAGGTGGACGAGGAGCATGGCACCGCCACAGCCTTGGCTTCAGCCTCCATTGACGCCAACAAGCTGGGCTACGATGAGGAGGACGGCAACAATTGGCAGCGCATCCTGGCCAACCGAGGTTACGATACCGACTACCTGACCAAGAGCCACGAGCGCCAATACGCCGAAGGCGCTAACCTGGAGATGCCCAAGGGATCGCCCTATGACTCTCCCCTCAGCCAGGAGTACGCCGCGTACCCGGAGTTTCAGGCCGATGAACCTGCCACCGATTCGGAGGGCAAGGCCAAGCGGGCAGCTGCTCTGCTGAGTGTAAAGCAACGGGCTCACCTGCTGAACGTCGCTCTCAATGAGAGCGGCCGCCGGCAGTTCTACTCACCCGCCTCCACCACACCCACTCCCTATGCCATGCGCGGCAAGTTCGTGCGCAGGAGGAGCACAGCTGGGAGCAGCTCCAGCTCCAGCAGGAGAAGGATTCGGAACAGCCGAAGCCAAGAGGTGTTGGAGAGTCCCAACGATGAGGGCTGGGTGAGGTCAACGCGGCAGGCAAAGTTGCTGCCGCAGCGTCCCAAAAAGGTGACCAAGAAGGTGATCCCGAAAGAGAAGTACCCCGTCAGCGCCAGGGTCACCACCCAGGCCAGCGTGAGTAGCACCAAGCTGGATCGCCTGGTGGATGTGCTCAACGATCTGCTGCGTCTGCAGCTGCAGAAGGAGCGCCGATCGAGCACTGTCTCCATGAAGAGCAACAATGTGCTCCCAAAGACACAGGCAGCAAGCAGTAAGCTGGTCAAGCGCAAGAGGCTGCGGAAAAGGCAGCACCAGCCCAAGCCAGCACCAACTACCACCAAAAGAACCTCCATTAGGATCTAATCCTGTCCAACCCGAGTCCATAAACCCCTGCCCCCCACTAACCATAGTCCTAACCATAATCATAATCCTAGCTTAGAGCCTAGACCAAGTAGTTCACTAATCATCTTCATCCATCTTCATCTTCCATTTGCATATCAGTCCATCATCAGCACCATCCGCCATCGAAACCACCGCACCACCAGCTCAGCCAGCACCGCCATCTGACCCCCAAGTGGGTTCCATTTACACCTACGGCGAGGGACTGTTGCATCCGTTCATGGGTCTGCTGCCCGTGGAGAGACCCGACGACCCCTGGAACACGAAGCCCTACGATCCGCACCATCCCCTCTATACGGGCGGCGGCAGCTATGCCGCCTATCTGAAAGACGGTCGCCATCGGCGGGACACACACATCATGGGAAGCCAGCAGGGAGCGGGTATCCTCACGCCCGGCATGCTGGAGAGGCTGCTCCGCATCAAGATCGATTTCCAGCGACGCTTTCCCCACCTCTACAAAGGCATGCTAAATCACCACCAGAACGTGACCCGGGTGGAGGTGCAGCCCCCAATTCTGGGCAAGATTGCAGACACCAATGACGAGCCAAAAGTCAAGCCAAAGGTGGATGTGGAGGAGGAGGAAGCACCTGTCTACGAGCTGGGTGCCGCCGAGCGTAGTCTCTTCGAGGACGATAAGGAGTCGGAGACGGATGCCTTGGACAAGGAGTCTGAACAGGAGACAGAACCGGTGGCCAAGGAGAGCAGTGAGCCCAAGGAATCCAACATCAGCAGCGAAAATGGGCGAGAGGACAACGACATCGACTACTTTGAGTTCGATGACGACGATGATGTTGATGCCTAGACTTTTGTTAAAATGCCAATAAAAATATATATATATAAAATAATGGGTTTATGATTTTTTATTTAAAAAAAATATATAAATATCTATTTAATTAATAAAGTAGAAAGGAGACGCGACCAGGACAAGGTGGCAATCAATGAGGGGAAATATTATATTAACCTAGAACCTATATTACAATTAAATATATATGAAGGTACATACATAAATACAACATAATATATATTAAATTAGTACAGAATATGATATAGAATATATATGTAGAACATGATCTTAAATATTTGAAGGAAAGTAATGCTTCATATTGATAACATTCAGACTGATTTTTCCGATTTGAATAAGACCAACGAACAGACAGATGGACATGGCCAGATCTACTCGGCTGGTAATGCTGATCAGGAATATACAAACTATATGAAGTTGAAGTTGCCTACTTCCCTGCTTTACAGATATTAAGACTTAATTATAATACCCTCTGCAAGGGTATATACAATAATAGCCAGCTCGCGGACCCCGAGGGAACCCCTGTTAATGCGATATGATTAACGCGATTGGTCAGGGCCACTCCAGAGATTTCCCCCGGGGCAAGGGGGAACCAGTACAGGAGGCTCTTTTTTATTCATTCCTTGGGTGAGTCCTTAGCCATGCAGTGCTGGTCACGTGTCCTGTTCGGCTGCTTCCTTTTGGCTGGCATAATGCCACGATTGGGATGTGGCTCGGAATTGAGATCCGGATCGGTTTCGGGATTAGCGGAGGCTCTGGCCCAGGTGGTGGTGAACTCGGAGATGGGTCAGATGAAGACCCTGTACATTTACACGCACGTCAGTGGCCAGTTGGCGGCTTCATCGGGCTTCCATTTGGACGAGTTGCTTACCCGCCTATTGGCCAGCCTGCCGCCTGCTGCTCAGGCGAGGAAGCTCTTCCGCCAGTCGCCCATGGAGTACAAGCCGTATGTGCACGCTGTCCTGGTGCTGGTGGACGACTTGCAGTCCCTGGCCGAGATCTATGGGCGCATACGGGCCACGCAGGATCTGTCGCACACGTTGGTATACATGTCCCTGCCGACGGCGGCGGATGACGAGGAGGTGGAGCTGGCCCTGCGTCTGCTCTGGCGCCTCAGTGTCCTCAACATAGGCCTGGTGCTGCGCTCTCCTGGCAGCACCGGCCAGCTGATTATGGTCAGCTACTTTCCCTTCAGTGCCGACCACGGTTGCCAGGTGATCACGGCCAGCGTGGTGAACCGCTTCCGCCTGGACTCCGCGGTGTGGGCCAGCTCTGATTACTTTCCAAAGAAGCTGGGCAACTTCCATGGCTGCCGCCTGACCTGCGCCACCTGGGAGGACATGCCGTATCTGGTCTGGCGTCCAGACTCTGGTTCCTTTGTGGGCATCGAGGGAGCCCTGCTGCAGTTCATGGCCAACAATCTTAATTTCAGCGCGGGCCTCTACTGGATGAGCAAGGAGGAGGTTCTGGCCACCTTCGACGAGTCGGGCAGCATCTTCAACGAGGTAGGAGTTGATCCTGGTGAAGTCCCTGTTTCATGTCCCGATCTTCCTTCTATAGATCTTCGGCGAGCACGCTGACTTCTCGCTGGGTGGATTCCACTTCAAGCCGAGTGCCGGCAGCGAGATCCCGTACTCGCAGTCCTCTTACTACTTCATGAGCCACATCATGCTGGTGACGAACCTCCAGAGCGCCTACTCCGCCTACGAGAAGCTGGCCTTTCCCTTCGCCCCCATCCTGTGGCGGGCCATTGCCGTGGTCCTGCTCCTCGCCTGCCTGCTCCTTGCCGTGGTGGTGCGGCATTGGAGCAAGCAGAAGTTGCCACCACATCCGTACTACCAGCTGCTGGTGCTGACCATGGGTGGCAATCTGCTGGATCGCTTCCTGCCCCGCGGACTGCCCGGTCGTCTGGTTATCCTCACTTGGCTGCTGTCCACTTTGGTCCTGCGCAGCGGCTACCAGTCGGGCATGTACCAGCTACTGCGTCAGGACACGCAGCGCAATCCGCCGCAGACCATCGCCGAGGTGCTGGCCCAGCGCTTCACCATCCAGCTAGCGGAGGTCAACGAGGCAAGGATCCTGGCCAGCCTGCCGGAGCTGCAGCCCCGCCAGCTGGTCCATCTTGAGGGCAGTGAGCTGCAATCGTTCCCCGCCCTGGCCCGGCAGAGCGGCACCGCTCAGCGATTGGCCATCCTGACGCCGTACGAGTACTTCGGCTACTTCCGGAAGGTGCATCCGATGAGCCGGCGCCTGCACCTGGTGCGGGAGCGAATCTATACCCAGCAGCTGGCCTTCTATGTGCGCCGGCACTCGCATCTGGTCGGCGTACTCAACAAGCAGATCCTGTACGCCCATGCCCATGGCTTCCTGGAGCACTGGACGCGCCAGTATGTGAGCGCCGTGGATGAGGCGGACGAGACTGTGGCCAGGATCGCAACAACCGCGTACAGCACCCTGGAGGGGGACGATGGGGATCCGCGGCTACCGGAGGCCGAGGAGCAGCAGGTTCCAGCCATTCGCCAAAATGTCCTATCCATGCGGGAGCTGGCCGCCCTCTTCTGGCTTATCCTCTGGGCCAATCTCGGAGCGATGGTGGTTTTCTTTCTGGAACTGCTAATGCCCAGGGATTGTTCTGGGACAATTAAAAAGGTTTTCTCGCGGCCAGCAGGAAACAGAAAAGTGGGACTGGAAAGGTGAAATTAATTATGGAAAAGAAAGGAAAGGAAAGCTGGTTATAAGTTTACTATCAAAGATATTATTTCAAGAAACTATCTTCCAAGAGTTAAGTGTTAAGTGTTGTTCATCAACTTTCCATGGACATTCTGTCATATTCAATTCCCTTATATGTTTTTACAAATAAATTAACTGCTGAATTTCTTTGTTATTTATTTATTAAATATCTTTAGTACCAAACAAAAGTTATTTTAATAATATTAAACAACTAAAAATACAGATTAAAGCGGCGACTGCTGTCACGTTCCTTCATTTGGGGCGGCGCATAAATAATGTTGGATTTATTTGCGGGCCAGGCGTTTTAATTAAATTACTTCATAATCCACAGATGCCACTCCCAGCACCCACTCCCAGCCAACCCAGCGCTGCACAGCTCCAGTGGCTGTTCGAAGGACATCCCTTCCAGCTGCGCTTGGCTTCGAGGATAGTTGGCCAAAGTGTTCGCTGCTCGTATCGTAAAAACGCAAAACGTTTTATCTAAAAGCGATAAATTTTGAAAACCAAAACTTGCGCTGGCGAATCAACCCCCGCCGATCTGGCGGGATTCACCCCCGAATAGTTACGTCCTTCGTCCTTCGTCCTTCGCCCGTTGCCTGCCCTTCGTCGCACACCACACAGACATCAATTTTGTGTGTGCTTCTTGCCGGCAATCCTTGCAACATTTGCGGCTGCCGTTGTCGCCATCGACTGGTTACATGTAAGTGCTGCCATTGCCTCCCCTCCCTGCTCTGTCAGGACCTAGCCGGGACCTTAGCAGGGCCAATCTCTTGCTGCTTTGCTTATCGCCTCGCACATTTGAGCTTTTTGAAATTTCTCGCCACAAAAACTGTCTGTAATGGGCAAAACGTTGCCCGGCTTCGGCGTTTGACACTGCAAACAAAAATGCTTTGCAAATATTTTATTTATGAAAGGCTCAGGGAGGGAAGAAGGCTATCTTTTGTTTCAGCTTCACAGAGTTCTCTATTTCCGGCAACTTGTACATCGTGGCTCCGTTCTTAATCTTGTTGTCTTTAGTCGTCATACCACTCTAAATATAGTTGTCCTTATTAAATCACATTTCGTGCATGGTGAATAAAGCCAGGGGTGTGCATGGATTTAATAAGCGGTGGTTACTTTTCGCTCTACGCAGCTTTGACTGGGATTCAGGCCGAAGGTTACCCTCTTACACAAGTAGACTTTTGCTAATCAAAATTTAATCCGTGGTGACGTGGAGAGTTCTGACCTGATAGGTCAGCTAAATTTCCACGTACCAAATAGAAATACTAGATCCTTTTTACCCTTAGTGTTGCGCCACTGTAGATCATCGTATGAACTGCATGAACCCTTAAGAGTTTTGTGTGCTAATTATAATGATATGTACCCAATGACCTATAACATAGACAGCCCTTTCAAACTATAAACTTTAATCCTAACTTACTAACAGCACGCCAGTAGTTAATTTCCTCGCAAACTTTACCTATACTTTCTCCTATCGCGCCTACTAACACCTAACCCTAACAAGCACGTGCTTGGTGTCGAAAGGGCCACTTGAGTGTACTGACCGTAGTGCATAGTGCTTAATCGTTATTATGTATTAAATCTCATCGCCATTAGGCATTCCGCTCTCAATCTGTTCTTAATAGACATTTCGCATTTCATTTCCTAGCGTTTAGGTTTAACGTTCTCGATTTCAATCTTTTTAGTCGTAAGACCGCTCTCAATCTCCTTCTTCTTACTGTTCATACAGCTCTCAATCTTGTTGTCCTTTATTGTTATTTTCCATTCAATCTTGGCGTCTTTATACGTCGTCTTGATCGTTTCCTTTACAAGCCCTTTTTATTAGTTACTATGCTCTCAAACTTGTAATTGTTTCAATTTATAAATATATTTATTTTAAGTTGAAATAGTTTTCGTTAGAGGCTGCAATATATTTAGAAATATTTGCAAATTAAGTTCCTCACAAATATTCTCTCTGTGTGCGGCCTGCCAGCTTTTGCAGCTTCCTTGTAGCCTCCCCTCTGCCTTCGCCTTGCCTTGATTCATCCTTGGGAGCCAACTAGTCAACGACATCGTCTTCGTCCTTGTCGCTCGCTGGAAATTCAAGTAAATGTATTGAACTTAAGCTCATTGCCTGCGATGTCGTTTTCGTCGCACAGTCTGAAGCGATACATCCCATCCACCATCGCCCATCGCCCATTTCCCAACCCATTTCCCATTTTCCAGCCCACATTTGCCCCACTGTCGTCTTTAATACGCTGCGCTGTTTAGGGGAAAAGCAACGAAAGAAATAAAGAAAGAGAACTTTATGCAATTCCTTATATGTATAAAATGTTTATTATTTTTGGTTTTCATTCACTCTTGTTGGCTTTTTTGAGTTTTTTAACATATATTTTTGGATATCTGTTTATATAAATTAGCATAAATATATTCTAATTAGAATTTAAAAATAAAAAATATTCTACTCTTAATGTGCATTACTTTTAGCAGTTTTTGGTAATTTATTAAAGTTTTTTCCATATTCCTATATAGGTTAATATTAGAACAACATTTTAAATATAACTCCAGGCAAGTTTAATAAATGATTAAGCTAATTAAGTATTATTTTTTGTGGCTAAGACATGTACATGATTCGTTGGCCAGTGTCCCGCCTCAGTTGAAGTTTCAGATCCGCTAACCAACCGGCGCTCCAGTGGCTTTTTTTGCAGCTCAGTCTGGACTGTGACTACTCTCGGCAATTGCCAGTTCCAGTGCCACATCCACTGCCACATCGTCGTCCTCATCCCCATGCCAGCAATACTTTGGCTCGTTTGGCAATGAATTTTTATAGCGCGACTTTTACGTCAGCATCATCCGGGCGACAGGGGCGGCGTTAAAAAAAAAAAAACAAAAAAGAGAAGGGGATCGGTCGGGAACCGAATCCTATAAAGCGGAACACTTGAAGGCTTCGCTCGCTAAACAAACATATTCATGACAAGATTACGCTGCGGTGGCACTTAAAAATTTGCATGGGGCAGGGCAACAAGGACAACGAGACACTCGGAAAACTGTCGTCGTCCTAATGGCTGCCACCTCGACTGCAGCAACTGCCAATTTCCGGCCGCGAAATTACATCTAATTAGCTAATCAACACAATTACGGTGCAACCAGCGGCCACACATACAGTCGCTTGTACGCAGGATAAAAGGATACTGCACACGCACACGCACACGCTCGCACAGAGAGTAACACTCAATGTGGCGGAAGTTGCCCAGACACAGCGTCATCGTCATCGACATCGACAACATTCGATGAGGACGCGGCTTAGGCCAGAGTTGCCACCGCATCCGGCCACGCCTCCTTCCCGCCTCGTTCGTCCTTCGTGGAAAATGGGAACCGCGCTGCACAATGTGGCGAATGTCTGTCGGACATTGGACTCGCTCCTGCCCTCATTACGGCTGGCCACATGGCATCTCTGAGGTTGCTATAAAAAAAGAAACATATCGTAGTATATCGATCGAATAGGGACCACCTATATTTTTCCCTTGAATCTGGATTAAATTGGTGAATCTCTTAAGTTTTTATTTACCTACTTTGCCCCCGATCGGCGGCAAGGGTTCATTGATCCCCCGTCCAGCTGCACATGTGGTCTCCACTCAATTATCCAGCGTTCATTCGTTAGCTCATTAAGGTCCCTTGCTCAGCGGGAGCTCCTGTTGCTCCTCATAGCCATGCTCCTCGTCCATGGTTAATATCCTGTGTCAACTGTTGTCCATTCAATTTGCATTTTTGCAATTATTTCAATTAAATCGACAAAAGGAAAGCGTCTGCTCTCTCCGCAAGGCAAGGCAAGGCAAGGCAAGGCGGTTCCCGGCAAATGAGTCGATGATTGTGGCTCTGCAAAAAGGTAGGTGGTAGGGGGAATTGGGATTGGGATCCCTGCCGCCTGGCGGGGAATATAATTTCCTCGCGCCGGATGTGACAATGAATACGCATTAATAAGTGCATACAAACGGACGCAGGACCCACATTCATATTACGAAGCCACAGTGGAGACTGGCTACAAATAATATTTCATCTTATAATCACCATGACAAATTATAATATGTTTCATTCAACATGAATGCTGTTAGTTAATTAATTGAATATTTGCAAGATGCTGGCAATATTTCTGGCTCAGTTTCCACTTATTTTGATTTTTATTTCAGCTTGGCTGCCATTGTCCTGGCGTTCCTTTAGCCTTTTCCACCGAACACTTCGGGGGATATGTTTACGATTTTTGAACTCCCGCTGAGAAGGACCAAACCGATTCGTACCTTTTGTTACCTCCGATGTTGCTTCTGCGTGCCTTCCGGTGGGTAAATTGATATGGCCTCCGCCTCCTGCTGCTCCATGATGGGATTCCCGGAACGGTGAATGGCGGCTGGCTGCTGGCGGAGTGCTCATGAATGGCTGGCTAATTTTGTAGAGCCGTCGCTCCGACCGACGGGCGGCTGCGGCGCGCGCTTTTAACAATATTAATATGCAGAAAAAAAGAGGAAAAATAAAATAAATACAGGCGGTGGCGACAAATGAAGGATAAGCCGTAGACAAAGCATACTCCTCGCAAGCAATGGAACAATGTATGGAATGAAGCGAGCAATTTTCATTCGCACAGCGGGAAATTGAATTTGGCGTATGCGGCGCATCAAGTATACGCCACATGCGCGCGCGGCCTGCGGTCGTATACGTAATGTGATTACAATATCCTGTCACCGCACTCGGTGCGTGCTACAAAAAATATACAAAAAAAAAAAAAATATGAAATTATATGATTTGAATAATAATTGAATTAGGCAATCATAGAGACGCCAGTTGAGTTACAGTGTACCCTGTGCGCCATTACATGACATGCATTTTTCTTGCACACTCGCCACACCCTCCTCGACCGACTTCCTCACTTGGCCCATAAACCAGCCACTTTATTAGGCCATGTTTTATCCTCATCGATTTTTGTGCCCCGCAGCAGCTACTGTCAAATATTTGCAATTAAAAGCAAGAAATTTGTTAAAACTATGAGGACTCTCCCCTGGCTCCGCATTTTAAGCAATTTGTTAGAAGCTCTCGAGTGGAGCTAGACACCATCAAGGACCTGATGGAGATAGAGACACAGTGGCTACAGTGGATGATTTGCGAGGTAGAAATCGAAGCCAAATTTAGTTCAATAAAAGCCTTAATAAATGTATAAAGTAAAGGGTAAGGTTAGGGATAAGGAAATCTAAAGTAGGTCAACTCTAAGGAGAAACAAAGTCCCAAGATGAAGAATAGGTGACTCCTTTCTATTCTTTTTGTATTCATTTGAAACTTCCTAATTTCTTTTGTATCTTTTAAGTATATCTTATTGATAATACTTGCCACTGTTCTCTCTTATAACTTGGTCTAATGCGCCCGACATTTGTCGCCCTCAAATGGTTAATAAGTTTCTGCAAACATCGACAGACATCATTACTTACTGCCCGCTCCTTTTCCCGGGCTGCTTTCTCCACTCTCCACTCTCCACTCATCCTGCTCGTCCTTTCTCCGCTCTCTACTCAGTTGTAATCATGTGAATCCGCTTAAACTGTCGAAGTGTATTGCGCGTCATTATTTTCTTTCGTGCCATTAGACTTGAATAGTTTTTCCATACTAAAAAGTTAAAACGAGTTCCTGCTGCAAAAAAAAAATAAAAGAAATGTTAAAAAAAAAGAAGAACGAACGCAAATCGCATCGCCGACTGGGCTGCTCATCATTTGCTGCTGCACTTCTGCCAATATCTGTATGTACACTGAGCAAAATGAAAGCAGGACTTAAATATTTCGTTTGAATAAAAAAATCCTAACATTACTGGATACAAAAAATAATAGATTATAATATTAATAAATTAATTTACATTATTAGACCAAATGTTATATGTTGCAAACGTTCTGAAGTCAAAATAGATGCCTTTGATATAAATTGAAGTTTTTATTGATTTTTAAAGATAGATTTCTGATCTTTTCGGGCCACGCCTGCTGACCAAACTTAAACTTGGGAATTATAATGCAATGTTGATGGGAGCTTGGACCTTTAAGGGCAATTCCTTTTTAATAAAGCTTTGACCTTACTAAAAAGAAAACATATATTATTATTATTATATTATTATTTTATATATATTGAATATATCACTGTTATATAAGTACTGTTTCCGTCCGTGTAACAGTGTCACTTTTCTCGATTTTCCGCACTTGTGTGAGCTTGCCTTGGCTGCAATGCTATCCGTTGCGATGCGATGTCCCCTTGATGATGATGACACTCGGCTGCATTTCCACTCAAGTGCTCGCCTTTTTCGCACCATCATACACTTTTCCACTCACTTTTCCGCCATCTTGATCAATGCGCGCTCTTTATTTGTTCATCCAATTTCAATTTATTTGCGTTTTTATTTCATTTTTGCCTACAATTGTGGCCAATTTGGCTTAATTGTTTTTATTAAGAGTTCGGTTCGACTGCTGCCCTTCGACCCCGCTATTCCGCACACCGTCCGTGCCGTCCAACAATGCGTATAAATAAATCACTTGCATTTTATTGGGCCTGGCTTCGCCTCACTTTGCCGCGTTGGAAAATGGAAAATTGCATTTAAAATGCACACGCAAATTGAATATTGCCATAATACAATATGCACGTGTATGTGTGCGTGTGTGTGTGTGCGTGCGTGTGTGTGTGGATAACTTTTGCTTTGGTAAAACGTGCCTCATTATAGAGATCAATGACATGTCCCGAACAGATATTAAACGCCCTCTGAATGCAAATTGTTGCTCTTTTTTGTCATTCTCGTCGCCATTTTCCTATGCCTATGAAAATTAGCTTTAAATTGTGTGTGGCCATAGATTAACCGTTGCTGTATTTTAATTTTACATTAATTTAATATTGTTTATATAGTTCGATGGCTTCATATTCTTGACCTATTGAAACCGATTAAGGAAAGCGTAAGCAATATAGTACAGTACATATGAACATAACATGCATCTACGTAAACTTTTCAAACGAAATTTTAATGAACAAATATTAACTACAAACATAAATTTCCAATAATATCTCACGAGGTACATAAGTCTCCCCCATCTACCAACGCTTCTTGTACGCATCCACTGAGACACTTCCCGGGCCTATGGACACAACCATTAGGAGTCCGCCAATAACCGAGAGTGTTTGGAAGAAATGATATTTAAAGTAATCGCGGCGTGCCTCGTAGAACGGAATGCTCCACCAGGCATTGTTGTACAGATTCAAAACCATCAGGAGGGCCACCAGGATGAGGGCCGACAGCTTCGTCTTGTAGCCGAATATCACAAGGACCATCAGTATGGAGCTGCTAATGTCTTGGATTAGCTGCCATCCGCTCAGCCGGAACCGGATCAGGCTGATGAACATAAAGGCCAGCAGGATGCGACCGGTTAGTTGCATAAAAATCTTGGCGCTATTTTCCCCCATCGATGGCAGGCCGGCGAACAGGCTGCGACGGCGCTCGACATGGGCCTCGGCCCAGACAAGGAGCAGGGCGCCGATCAACGCTAGCTTGAGCATAAGGAATCGTAGGTCCCACAGGATGCCGTAGGTTATAATCTGGAGCATGACGATGAAAAGGAGCATTGCCACGGCAATGTGGATCTTGCAGCGAGCCATCACCATGCCGCAACCGCCCAGCTGTCCGAACATATTAATCAGTGCAAAGAGGGTGGCCAGGAATCTGCCGCATTCCCAGCTCTCCTCAACATACTCGCGCTGCTCGTCCCACTGTAGGATCATCCGGATGCCATCCTCCAGGAAGCTGGCAATAAGGAATAGACGGCTCACCTTGGGCACGACATTCCTGCCGATCTTGATCACATCTTCGGCCACTTCCTCCGCTATTTCCAAGCACTTTACTGACTTTGTCATATTGGTAAGTCCAGATACTGACTCTTTTATGAAACCGTTGTTGTGGCGTTGTAGTCGCTGCATAGCTCTTCGAATTACAAAATATAAATACAAAATAAATAGAGCTCACGAATTACGAGGGGGGAACTTAAAAGGTAGTGTTGTCACACAACAACTGAATGAATCATATCGATGACATATATATACTGGCAAACACAATAACACCAATATGGCAATTTTAAAGAAATACAATTTATTTGGAGGGAAAAAGTATTATTTCGAGTTTTATTGAGATTATATCGGTACTCTATGCTGAGGAATTTTAGGCAAGCTGCAGGTAATGGCTAAGTCGGATTAAGTTATAAGTTGATCATCGAATAAACGAGAAATACCATTAACAAGAATGTTAGCCAATCTTCTATCCCCTTGCAGATAATAATAAAACTAAAGGATCATATATATATAAATATTTAATCCATTATCTTAACAAGTATCGGCTATTTTGGCCCGATCATTCCTATTGTATAAATATGGGATATAAAGGATGTATCATCCTATAAATATATAGTAATGGAAATAGAATGCAGATTCATTCAGATAGCTAAAAAAACTGCGAGACTAGTTTGCGTATAATCGGACAGACGGACGGACATGGCTAGATTGACTCGGCTGTTGATGCTGATCAAGAAAATATGCACCTATATACTCTCTAGAGTCTGAGTTGACTGCTTTACTGCATTGCAAACTTCTTACTAAACCAAGGTTCCAAAGCTGCGATGTTTTTATATATTGGCTCAGAAAATATCACTGAAATATGTAATTATGTATGAAATTTGCAAAATAGATCGATTCATTTATTAATCATTACATTGCTATGTCCACTATTCACATTCAATGTGAATACGAAATATAATGTATATACTTCATCTTGTACGACTTGCGCAAAAAATTTTGGTAATAAACAAAGTCCAGCCAGGCCGAGATGCGAATCCAGTTAAAAACTAAACTCTCCGGCTCTCTACGCCTGGCCAGGGGACGTGGATGGTAGACAAAGGTCATGTAGATGTAGATGTTGATGTCTCCCGCAGCTTGATCAGTTCCTTGTCGATACGCTCCTTGGCACGAAAGACTTTCGACTGGATGTAGAAGGAGCCGCCGGTGGCCTTTTCGTTCACTCGGAAAAGGTGCTGGTAGTTTGTGTCGATCTCCGCCTGGTCGCCCAAGTCCTTTACGTTAAGGATGAGTCTAGCCTCGGCCAGGCTCATCACCACCATATTGTTTTCATCAAGTTCGACGTTGCTGCTGTTTCTCTGCTTAAGGATGCGTGCCGCCTCCTGGCTGGCCTCGATCTCCTGGCGCATGGTCTTTACCAATGCCCGCCCCATAGCCTGGGCGCCCAGAAAGGCGATCTTCGCTAGATACCTTGCCATGTTCTGTGTTCCAAGGAAAGCCTGGTTGTATCTCGACGATAATTTTGCCCTCGTTCTAATATGAGTATCCGAAATTACAACCTTAACATATTTGAAAATGGAGAGCTGGAAACTTACATGAATTACTAAGTGTGTGATGACTGTCCTAGAAAAGTGTAAGTTGATCTGATATTCAGTTTTTGGATATAGGTGATTCCTGAACAGCGGATTTTAAGGGACTTCTTTATCATATAGCTGCATATAGGAACTATGTCACTAAAGTGACTTCGGCTCGAAGTTTGCTTTCCGTACTTGTTAAAGCTTTACTTTTAAATCCCTTACATTTCGACTGCAGTTGTGTGGGTCTTAAATGCCTTAAATTCCAAGAGATGCTTCTTTTTTGAAGACACTTGCTCGCATGGCCTCACCCAGTCAAGTGCTTAAGAGTTCCAAGCAACGATTGTGTCACGAGGTCAGAGACCTACAGCCAAGCTTAACCTAATAGCACTCCACAAAATATCAAATATAATGCATATAACATATAGATTTTAACACTAGATTCTAGCTCTAATAAGGAGGCAATTAATTTGCATATTTATTTGCATTTTTTTATATATAAAACTTAGTAAAAGATTTAGTTAATGCTTTGGCTGTGCTTGTCATCGTTTGCCCACAGATACCAAGAGAGAGTGAGAGACACTGCGACGTCTGAATGAAATCAAAATGTTTCCTTGCTCAGATTTCCAGCTTCCGTTTCCGTTTCTGAAGGCGTTTCTGTGCAGCTGTGTCTGTGTGTGAAGCTCATAAACAAATTATACGCAAATTGACACACTTCCGGCCTCATGGCCATCAAGCAGTTTAGGTCTCCTAGTTGTCATAGCCTCCTGATCTCCTCTTCTCTCTCCCCTCCTGTCAGCTGCTCTGCGGGAAGTCCTGTGTGTGTCCTGCCAGTGTGTGTGGGTTTATAGTTAACATAATTACATTAATGACATGTAGCCAGAAGAAAAACGTTCGTTGTTAAGGTTGCAGCAAATGGACAACAATCGCAATTGCAGTTTTTGGCTTTCTGGCCTGGCCTGGAATGGACTGCCGTTAAAATTCACAAACTGTAATTGATCACATTTGCGTTTGTCGTTTGATTTCATTGTCTTGTGCGTGAGACCAAGTCACTGTCCCCGATTTCCCGCCCATTTACCACCCGTTTTTCCCCACCCATTTTCCAATTCAGCAGCCGCAGTTGATGGCCGGAGCTCATTCATTATGCAAACACCTCCACATGGCTATCTAAACGTGGCCATGTCCGATGCGCCATGCCTACACTCGAAACAAAAATGTATTCCTAAGAAATGTGAATTAAAAAAAACTTTTTATATTGTTACAAATTCAAATGGCGAGTGCGGAAAACATATTTAATACAGTAAACATAAAGTAATAGAAGTCTGTGGGGTTAATTACGAACTTCCTTGTTTTTTTTAATAATTGTTTAATACTTGTATACATTTTTAAACGATTGATATTTGATTTTTCTCTGTGCTCGAGACTGGAGCAACTGCCTTTTGCTATTAGTTGCCATTTAAACTGCTGTTACCGCCCCACACCCAAAATCCTTGCACGATTCCCATTCCCATTTCCCAGTTTCATTTTGATTCCGAATCGTTTGGGTTTGGCCTTTTTTTTCGGGGAGGAGGGCAGTGCGATTGGGTTCGGGAAGGACGAGATGGGTTCCTGGCATCGGACACCATCCGCTCGTCAGTTGTGTCCGATGGCTGGCCGCCATAGCATTTTGATTTCCGCACTGCATCCGGCAGTTTTAATCCCCAGACAGCAGCGATGTCCACTAACTCCCGGTGCCTATCGTAGTCCTGCTTCAGCTCCAGCTCCATTCGGTCAGTCAGTCCTCCGTTCTCAGTTCTCCTCCCAAAAAAAAAAAAAATCAACAAAAAATTGTTTGAGTGCAAATGCAACAAGAAGTTGCGATTTTTGGTAAGCACCTAAGGCAGACATGTTATACACTATCTTAAAAAGATAAATACAAATAATCCTTATAATTATAATAATAATTAGAAAGATAAGTTTAAAGTTCCTTTATCTTAAATATTTCGAGGTAATTTTGGAAGCAACGGTTATAAGTTACTTAAAATAATGTTAAAGAGCCCACAATACATATTTAAAAGGTAAGAAAAACAATCTTTTAATACCTAAATTTCTAATTTTGCATTTAAAACATGTGACGAGTTTTTCCAAGGAATATTTTTCTTTGATCAAAGCTACAAATATAAATAAAGCCGAAATAGATTAGTGGATGTCTCTCACTCCGGCAGGGTAGTGTAGCCGGGAAAGCGTGGAGGGAGCCGGGGCAAAATGCGAACAGTTCACTATTTACCACACACGCAACGTGGGATCCACTGGAGGCGGGAGGTTGCATGGCCGTTCGGTGATGCATGGCCATGGCCATGGCGCTGAAAATGCCTACTGTCCGCTCCGGCCGCCTGTCCAGTGTCGCATTCATTGCCATTCATTCGCCACTGCCGTTCGTGGTTGTCCCCACCACCTAGAACCCCCTAAAAACGCCGCCCCTTTGGGTATGGTGATGCTGCTGCTGCTGCTGCTGTGCTGCTGCTTGTGGCTAACATGCAAGCTTAGGATTTGGAAAACAATTTCACTGTTAGTGGAATGTCAACGTCAGGTCTCGCTCTGCCAATGGCCACCCCTCACAGATCCCACCCCAGGCACCATTCACCACTCCAGAGCCCTTTCCCACCACTACCCCACCCCCTTTTGATGGTCAGAAATTTTAGGCGCGATGCGTCGCACACATCACTAATTAGTGATGTGCAATAATCGTGCCTGTGTGTGGGGGTACACTGAAAACAATAGAAATAAATATAAAAAGTTAGTTTCGATCTGGCTTGTAATTATTTTGAGCACTGATTATGTAAGCAAATGGAATTATGTTTGCATTAAATTAAATTTTGAAAATACTGACTTAAAACATAACTGTACCAAAGTGATACTTAAAAAAAATCAGTTCTTTGCTTATTTAATACGTTAAAAAATATAATATATTAAATATAATATATATATAATATATAATATATAATATATAATATATAATATATAATATATAATATATAATATATAATATATAATTATAATATATATTACCCTGAAAATATACCCTATTAAGCTAATAAAATATCAAAAGATTCTATGGGATACTTATTTTTTAAAATTACCGAATACCGCCTTATTTTTTATGAATTACATTGGTATAACATTTTAATTATATGTATTAACAATTCCAAAGAAACTTGAATTCATTTTATTTTAAATTAACATTTTGATTATTAAAATATATAGTCTACAATTTCTATAAGAAAATCTGTAGAATCCTTAATAAGAAGAATAAAAGCTAGATGCTTTTAACTTTATGTATATATAAAAATATAGCTCATAAGTATAAAAAATAATCATTTCAATTATGTTACTCTTAAATTTTAAATATTAAGTTATTAAAATTACATTAAAGAAGTATTTCTTTTTTCAATATTCGCTGTATATTTTATTATTAAATATGTATTTAGTATTAAATTAAATTTAAGGTAGACTTTGTCTATAAATATGATACATAAATAGAAAAATCCATTTACTAAACCGCCTGCGAACTGTAAGCTTCTCCGTTTTTTCTCTGCGTGTAATTTAGCCAGAGGCTGATAGAGATTTCGACGCTGGGTCGGTTCAAAAATTGCGACATTGTTAATCAACTGTGCGTGTCGCATAAGTTGCATTTGCTTTCGGTCGCTTGGTCGGAATGGATTGCATGAACCGGCGGAGTGGGAGTGGCTTTGCGGGCTGTTTGATTGGTTTCCAGGGTCCAAAGGGCCAAAGCTTAACTGGACTCAACGGAACCTGGGAACCATCTAAGTAAGTGGAAAATTGCCGGCGGCCATTGGCCAAATAATGATGGGCAGCCAAGTTCAAGGTCGTTCAAATGAGCGGATTGTCGAAAATCTTTAATATTCAATGCTGCTAAAGTAAAATGTATATTTTATTTATTTATGGTAATTGTGAACCCTTTTTCTATGTCTATTTTCAAGAGATTTAGACGTTTTCTGTTGTGGCCGGAGCAAACCATTTGTATAGCTTTTTTTTTGGGAGCTTATAGTTTTGCGTTTGCCTTTGCGGATCACTCTTGTTTTGTTCGATTTTGTTACTAGGTTTTAACGGCTTTCAAAAAAAAAACATGCAGTCCGATGGGCGAAGGGCAATTGGTATCCCTGGGGGTTGGGCAAAAGGGCGGATTGGTTGCATTTAATTGACCAGAAAAACAGCAAAAGGGCTGCGGGGTCAGCCTAATTGAAATTTCATGTTGCAAAAGTAAGTGAGTACGAGACAGCCGTTGGGAGGAGGCAGGACGGGTGCGGGACTGTGGGTGGGAGGGCAGCCATTTTCCTGATTTTCCGGGATTTGTAATCAGGAACAGATGAAGGAAAGTAGCGCGCCAGCAGCAGAGCCAATAAAGAAAATGTAATGATTTCAGTTCAACTTCTGGAATATGAAACTGAAGCTGAAAAAGACGGCAAAAGTTGAACTTTCAACGACATCAATAAAGGCTTTTCAAAATCAATAAAATATAATTACATAATATTACATTTAATTTTAGAAAAATGTGTAATGGTTTTGAGGATAATATTAATGTTTATAATAAACATTTTGAGACCAGCGAGCAACCGAAGACCATAGCAACGAGTAAAGACAACGAGAATGCCACCGGAACGACGAGCAAAGGCAGCGAGAAGAGCCCTAATCAGAGCTATTTATTTCTAACTTATTTATGTTATAAACATAATTCTTTCACATTATTTTCACAAATAAATTAGTTCCAAATTAATTGTGTTCATGAGTTTCTAGGGCTTCTTTTTAAACAGTTTGATTTATGCAAAAGATTGCTTTTTTTCTATCCAAGCAAGCCAAGTTTCCAAATGTCACATGCCTTCGTCCCAGTCCCATAGACTCTCATAACTTGTCCGACCGTAGGCAAATTCGGTTCGATCACCCATTCGTGTGACTAAATTCAAATTTTGTGAGAGAGATAATAAGATATTCAGATAAAATGGAGTATATTGGTCGCGACATGAACGCAAGACCGGTCGCGGGCCAGGGTTTGTCTCTTGGTGGCGGTGATGCCGACAACAGTGCCTTGATGCGGGGTCCAGCGAATGTGGAGCAGCAGCAGCAGCAGCAGCAGCAGCAGCAGCAGCAGCAGCTGCAGCAGCAGCAGCAGTTGCGGCAGCAGCAGCTGCAGGAAGTGCAGCAACGTGTGGAGCAGCGTGTGGAGCAGCATATGCAGCAGCGTATGCAGCAGCGTATGGAGCAACGCGTGGAGCGTCCGATAGCTAATGGCCAGTTGGCCGCATCTCGCCCTCGTCGACGGCATTATGGCTCTGTTCGAGATCGGGTAACCATTGCCGTGCCCTGTGCCGCCGGTGCCGCTGGCTCTGGCGGTGCTACTGCCGCTTTGGTCGCCGAATCCAGACCGGAATCCCGAGAACCCGACATGTACAAGCCAACTAAGCTGGGGCGCTTTTGCGTGCGCATGGGCTTTAACGCTCTACTCCATCCGATCGAAGTAGCCAAGGTACTCATCCAGTTGGGCCACGAGCCAATGCAGGCGATTCCATTCCAGATTCCGTTTTTAGGATGGCGTCCACGCCTCTATCTGCCCGGGGTGCATCGCTATATGATACACATCCATAAACTGGACGGCTACATGGGTCTATATCGTGGACTTGGTGCCTGTATGGCTGCCAATTCTTTGGGCTTTTTACTGGGCGACGTGCTCCTGGACGCCATCCTGCTCGGTTCCTATAATCGCTGCATCCAGAAGTCCAAATACGAAGCTCTTGATTATCTATGGAGTCTGCTGTACGAAAGCCTCCGGCTGGGCATCTCGGTGGCTATCTCGCATCCCTTCTACGTGGTGATGGTCCGCCAGATTGCCCAGTTCGTGGGACGGGAAACGGTCTACGAGGGTGTCTGGAGCAGCCTGATGACTGTGCTGGAAAACGAAGGTGTGGCGGGACTTTATGCGGGCGTGGTGCCGCGCCTGCTGGGCGAACTGGCCATCCTGATTGGCACCAGTTTTGCGGGCTATGTCTGGCAGCGCCTCGTCCCGATGACCTTGCAACAGGCACAGTACAGCGAGATGGTCATCCAGTTGGTCGGCTGCAAGCTTCTGTATCCACTGCAAGTCACCACCGCCTGCATGGCCGCCACAGGAGCTCCGCTCGCTGCCTGTGAGCCGCCCCGAATGCCGCTCTATAACCACTGGGCCGACTGCCTTGCCGATCTTCATGCCCGCGGTGGACAACATCGCGGAGGTCTGCCCTTCTGGCGTACTGTGCCCAGGATGCAGATGGTTACCCGCCAGGACTAGGCATCCTCCACAGTGGGATCAACTAAGCGTAAGGCGGACAAGCAATGAGTAAAGAGTTGAGTCTAGAGAGTCGAAAACTAAGATGTCGGAATCGTACCGTCAATATTTGGAAATACAAGTTAATAGACTCAATACTGTTAAATAAATAAATTAGGCAACTAAGTTAGATTTTCCTTTTACTAATGATAAATAAACACACGAACTGTTTGAAATTTAATTTAATTTAAAGTTTATCAAGAATACTTTACAGACGAAGATAAAACAACGAGTAACGAGAACAGAATGTCGAGTAAAAACGACGAGAATGAGAGCAAGCAGGCGACTTGAGATCAGCCTTTAATAAAGACCTAGTTCTCCTTTTTCGATGAACATTAATTAGAAACATGTCTAAATATTAAATAAATAAAACAATGGTACCTGAAAAGAAACAACTCCTAATTAATATTGCTAAAAGTCAGAGTTAAAGCTTTAACAGTATTACAGATGTAATTTGTAGTTACGCTTTATTTCCGAAATGATACAAATAAATCATCTCCATTTAAAATGAACAATAGATTGATTTAGTTGGGACTATATTAAGGTCTGTATTAATTTCACACACACTTAAAAAGGAGTTCATAAACCGAACTGATTTCGAGTCCTTTTTGAGTCGTAGATCTCTTGAAACATCCTCTCTTGTTGTTTTCGCATTCATGAGCTTGTAAAGCAGCAGCGCGACTCTTTATCTGGCCCAGCCTCTGCTTATGCTTCTGTTTCAGCAAATGTCAGCAGAGATTAAGCGACTAAAGTCCTGCCAGAATGGAACTGGCCAAGAAAGGACACATGTACCGCACTTTATGTACTGCTGCTGCTCCCCCGCACACACAGCAGAGCACACACCAGCGCACCGCAGCCCACACACCACACACCACACACAACACACAATGGAGCGTAACTGGCAGATGCACGTAATGAAAATATCAAAAATCTACGACGAAATGTGCCAACAGGATTGCAGGACTGCTGCAGCACTGTCCTGGCCTGGCCATCGTGGAGATGATGGGGCTGATGGCTCAGACACAATTCAGTTTTGGTTCATTTGAATGCGACACATTTGTGGACCACACTCCAACGGACAGGAGCAGGAGCCGGATCTGGAATGGGACAAAGGGTAGCATCTGGACTCCGGATCTTTTCATTCCAAGTCCAAAGATGCCAGATGAAAGGCTTTGAATTGAGTTTGATTCCTATTTATCTTTATTAGAGTAGAAAGATAGGTTTGTGAAGTATTTAAGTCATTATTTGTTTGTTTATATTAAAGCATATTGTCAATGATATACCAAGATGAAGATATTAGACTTATTTTAGGTCTTCATGAATGCCATTTACAAGAACGGGTATCCATTGTTCGATTGGCAGGCCGTAATCGAGCCAGTTACGAGTTGGTCAGGTTCATTTGGGCCAAGATATAAGTCCAAAGAGTCGAAAGTCGCAGCACCAAAATTACTAGTTATTACATGGTTGTGTGTGTGTGTGTGCCTGGTGTCTTTTTTGGGTGTGTGACGACGACATGGCCGTATCGTCTTAATAACCAAAAAATGCCATCAGCCGTCAGGCTTCGCAGCAGCACAAGGACTACGTGTCCTCTTGCCGACGCTGCCTTGATTCCTGCAGCATTCACGCATGCCTGCCCGCCTGCATATATGGATTATATATATATATATAAATATGTATATATCGGATTTATATAGTAGTAGTAGTAGTTGCCGTCCGGGCAACTGTTGAGCAGCAGAACACGAATCTGTTGTTACTGTCGCCGTCGCCTGGCCAAAATGCAATTAGACTAACGATGCAACACAATTTTGTCTTCAGCTTCATAAAGATGCGTTGACTGGTAGATAAAGGGGCAGCTGGATCTGGAACTGCAAGGGCGGGGTGGGTTGCCCAAAGTTGACAGAGTCAGATGGTCAGTCGAAGGGAACGAGGGCCGATTGGCCAACTTCAATCATTTTGATATTCCAACCTCCGCAAAGATGTAAACGATGTAAAGAAAATCAAGTGTAATGCAAATATATATATCAACCATGGTGCTGATCACAATAAGCTATGTTTATAACCGCATGCTTATATATTATTTATCTTTATATATAAAATTATATAGCATTTAATACATGATGACGAACCTTTTTAACCCAGAACTATTTTGGCTCCCTCATAAAAACATTTCATTAAAAAATGAGACAACTTTCGTGGAGCACTTGCTTCTACTCGTATTAGTTTATTTTAAAATGTCTTAAAGCCACTGAGCCAAGTTTTCGCTTAAATATAGGAGATACTTAGTTAACTCAAATGAAATAAATACAACTAGACTGAAGCCCAGAAGCCGTGAAGACAGCGATTTTGTTGTGGATCAAAGATTCTGCATGGCCAGAATGAATTTTGTTTTCTTAAACATTGTACAAAATAATTGTTGGAGAAAGGCGTTAGTTTTCCTTCGGTTCGGAAACTTCTTTCACGCCGTTCATGGACATTGCACACATCAGTTTCGGGTTCCAATTGGGCTTGGCTATTTTTATTTTGAGGCATCCGGGAAAGGAAAAGAAAATATAATAGTTTAGGTAACAAATTTCTTAAGATTTATTTCGAGAAACTTGTAACAGATATTCCTTTAGCAACCCACGTCCATTTCGGCAAAGTCTCAGGCTCAACAAATTCATGTTTCAATTTTTGCTTCAGCCATGACGGTATGTGGCCTTGTGTGCCATATGCAGCTTGCAGTGCCGGAGTGTGGAGTATGTAGCGGAAATGTTGAACAAAGTCATGCATTTGCATGGATAACTTGGGGCTTTGTCTCGGTCCGAAACTCGAAAAGCTGCAATTGCAAGTTACAAGTTGCAGGTTGCAGGTTGCAGGTTGCAGGTCCTGGGCTCAAAAACTAATTGCCATGCGGCCGGGCTTAATTAACATTAATATCGAGTCCATTATTAAGTCAATTATGAATTATTATTGGAATCAGATCAAATTAAAGCCATCCAGTATTGGTATCATCGTCAAAGGCAACCAGCATTTATATTGATTCACTTCTTAGGACAGGCAATAGCAAAATTGTGTGATATGTCTGTACAGTGTACGTCATAATTAACAGAAGCCACTAAATGCATATGTGCGGTTCCTGCCTTTCCGCTCCGTTCCGTTCGGTTCTGGTTTTACCATTGCATTTTATTGGCAAACATATTAATATTAATGAGACCGCTTTGTTCCAACCGCTAAAACCGCTATTAAATTGCCCGAGAAAGGAATCAATCAAATGGAAATTATTAATTCTTAAATCATAAACTATTAAGTGGATCGAAGGTACAGTCCTATGTGAGGAGTGTTTATTCAGAAAATCGGATTATATTGATTAAAAACATAAAGAGCTATATTATATAAATATAGATTATGCAGAATAGGGTTCGAACCCACTAGTTCTTGTAAATAGATGACAGACACGATTATATAGTTACGTTGTCATATTTACGATGTCAATGAGCATTCCATTGTACGATATTCATAATTTGTTGTTAGTTCTAGGTGGCTATTATTTTTCTTTTATTTAAAGTACCAAATGCTGTTTAAACAGATACGTTTCAATCGTTTTCTTTCAAATATCTGGCGGAATTAAAGCTGGGAACACAGGCTGGGCTTTATGGCAATAGAGTTGCGGCGGCGGCGGCGGGGAAAACCCTTTTTCCGGGAAGGTATTCAGGAAGCGGGTCTCGCAGTGTGCGGTGGCAAATATATTACGCATACGCCGCATGGGCTTCCGACTTCCGACAACAACGTCGGCGGTTTCAATTTTATAACGTTAAACCAATTAACAGGTTTTACACACACACACAACAGACCACACACCCGAACACACACGCCCATTTATGAGGTGTTAATCGACGTCATTCTGATGTAAAGCGCGATGAGAAGCAATATATATTTTATGGGTTGCGTAATTAACAGGCAACAACAATAACAAACCAGACACCAGCGACAGGTTAATGAGGCTCCATTGATTATGCATATGAGTTTTGCGGCAACAGGAGGCGTGGCAGGTGGGTGAGTGTGTGTGTGAGTGTGTGAGCACATCAAATTAAAATGTTACATATGCTAATGAAATCAACCAAAAATTATGAGCAATTATGAATAGCTTAATGGGATTGCCAGTGACTGGCATTGGTTTGTTCAACGCATTTCTTTGTGGTCCCTTAATTTTTAATATAATTTGTTTCATTATATTTTCATATGGTACATGTTTAAAAGGCGGCTTAAGTTCTTGTTTAAACAATTATCAGTGGCTAAGAAATTATGCTTTACCTATTTACCTACACAAATCCTTATTATTTAATTGCATTCTTATATATTTGTTCAATAGTTTTATCTGTTAAATATTACCTTATTACCTGAATTTAACTGGCCTATGTTCCCCACTCCTTTTAGCCTTTAAAGTGTGTTTTTAAAGTTTGTTCTTTTTTTTTTTTGGTTGTGTTGTATTAGGGTAAAATGGGTGGGTGGAGGCAGATGGGGGCTGTTGGTAGGGGCAGCCAGGTGTAAATTACAAAACTTGCGAGATTTTTTGCTTGGCATTTCCCCCCCGTTCTCTCTCTCTCTCGGCTGGCGGGCGGAGATGATGATGATGGCACTCCCGGCACGACGACGGCGACGAGGACGACGACTGTCGTCATAGCTGGCTGGGCCTGGATTTCGACTCGAACGTAATGCCAACAATTACGCAGCTGAATATTTTATGAGCCAAGCAGATTAATATGAATATTTTATTATCATTTCAGATTCCTTACATCTCTCTCTCTCTCTCTATGTACTGCTTCGACGTCGTCCTTTGGTCCGCAAAGGACCACACGAACAGCAGCCAAAGTCAAGTCAGAAAGGCCAGAAATATGCTTTTGTTTGGCATTTCGCAGAGCCTACAGAATCGAGCGTATCTAAGTGGGGTTTATGGCCATAACTGTACAGGCTGTTCCAAATGTTGGAAAAATATTCAAGTTCCCAACTAGTTTTTGCCAAAAATCATAGGTTTTATATTGCTTTTCTAAATGTTTGGCACAGATATCGTAGAGGAATTCCCGATCCTTTTAGAAATGTAGCCAAAAGCAAATGAATAAAATAGCTCTGTTAGTTATCGGTTGGTGCTGTAAGGCGCAGTCACGGAGTTGCTTAGGTTATCGAAATCTCTCAAAACAGCTGTTAGTCTCTTCATCCTCCTCAATTGGTTATCGGAAATCAGCGGCTCTTGTTCGGAGCCAAAAAATATTTGCGAAATTTTAACTGATCGCTAAATTTGGAGAGTTAGAGTCTTAATTTGTGATTTTAAATCCTTCCAACATTTTCTCAGTTTTGATGGGTCTTTAAAGAGTCCTTAAATTTTTTACAGAGCATTTAAATTTCGGCCTTTTTGTTGGTGGCTTCCATAATTTTTTTTTTTTTTAGCTGTCTTGGTGGCCAACTCTTGACGCTGCTTGCCACAGTTTTTTGCACCTTGGCAGACGAAAATGCTTTGGTTACCCTCCCCCCTCCCCCATACACACAAACAAAAAGGCAAAGAAAGCGAATAAATGAAAAACGCAGGACCCGGTCTGGAAGTGGGGAAAAGCGAGCTCCTGGCTGCTGGCTGGGGAAAATGTGGTGAGAAAGGAATTTATGACCACGAGCCTTCAAAGGGCAAGTTGCCTAAATGTTTTTTTTTTTTTTCAGGCAAATAAAAACGGGCCAAAACAAATTGTGGCCTAGAGAGAGAGAGAGGGAATCCTGGCCTCGGTCCTGCCTTAATTCGCAGCCAAAACCAGAAAGCCACTTGGAAATGTGTCGGGTGAAAAAAAAAAAAATAAAGAAAGAAAGAAGGAAAATAACATTTTCTTTCATTTGTTGCGTTTTAAATTTTCATGCGCAACGAGTGTCGGCAATTACCAAGGCCTAAACTATATATGTACGTAGCCCTGCATATACACATATATATATATATATATATATATTATATAGTTTCGGGGGCTCCTCCAAATAATAACGTCATCATGTATAAATTGCCTGCCACGCCCACAGAGTTGATTTTGGGGAATGGCAATGGGAATGGGAATGGGCACCGAGATGTGGGCGAGCGGCATCTCTGATTTATGCAGGCCATAAAATTGCCTGGCTCGGTGAGAAAAAAGCTGAGAGAGAGAGGGCCCGGCCCCAAGTCGAAGCCAAGTCGGCGAGTCCGAATCCAAAGTCTGAGCCGGCTTAGCCTCGGGATGAAAGGAGCTCAACGTGTTTCGGGCGAGGTGCACGAGCCGGATGCCTGTCAGCTGACATCGAGATGAGCAGGCAAAGCGTTCCCCTAATCCTTGTCCGGAATGCCGAGTGGAACTGGTTCGCTCCACGTACCTCTCATGCGATCCACAAAAAATAATCTTAATAAGTTGTATATATATATATATTTTGTATTGTTTATGAACATTTTAGTGACTTAACCAAATGCAATATATTTTACGATTACAAATAATACTTAATATATGTATTTAAATTATAGAAACGTAATCCGATGGAAACCTTGGAACTAGTCGCTTTGTCGAGTCCTTCGATTGAGTCCTGGTTCCGTTAGTCACGTACATAGCTCCAATGGAGTCCCGACCGGAGGGGTGTTGGAGGTGAAGGAGGCCTGGAGAAACCGGAGGCGGTCTCGTTCACGTTCATGTCGGTTGGCAGGCGGCATTATAATGCATTTTTTCCCAGCCACGTCTCTCCGGCTTTGCCTCTGGCACTCATTATGCGTTCGTCTTGAACTCGTCCTTGCTTCCAAGTCCGGACACAGGACTTCGGACTGACAGGTCCTGAATAGGCAACAGGTAGAAGGTCTCGTGCGATTTTTCCTTGGCCGCACATGCCTGACTGCACTTCAATCAAAATCAAATATTACTCCCGGCAGGAAAAAAGTCCGATTGGGGCCTGAACGTGCACTGGGCAAATTGTTTGTGCAATCAATGATATTTAAACTACAATCGCAACGGTTGAGTAAACTATTTCCACCAATAACGAAGATTATTTGATATAAAAATGAGCTGCTTGTCCCGTATAACACCATGCTACATATATGAGCAAAGTCAATAATATAAATATGAAACTGAAAACTCAGTTTGGAGTAATATAGGAAAAACTAAATAGCAACTATGATTTTTGGGACTATGTATAAAGCCTTGGATATATTTATAAGATCAATAAATCAAAATTAAGCTCAGCCAGTGAAATATATATGAATAAGAAATGGCAACTATGATTTTTGGGACTATGTATAAACCCTTAGACATAAATATAATTAAGCTCAGGAAGAAAAAATTAAATTAAAAGAAAATAGGGTCGTTGGCAAGGTACTAGGGTACGATGAACCATCGGATATGTTAATATTTTATAAAATCAACAAGCCGTAATAAAAATAAGATTAAAAGTAAATAATTGACCAGCTCACACAACTGCCTGTCGAAGACTGAAGGCGTACAGTTTATGACGTACAGCAACTATGATTTTTGGGACTATGTATAAACCCTTAGACATTATTATAAGATCTATAAACGATAATTAAGCTCAGCAAGAAAAAATTAAATTAAAAGAAAATAGGGTCGTTGGCAAGGTACTAGGGTACGATGAACCATCGGATATGTTAATATTTTATAAAATCAATAAGCCGTAATAAAAATAAGATTAAAAGTAAATAATTGACCAGCTCACACAACTGCCTGTCGAAGACTGAAGGCGTACAGTTTATGACGTACAGCAACTATGATTTTTGGGACTATGTATAAACCCTTAGACATTATTATAAGATCTATAAACGATAATTAAGCTCAGCAAGAAAAAATTAAATTAAAAGAAATAGGGTCGTTGGCAAGGTACTAGGGTACGATGAACCATCGGATATGTTTATATTTTATAAAATCAATAAGCCGTAATAAAAATAAGATTAAAAGTAAATAATTGACCAGCTCACACAACTGCCTGTCGAAGACTGAAGGCGTACAGTTTATGACGTACAGCAACTATGATTTTTGGGACTATGTATAAACCCTTAGATATTATTATAAGATCTATAAACGATAATTAAGCTCAGCAAGAAAAAATTAAATTAAAAGAAATAGGGTCGTTGGCAAGGTACTAGGGTACGATGAACCATCGGATATGTTAATATTTTATAAAATCAATAAGCCGTAATAAAAATAAGATTAAAAGTAAATAATTGACC